>JAFBJW010000312.1:1369522-1704384 GCA_016785235.1 Pseudorhombus dupliciocellatus
GAGAGAGGGAGGGAGGGAGGGAGGGAGGCGGGCGGGGCATAAAAAAATAGAATGACAGGGAGAGGGTTACACGTGTGAGAGGAGGAATGAAGGCATGGTGGTGGCGGTGAGCGAGGCCCATATATGGCACGGTCGTCAAGGAGACAGAGGATGAAAGGTGCATGTGAGATTAGGTTTGGAGACACGGGAGGCACAATAAATAATCGTGGATTTAAAGGTCCCTTTTGCTGTCATAAGTTATGTGAGTGCATGAGTGTTGGTATTCACGGCCACGCGCCTGCAGCACGGAGGGCTGATGGATAATTCACATTTCTATTCTGGGAAACGTATAAAGGGGAGCCGACAAAACCTATGTCCAAACAGGACAGCATGAGTCTCACAGCTCGTCCTCACGGCTTCTGTGTGAGCCTCTTTGTTTGATGCTCCCGCTGTTCATGACTTCATCTGCTTTGAGACTTCAAGGTTTAAGACATGAATCCATAAAGAAATCGAGGAAGATGTGGTTTCATGAAGCTCATGATGTCTGAGACTGAGACCATTTAGCATAGCTTCATTTCTTTTCTTAAATCCCATTAATTCATGCTTGAGTTGGAGTGGTTTGGGGACTTTGTAACAACAAGAGCGAATGTCCAAGTTCCTTGACCGACAGAATCAAAGCTGCATGGCTAAGTTGCTGCTTCGGAAACGACAGGAGAATCTTTCCAGTGACGATGACGTCTGTGACAAAATGTTGTTGTTGGAGCATCTTTTTTACGTTAGACTCGAAATGACATAACTGTAAATTCAAGCTTAACCTTGTTGCTCAAACTTGGCAGAGTCGAAAAATTCAAGCTTCAATAGAGCTTCTTCTTCTCGCAACGACCTCTCGTATCGTGAAGATCTGAGACGTAAGAGACAAAACAGGGCATCGCTGTGCCGGCACTTTGCACAGCATCGAGTCCCCGAGAGATCATGAACGACCGCACTTCATTTAAGAGGTCAAAATGTCAGCGATGAAGAGAGTCTACTGGTACAGAGCAGGTTTTGTCGGGATGAGACATCACAATGACGCGTCTGTATTATTCAGGAGAGGATAAATGTCACTAACTCGCTGTGTGAGTCACAAAGAAGGAGAGAGAAGAAAAGCGTCAAGTCAAAGGTATGAGGAATAAAAAAGGGCCCAGAGAGGAGGAGAGCAGTTCAGGCCAAAGAAGGAGGCGGAAAAGAAGGACGGGAAGAGAAGGATGGGAATAAAAAAAAAAAATAATGGGAAAATGACAAGAGACAGAAATAGGATGGACTGAGGAAGAGAGCAAGATTTGGAAAAGCTAAGTCAGGTCTGGAGAATCTATTAATACTGGAGGAGGGAAGTTCTCATGACTTGACAATATAAATAGCCCCCTGTCATATGGGAGCGATGCTAATCACTGTCTAAACCGAGCTGCGGGCCTGATCTGGTCAATGAGGTCAGCAGCACAACACAAAGTACATGGCACACAGTATATAGAGTCGGTACATGAGTCTTTCTAAGAAGAAAAACTCACAGCTAATAAGTATTAGTACGTGTCAGTGAATTCACTGGTGGTGAGAGGTGTAGAGTTTAGCCTCTCACCTTGGTAACCATGGTGAGCCCAAGCAGGTAGCTGATGCAGCAGACGATAGCGATGAAGACCTCTCTGCGGTAACCCTTCCTTAGGAAGGACGGATACAGATCCACCAGTGATGTGATCTGCCCTTCCACCTCCACAAACTGCCGGGACACAAGAGGCTTGTCACAATAAAAAACATCAAGGTCACGCGTTCATTCTGTTTGCTGTGATATAAATGACCCCGGTGTTGTTACACCTAAGAAGTGTGATCTACGTTGGCGCAACAAATTTGTGAATTTTATACAAACAATCTTCAGCACCAGTCATCACTTCTACCAAAGGAGGTTTTCATCCATGTGAATGACTGTATTAGCAGACTGACAGGGTTAGGAGGTTTAACCTTAAAAAAAAAAAACAGTACCCATGATTCATAGGAAAATATATGGATTTGATGAAAAAGTTGACATATTTAGTGATCCAATATTTGAGAATGTGTGCAACTAATTCCAGTCTAAAGTAAAAAATAAACTGGATTTACACGTGTTGTTATGAGACTTGGCTGATGTAATAGCTGCCATGAGCTGCATTCAAGTTTTAAATTAATTGCGCTATGTTAAAGAACTACTTTGGTCTGCGGCTGCTCGCTCCAACACATCTACACACGGACGCGTTAACAGTCTTGCAAAGTGCTGCAGATAAAAGGCTGCAACGGTTGACAGTTACAGCCTTTTATCACCACTTCCTCCACATTTCGACAGCGGAACATTGCAGCGCGTGACTCTTGCGCTCACCTGACTGTCGAGGCCAAGCAGCAGCAGCATAATGAAGAAGAGAATCGCCCAGAGGGTAGGGAAAGGCATCATGGTTACAGCCTTGGGGTAGGCAATGAATGCCAGGCCTGGACCTGCAGAGGGGCGGGCAGGGGGTGAGGGGGCAGGGGTAAGAGCAGAGAGAGGGGCACGGGGGAAGGCCACATTAGTATCACATGATGAGCTCATCTGATCTGCATCCATGTCGGAAGAGACCCCAAACACATGGCGACGCAGAACCAGACATGAACGCATGCGGTGGCAAACCTACACACTTCAAATAGATGTTTGTGTTCATAGCAAAATGTGTGTGTCACTGTGTGTTTGTGTTAATATCAAACTTGGTGTTGTTACTTTAAGTGAATCTAATCTGCCTCATCTTTACTTACCTCCTCTGAAACGCGCTATATATGACATCAAAGAATGTTTATATTATCACATGACGTCATTTCACATCATTTACAATAACAACAGATGGAATGTCATAATCAAGGAGAACAATCAATAACAAGGCAACAAAACAATCACAAACATGTCAGTTACATAATCTGTCATGTCATGATTTGTGAGTATAGTTAAGTCATGAGGAATTCATAAAGCAACAACAAGTAAATCACCTATGTATATATCAATATATGTATATATAAATCTAAATGTGTGGCGTTAAGTGACCAAAAAACCTCTGGAAACAATGCAGCAATATCGTGAAAAATGAAGAAATGCTTGAGTCACTTCTCCAGGCAGCCGAAAGCCTTTCTACACGGGGGCGAACGTCTGCTTACAGAAGGTGATTCAAGTGCATGTTTCTTAGTTTCTCACTCATTAGTATGGAAGTATGTTAGCACTTACATCACTCAAGTCATTTTACATTCCTGGCTGAACCAAGCATGTTCCTCTCTTTCGTGAATGCAGAATGACCGATACAATACAGCAGATCTGGGATAAAGAGCAAAACCTTTTGCTTTTCCAGGGTCTCATTTGACGCTCAACCCGGAAGTCAAGAACCGAAGAAGAAGCCGGAACAGCAAAACAGAATATGCAAGATATGCAAATGTTTTCCGTGTTTTTTTGTTGTTGTGAATTATGACAGGGCATCCAACCAAACACAGCGATGACTTGGGAAAAAGTAGCTCCAACGTCCAACTGCACAAGCAGAACGCTAATCAAACCAAGAGTCTAACTCATGGAACAGGGTCCACACCAGTCCGATGATTCATTATCCCAAATGCTAAAACTTTCTTTCCTTTCCGGTACATTTTCAAGTTAACAGAAGCCGTAGCATGGATGCACAGTCACACTCTCTCCTCTGTGCTCATATGCTCTCATGCAAATAGCATGCACTCTCCTGTCAGATACATCAGCGTCAAGCAGCTGCAGTTAAGGCAGACTTGCCTGTGATGATCTTTTGATAACTAGATTACCTGGCTGGAAATGATCTGTCAAAGCGTATGGCCTTCATCAACCTGTTGGTATTCTACTCATAGCTCATGATGTATTTACTCAGTTTGGGAAACTGCTTTAGTAGTGACGGGACTCTATGTTGCCTGTGAGCCAGAGGCATAGGACTAACCTGCTCCAACCTACAGTCTACCGTGTCGCCAATCACAATGTTGCTATCAGATATTTCCAAAAACCCTTGACCCTGGGACATTAGATGAAGCCTGGGTTTCTTCAAAGCACTTTGACTTGGAATTTAACATTATCATGAATTGCAAGATCCACGTTCTAACATTTTGTCTAACCCGATGGTTAATGTCTTCAGCAATTAATGGAGGCATGGGTCACAGAAAACAGAACAATGCGAGTGGTATCGGCTGATTTGTGATTTTGTTTGATAATGACTGGTATTTCTAAAACTAAAGAAAGTCCTTTTTCATCTGTAAGGATTCTGAAAAACAAGCATTAATAATAATTCTCTTATAAATCCAGGCATAGTCCACAGAAACAAAGAGCCACTGTCATCTGGCTTCAACACATTGTAGATAAACTGCAGATCTTTGGAAGAGATGATGGCACTAAGAACTTCAATGAAACTTCAACCACATCTCACTCTCCATGTTACACTCAATACAAAATGTTGTGCGACTCCATTTAAATGTCACTGAAAGATAAGTTTCAACAATGGTCATGGCAGTTCGTCACGTGGAGAAAAGGAACATCTTGAAACCAAAACTGTAGCACACTGGCACAAGAGGTACTGTATCTCTGTTGCTAAGCCTTGATCCATCAAACTTCCTGTACTCTTATATTCATGTTTTCTCACATTCTGCTTTTGTCAAGGAGTGTTTGATTGCGGAAACTTCCATATTCAGATGCCGTCATTTGTAATTAGTCGGGGAATCCTTTTGATTCCAAGTTGTATTTGGGATTTAAACGTTTTGGCTAATTCTCGTTTGGGTTTCGTTGTTGTTTTTCTTTATATTGACTGTTGTTTTATTTGTTAACCAGGAAGCAGCGCCCACCATCACTGCCGCCTTTACAGAACCCTCGTACCTGACTCTGCCACCTCAGCAATGTCCACCCCTTGCTCTTGTGCCATGAAGCCCAGGACGGAAAATATTGCGAAGCCAGACACAAAACTGGTACCACTGTTGAGGGCTCCCAGCAGCAAACAGTCCCTATGTCACACATATGTCATGAGGAGGATTTGTTAATGAACACACAAGGATCCCTTCACTCCCCTCTCTCCCCTACTGCTAACCCCCTCACTGAAACTAGCACCTCACCTGTAGCAGTTGTATTTGTACTTGTTGTAGCTCCCCAGGGAAGTCATGGCGCCCAAACAGATGGCGTAGGAGAAGAAGATCTGGGTGCCAGCGTCAATCCACACCTGAAATGTGGGAAGAAAGAGTGGGGACAGAAAGGCTGAGGCCACTGGATGAGCGGAGAATCTCCAAAGACCAAACTTGCGAGTGTGCAGCCTATGCAAAATGATAACCTGCCTAGGAAGTAATGTTTAAAGAAAAAGGATGGATCAAAGCCCAGTGATGACACTCAAGACAGCACTAGCACCAACCTCTGGGTCCTTGAGGCGAGACAGGTCAGGGTACAGGTAGAACTTGATACCCTCTGAAGCACCTGGCAGGGTCACGCCACGGATCAACAGCACGATGAGCATGACAAACGGGAACGTGGCTGTGATGTAGACCACCTGAGGGAGATCAGAAACAACAAAGCAAGGTAACATTAAGAAAACACTGAGCATTCTGTTGTCAGTATTCTTGAGGAGGCTGCCTCTGCCAAAGACAAGGAAGTTAATATGTTATCTCGCCCACTAGATGATATCTTTGCTTTCATTCCACAGAATTATCCTCGGTGAATGTTTGATTATGACCAGGGCAGACCACTGGCCGTCCCTTTAATCAATAGCAGTGCATCAGTATCATTTCTTTGGAAAGCAGTGACCACACTCTGCTTTGCAGGAGTGTTTATTGGTGGAGTTACAACATGAGGCTACCAGAAAACATAAATCAGACCAGACCAATTAGTGTCGAGGCTATAAAAAGAGTCTGGGATTGATTAAGCTGCCTCTGGTCTAACAGCCAAATGTTGTTGTTGCTGTAGCAGCAACAAACCCAGCTCTTAAATGTCCAGTTATCCAAAAATATGGCATAGGTTTGACCCCAAACAATCAACATGAAGATCAAAGGAGTGCCTTTTTGAACATTACAACGGTTACATCATGTGTTTCAGGTAAACACAGATGATCATACTTTTTATATGTTACATTCTCCCAAGATTAATAAGCCTCTTCATACTATGTTAATGTGATCACATAGTTATCTGGTTAAAGGGCGATTGCATGGAAAATAGGGGAAACATGGCAGAGCATATGTAATTCCATTAGTCTTGAAAAAGGACAGCGTACTCGACTTGAACAGAGCACGTTATTGTTCTCCAGCTCAGACCGCAGAGAAATAAAAAATCATATGAGCATCACTCTATCATGGTTTTCTGCATCATTATAATATATTCATGATAACAGTGAACGAGTCAGTTCCTGAGTTCAGCAAGTTCAAGAAGGATTTTAAAAAAAAACAGAACCGGTGAAGATGACGACACGTGATATATTTCTCTACCTTGCCAGTAGACTTGACTCCCTTCCAGATGCAGAAGAAGCAGATGACCCAGACGAGCAGTAAACACAGAGCCAGGTCCCATTTAATAGGGCCGATAGCTTCTATACCGTTGCTGATACCCAGCACGTTATGTCTGTGGAACAAGAGGGAACGTTTTATGTGTTAATGTGCGTGCCTGTGTTTATGTAATGTGACGATAGCATCACTACTGTTTCAGCTATCATCAAGACAGACGAGTCGACTTTGGCAGGCATCAGCAGCCACACAACCCAAATATTCAACATATGTAGCTCTGACGTCTTGACCAAATAGGCTCTTATACATCTGTCAATCAAGTTGTTCAAAGACATTCTTTAAGGTCTTTAAAGTTCAAACCTGTCACAATACGAATATTAAGCGTGATTTATTAATCACGTGCATGCTCTTTGATGACTTACTCCCAGAACTCGGTGACGGGGGAGGTGAAGTTAGTGATGTTGGAGGCCAGCCAGAGGGTTTTGTTCTTGCGGAAGGTGTCCTCGATGCAGCGATCGGTATTCCAGGGCTGATTGCACTTGGCCCAGGGCAGCTCTGGCTGAAAACACTGAAACGGAAAATGGAAGAGAACAATTCCCATTGGAGATGGCCCACTGTGCAGCTGCTGTCTTACAGATGGGTAAGTTAAAAACTGTGGTTGTCCTAGAAACGTCTTAAGTTTCAGTCTACAGCTCTGAAGCCGGCTTCTGAACATTCAAACTGTCCAGCTAACTGATTCACCTTTGCAGAAAATTTAATCTAATTTAATCTAATTTAATCAATTTTATCTCAGTTTCACTTGGAACATGCTCAAGCATTCTCTATGTTAGTTCTGAAACATGTCTTCTTCCACATGGTGCCATTTTACAGCTCACGTGATTCTACTGTCAGTGGTTTGCGGAACGGATAAAACTATTTGGCCTGTCACGCGTTCTTAGTTAGTTTTTGAATGTTGGATTCCTGATTCACAAACACGCCTACACAAATATGTTGGCACAAGTACAATGACTGGGTTGTTTGAGCAGATCAAGGACAAATTGCTAATTTGTCATCGCCTTATCTTTTGGATCATCTATGTGTCTTCCAGTCAATGATGGACCGTCTCTGGTGATTATTACCTCAGTCATGTGTATGTTCACTTTACTTGGCTGATACTCAGGACAACGCCAGACATTTAAACACTAGCAGTCAGTCGAAGATAAAACAACTCAAACTAATGGCGATCATTAGAAGTAAAAGAAGAAACTATTTCTTTCTCATCCCACCTGGAATAGGTAGTAGAGACCCCAGGCCAGGATGACGATGTAGTAGATATTCAGCAGGGACACGATCACAATGGAGGCATAACCAATACCTGCAGAGAGACAGAGGGACAGAGAAAGGTCAAGGTGATGACGTCCACAGTCTGGTGAGAAGCTAACAGACATGAAAATTAAAACATCTGTAGAATTAAAGTCGTGGGTTGGAACGTGACTGAACACTTGATCTTCATGGCTCCGGGAACAACTTTTTGAACTTCCTCTAAAAGGGTTCACTTCTTTTTTTTTTTAACTGTAAGGTCTCAGCTTGTTTTGCGAGGTGTATGGCCAGAGAAGAGGAAGTGAGAGCAGTCGCTTCAGAATGAAACAAGCGTCACATTTCATGAAATGAAAACGTGTCATGTGCAGGGGCTGCAGGCTGCAGTAACACCGACGTGTGGAAGGTTTCCTGCTGCTGAATCAGAGATTGAAAGAGGTTTAATACGAGTCATTCAGAGGTTTAAGGTGCAGAATAACGCTGTCTACAAAGCAGCCTGACATCCTGACAGCAGATGTCTTATGATGATAAAAATGTCACTTCCTGTTCTGGCTGATTTCTCTTTTTCTGTTATGTTCAGGAAACACATTTGCGCACGTTGTTCACACTGGAGAGGCCTGTGTTTGAAACAGACCGTCATCGAGCTGAGAACCAAACGCTTGGCTCACTGTGGCCCTTGGCAGGCAACTCGCTGCTTACTCACATGCATAGAGTCGACAGAACATGTTTTAGTTCTTTATAACCTTCACTGGTGTCAGTGCTGGAGCTGCTGGGGAACACAGGCTCAAGGCTGTGTGTGTGTGTTCTAATATTTCTACGACAAAATGAAATGGAGATAAGAAAACCGACTTAGGTCAAAACAGGTGTTGGAAGATTTGAACATGAATTAGGTTAAAGGTTAAGTAATAATTAATCCACAAAAGGGAGTGTGTGTGTGTGTGTGTGTGTGTGTGTGATGATGGCTGTGAGAACTACTTCACTGTCGCATCGCGTCCTTTTAATCACTCGGCTAAAAGCTAATTAGCAGCCGCCGAACACACACACACACACACACACACACACACACACACATGCACACACACACAGAGTCACTTGTTCGGATCACATGGCACAGTGCTGATCAAACAAACAGATGTGTTCTCCTCCATGATGTAATTGCGTCTTGTGGCTCATCTGCTGACCTCAGCTGACCTCGCTCAGCGTGTTTACATGTGGGATCCATACTTATTTTAAAAATCTCATCTCGTAATTTTTGCATTATTACGCCTATATCAGGCTTTTTTAAAAGGTTTAAATACTCCTGTAGTCTCACTGAGCCCTGGGTCAATTGTAGATATGATTTGGTGCCGACAGTTTGACTGAGTACGCTGCACAATAATATCTGTCCAAATTAGTGGCTCTATATTCACTCAGCCCTCTACCATCGCCCCGTCAGTCATTCAACCTCATTGGCTTAGTTTCCAACATTCAGCCCAATAGAAGACAATAACCTGGCCACCGTGGAACCAGCAGACTTGAAGCCCTCCTCATCCAAGGCGTTGTGAAAAGGAAGTCATGGGAAGCCTCTGGGTGTTCTCCAGAGTTCCCTGGTGCTTCTCTCACACCCATCAGGTTGAAAATATTTTTAGAATTCTGAAAACAGGTCCTGAATCTGTTCTTACGGCCTGAGATGTTCCCAGCTCTGCGTCTGGGTCGTCTTTTCCTTTCTGCTGCCGAACACCTCCAGTGAACGGGCAACTTTCTTAACCCCTGCGGCGTTGGACCAAAACGTTCACCTGGGGTGGCGAGGGTGCAGCCGAGCCACTGAAGACAATTTCATGCCATATTAATGTTGGACCTTCCCTGCTTCAGTGGAATCCTCAGTCCATGAAAATTTCCATTCCTCTCAAAATGCTTCGCTGCCTAATACAAGCCGACACGTCTGCAGCTGTGAATCTCACGCCAGCCCTGCTCCTCCTGCTTTCTGGTAAATCAAGAGATGGTCCGGTTCCACCTCATCACCTCCACCTCCTGTGGTCCTGCTGGAGCCCAGGCTGAGACGACATAATCCCCTTCTCCATTCGTCCAGTGGGGAAAGTTGTCATTGTTGTGATCAGCCTGCTCCCCAGCAGAGGTCAGCAGCCGCCGGCACCGACTGAACCCCGACATTTCTCCTCAGTTCTCGCGATTATTCTTCAGCAGATTTCCGACAACCCTCCGTCAGTTACCACGCCCCAACATCCGAGGCCAAATTACACGGATGTGAACTCATGGGTCTGAAGCCGCCTTTGACCACTTTGATCATCTTCTCCTGCATCTTTACTTTAATCCAGATCCTGTTCTTCTTCTTCTTCCAGGCTCTGGCTGTCTGCTGTCCTCAGAGACTTCCTGGATTGGTTTGCATTTGTTTACAAGGTTGATTCACTCATACTGTCGCTGTTTAACTGACAGAATTGAAAGAAAGGACATAAGTGGAGAAAAGGTGAAAGGATCGGCCTGTTCCACTATGAGCTGCGATTTTTTTTGAGAAAACAGGATTATGACGGATGGGCCCAGCGATATCTGTACGGCAGGATTATCTGATCCTCGGAGCTTGTGCTGGGTGCACAGGGGCAGCGCTGCTTTCTCGATGATATAAGAGTCGTCTTTGTACAGCTTACAATTTGTACAGCTACTCTGACCTCATCAACACTGGATGTCTGTTTTTTACCTCTTTGGATTGGACTGGTTCCCTATCTTTTTTTTAACCCTCTCTTTCTTTCCTTCATCTTATCCTTCCTTCCTCCAGTCTCTAAATAGTCTCTCCCTCTTTTTCTTTTTCCATCCCTCCTGCCTTTAATTCTCTCCCCCTTTTTCTCGTCTTTATCGCTCCATCTCTGTGCTCCTCAGATCTCTATGCTCTGTCTCTTTTCTTTCTCTCCCTCTCCCTCTCTGCTGTTCCCTCGCTTGTCGTGTCTCTGATGTGTTGCAGCGATGTTGGCATAGCAACGTGCGATTCAGGACACTCTGTACACCATCTTGTGTTTGTGTGTAAGTGTGTGTGTGTGTGAGGGAGAGAGAGGGAGATAGAGAGAGACAGCAGAGGGATAATGTGTCGGAAAAGGAGAAAGAACGAGTGCATATGTGAAAGTGAGAATAGCGGCATAAGTAAATAATTAAATCCAGATAATGAAACGACGACTGTGGCGGTGATAAAAGGACTGAACCAAATTCATAAACATGAGGATGGAGGCCTCCGTGTGTTGGTTATTCCACCGCAGGCCTGGTTGCCTGGTAACAGTTGCAGGGTAAAGTCTCAGCAGTCTGTGGGCGAGTCTGGTGTGACTCAGCCGTATGTTGCGCGGCCATTTCTCTGAGAATATTAACAGGGGTCTGGAAAATTTAAAGCCTGCAGTTTGACGGGAAACGGCCCCGGACACCGATCTCTGTGCTCGTCTTTAAAAATCACTGAGATTGTCCGAGGGTGGGCAGTGGGTGGAGCTCCGGACGCTAACAGATGATGACAGATTTACTCACGTCCTCGAATTTCAATGTAAAAGACACGACACGCATCATTTTCACGGGTTATTTTAGAACGTGTAAGGCTTGGACCAATCTAATGATGGTGATAGCTCACCCACCTTTTCATTTGTCTTCCTTTGTGTTCTTGGGCTTTTTGTCTAAATTTGAATTATATTTTTAAAAACTCCAATGTTGCAGTAACATGAAATAACCTTAGATATACATTCACTGTTATTCAGGTTAGTACTTCTGAGTTTTAAAGCAATGTTTCTAATATAAACAACATTCAGGACTCAGATATCCACACCCAGTATTTTACTGCTCTATGCGACCATTTATCCTGTGACATTTCTTTTCCTAAGGGCTACGTACCAGTAAAGATGGGGCAGAGCTTCTCCCAGCAGGTGATGCCGCCCTCGGAGGTGAACTGACCCAAGGCGACCTCCAGGAAGAAGACGGGCAGACCTCCGCCAAACAGGAAAATGAAATACGGAATGAGAAATGCACCTGGGAGGGAAGGAGGGAGGACACAAGAGTTAATAATTTAGCAGGAATGATAGATAGATAGTGATGTCTTCGATAGGCAGACGATTCTCTTTCAGGCCTCACCTCCACCATTCTTATAGCAGAGGTATGGAAAACGCCAGACGTTCCCTAAACCAACGAAGCCACCCGCCACGGACAGAACAAAGTCCAGCTTGCTGGCCCATTTCTCCCGTTGGGGGTGTTTGCCCTCAGCCTCATCTTCAGGCCGGGTGCCAGGGCTTTTCCCGGGCGATGGTTTCAGGGTGTCCTTGTGGAAATCCTTCAGGCACTGAAGCTTCTCTTTCTGAGCCATTCTGTGGAAACAGGAGACAGAGAATCATTCCAGTGAGACTGGTCTGCAAATAATCAACAGTGACCACATCCAGTGTTGCTATGGAGAGTGAACTAAAACATAACCTGACTGTCTAGAGTCTGGCTGGTGGAAGAAGTTTTTCTCAGCAGGTTCACCAATAAGAAGCTCCAGGAAATCAACCATTAACATCAGGTTCATGTGTTTTCACAAGCTGCAATATACAGTATGCTCAAAATAAATACCAGGACGATCTGGGTTTTAGAAATAGAAAACTAAAACAGCTTCATGTTTCTTGACATTATTTACAAACTGAACAATGACTGATCTATTAGAACTGATCCTTGTGGGAGACAATTTGAGATGCAAATGATTTATCGTTCATGGGAGAGCTTGCAGGAGATGTTACATCTTTCAGTTTTCTGATAATAAATATAGCAACTTCTGATCAACCTGTAACAACTTCTGGTTAAAGTCCCGTACACTTCCAATTTATTTTGATATAAATAGTGATCGAGTAGTTATTTATATACACACACAACTACTCCACAACTACTCCATAATGCATAATGATATTACTGCGAGTGCTGAACCGGTTTGACATTAAAACCAAACAACCAACTAAGGAAAGAGGAAATCCTGCAGCACTACCACAAGCTTGTCGACCACAGAGAAATTAAACGTAATACTGTACAGACAGAATACATTAAGAAAATGTAACGGTACAGTACCCAGAATTGAGCCTTGTGGCACTCCATGGAAGCCTTTGCTATTTGTACAGCTGTTTCTTTTTCATAAACTGAATAATATGTGAAGCCATGCTATGAAGTTATTCTCAGGTTGTGAAGTACCTGCAGAACTTGTAATGTCCCGCACTGGAAAATGCCTTAAAAAGGTCACAATACCAACCATTGGGAAGTTGCATACTTCTGTTGGCTTCAACTGAGCCTTGTGCAAACAAGCGGGCCGTGCACTTCTCTGCCGTGTGCAGAAATGCACGAACAACTAGGTGCTCATTTGATGGAAATAATGAGATCAAAGATACAAGCACATGAAATTTGTTTTCTTTACAAGGTTTGGGAGATAAGCTGAGATAAGATCATTTGCTGATTCCCATTTGGAGCAGGGAGACTTGTTACGATGGCAGTGAAAGTCATCAGCATCTCTCAACGACAGAGATAAATTACAGCAGGAAATGTTGTTGTTGCGCTGCTGCCCATAAGTCGACCTCCAGAGAGCAAGACTGGCCGTGGGAACCGCAGCCAACTGTGGGACGATTTAAAGCTCAGGCCAAAAGCTCTGCGTAAAACACAGAGACTCATTGTCCAGTAGTGTGTGTGTGTGTGTGTGTGTGTGTCCGTGTGTGTGTTAATAATTCTAATAAGATCTTAATCTGCTGAATTCAGCAAGTGTCAACTTGAAAATATTCACCTCATCAACAACTTGATCCATGGAGGGTAAAAAAAAGAAATCAAAACTAAGTTTTAATGTGAGAATTGTGCACATGATTTTGTTCATGTGCTTAACAGCAGGTTAGTGTGACTGAGTGATCAGGCTTTACTGTGTTATCAATGTCTTTGATCTAGAACTATGTATTACTGTCTGTCTAGCTCAAAGGCATTTTTATTCCTTTAAAGACCCTCTGTTTTCCGTTCATGTCACCTTGACAATGGTTGCTGCAAATAAAAGTATTCACTTAATTCACTGTTTTAAAAATTCCTGCTGAGCTAGCTGGTTAGCTCGGTAGCTAGCAGGACGAGTAGGTAGCTTTCCTATCTCAGTGCCTAGTTGTTGATCCATTATTTCTGTTCACTTCCTCCTGTCACTCCATTTTTGACATTTATTCTCCCAAAAAATCAAAAGCAGGTCCTTTTTTTAATCTGCTGACAAATACTTACTTGACAATAAATCAGTGTTTGATCATGAGTTGACGACGTGTGTTTTGGAATTTTTGATTAGTTACGCCTCCTCTGAGTAGATTCCTATGTGTGTGTGTGTGTGTGTGTGTGTGTGTTCAATGACTGGACAGACTCTGGACTTGTGTACCATGACTTCAGAACCCAGCCAACACCACTAGATCACACACACACACACAGTCTTCAGTCCCTCTCCTCTTAAATAACACACTCTCCTATTTTAAGACCATGTACATTTCCACTGAGCTGACTGCTTATTTCATCCACCCCTCCTCCCCACACTCTTCTGCAATTTCTTAGACTCTGTCTTCTCATTCTCTGACTCCCCCTCTCCCCTCTCCCCTCCTCTGCTATCCTCTTCTCCTCCAGTTTTTAATCAATCACATTTCAAAGAAAGACATGAAAGACAAGAAAGACATGTTTTATTAAACCGATAATTCAACTCATCATCTTCTTTCCATCACTTCACTGTTAACCCTCCCCTCTTTTCTTTTCCCTCTCTTCCCATGCCTTTCTTCACTGTTTACTTTCTCTTTAACTTTTTCACCCTCTCCTCACTTACTCTCTGTTCTGCACATCGTGTTGTTGTCCTCCCTTTCGTTTTTTATCAACGCACTTTATCCACATCCATCTCTCCTCTTGGCATTATTCCTCTCTACGTCATCTCTCACTTTCATGTTGAAGACGTTTAACTGTTTAAGAAAGAGGGACACGACGAGGACAAAGGAGAGACATGGATAGAGGGAGACAAGGAGAGGTGAGGAGTGGGTGGAACAAAGGGACGGAATGACAGACTGTTAAAAGTTAACTGACAAATAAATTGAGGAGGTGAAGGGGAGGTTAAAAAAAGGAGGGGGGAGGGAATGAGATGGAGAGCGGCTACTAAAAATTTAATGTGTCACAGAAAGTGAGATAATATGAGAGTTGGACAGGCAGCTGGGTCAAAATAGATGCGGCTGACACAGATAAAACTAACCCTGGCAAGATCAGAGATAGCGACGAGCGCTGGAGACGTCAAGAGAAACAGAAAATAACAAGTGAGAGATACAGAAACAGGGCAAACAGCAGAGATACAACGTTAGGGAAAAACCAAGCCTGCCGCTCTTATCTAACCAGAGTCAACAGTCACAGGTTACAGCAGGTCAACAGTCCTGTGTCAACACAACACCAACAGCATCATACATTCTGAGACCAGCGCAGGCTCAGAACCTGTCTCAGGCTGTACGAGCTCAAGATTCTGAAGATGCAACGAGGCCGATGATGTCATGAGAGAACAGCAGTGAACAACCAGCAGGTGGTGCACAGACTAGTGTCCAAGTGCCATAGTAATTAAAAATGTATCGGGTTCCATTATTGTTATCAATTAAGTGCAAATAAATAACATTTTATTTTGAAGCTGCCGAACTGTTTCCTGTTGCCTCAAGGGGGCATTCACCTGGTGATGACGAAGACAGAAACAACTGATGTTTCCTCTAACCAGGGTCGATCAACACGCTCCACACTTTCACCGTCAGGGTGGATTCAAACCCCTAAAAGCTGCGGCCGCATCCATCAGCTGCCCAAACTGCCACTACGATGCAAATAAAGAACATCGTGCAGGACTAATGAGGCGGCGCTAACGACATTTCAGATGACGTGTTTGGTCGTGAGTGTGTGAGTGTGCATGTGGGTTAGCAGTCCACGTTGGTTAATGCAGAATGCCACTGAGCGGCAAAGTTCAAGGACACCCTGTCGCTTAAGTTTGTCAGCGATGTCACTGGGCGAGTTTCATTAACACTGCGCTGGCACGGATACTCAGTTTTCATTTCAAGAGGCTGCTGTGCCTGTGGCTGAGATTTCACACACACACGCATTCCACGCACTTCAGGTTACCGACTTT
Source organism: Pseudorhombus dupliciocellatus (assembly GCA_016785235.1). Classification (NCBI taxonomy): domain Eukaryota; kingdom Metazoa; phylum Chordata; class Actinopteri; order Pleuronectiformes; family Paralichthyidae; genus Pseudorhombus; species Pseudorhombus dupliciocellatus. The sequence goes on from JAFBJW010000312.1 coordinate 1,385,400, forward strand.
ATAAATGATTTAACAGGCCTGCTGTTAATGAAGCAGCTTTCACTGCTGCTCTGGCAGAGACAGCTCAAATGTCCAAATGGTTCAAAAATAGATTTGTTAATTTCTCCAATTTTTTTTTTTTTTTTTCCCTTGAACTAGCCTCCAGTGCACAGGAAGTGATGCATGTGCTCAAGTGATGCTTCTGTCATAATCAGATGAAAAACTCAATTCTTGCCGCAAGCCAAGAGTCTGGTGGGCCAACTCCAGTGGTGTTTGATTTGGCGGTGCATTCATGTGGTGTTGAAACAATCTGAAAAATTACCTTGTGACTGGTAGAATACACAAACACCCCAAAACGAATCCGGTCAACGACAATTTTGGCAGCACAAGTTTTTCTCGGTCATCGCTCATAAACAGATGAATTTCATGCGAGTCGTAGCTTCTTGTGCTAACAATGTCCATCTCTCACCTGCACCTGACAACACTTTTTAGAATAATCGGCATGCACAAGGAGAACTTGAATGCACCAAAGTCTGAACATAACGTCAGGAGACGACACAGACACTGAAAAAAACTTTCTCTGATGGAGGAACTACCCCTGAGTGAGCGAGCGAGTTTCGCTTGTCAGAAACACTTAAGTTTCAGAATTTTTACGTCTTCCACACGGCCGACCACAGTGGCGGCCTGACTCAAACGCTGCACAGGGATTCGCTGGACTGACGCTGGGTGGTGATGACATCGTGCATGGTCACATTCCTGCATATCATCCAACCAGATCAGGTGCGACGGGTCTGATTCCATCCTGAGCTCACAGTGTGTAATTCTGAAAGTTACCGCACATCAGCTCCGGTCGGACTCTGCAGCCGTGGAGATTAGATTAAACTCAGGGCCGCAGCAACAACACACACACTCTCAGTCTCAGTGTCATCCTGCTCCAAAACAATGGGTTTCATTCCAATCAGAAGCTAGGGAGGAAAAGAAATCCCAAAAATGTGGTGTGACACATTCGTTGCGATGCGTCTCTGCCTCCGCTCAGAGTCAGAGCGTCTTCGTACAGCAAGTCAGTGCATGTGGAAGAGCTGCGAACCTTTGTCCAGGCCTCATTACATTTACTGTTGCTTTGTTATATAACCCCAGTGTGATCTCAAAGAGGATTCGAGCTTTTTAATATCCTGGCAAAAGCACAATAAAAACGCCACCATTCATTAGTTCTCACCCTAAAAACAAAGACAGGGACATTTTGAAGACCACTTATTCAATCGATTCATTTTTTTACTTCCCAAGCTTTTCAAGTTAGATGATGTTAAAATACCAAAAAACTTAGGAATTTAGGAAGTGAATAGGTGGCATCACGTTGTTCTTGCGGTCGTCTGAATGTTTTGTGCAACTCTTCGCTAATGCTAATCTTTCAAGGTCTGTGGGTGTCAACTAGTAATTTTCCAATGTCGAAACGGATCCAAAATGGAGGCCGTTACATGCTCTCACAACCAAACCACAGTCAAAACACTCTGCAGCCTCCACCAACGCAGGGGCTCTGTCACCACCGCAGGGGGAGAGAGTGATGACACTAACAGATAAAACAAAATATTATTCAATAAAATAATAATAATAATAATAATAATAATAAAAACCTGGCACACCCAAGGGGTGGAGAAACTGCAGGTCTCAAATAAAATGAACAATTCAAACGCGCGGGTGCTGGTAGAAATAGAATGTTTGGTGTCTGTGAGTCTCTGAGCCTTTGCGTCTGTGTGCACTGCAAGATTGTGCAAAATTGACACAACTGCACTTTATATTTGTACAAAGCTCAAACAAAAGGCCTGATTAAAAAAACAAAACAAAACAACAAAATACAAATCAGTCAACCTTTCACCAAAAAGACCAAGTCAAACAGGGAGGGGAGGAGAGCGCGAGACAAAGGTAGAGGGACAACAAGCGAGGGAGGGAGGGAGCGCGCACGATGAGCAACGTGAGCCCGAGAACCATCTCCTCCTCCTCCTCATCGGCGCTCCGAGCGAGTCAGTTCGCTGCATCCATATCGGGTTCCAGCCTAATGGTGAACACAGCGATCACAAGAAGGCATCAAATGAGGTTGGATCTCAACATGAGGAGCTCACGCACGGAGAAGCAGTGTCCTCCTCACTGACTTTACCTCAGTTTCTCCTCCAGCAGCTGAAAAAAAAACAATTGTCATCTTGTTGTGTCTCATAGACGCTGAGTCCACAGAGAGACATGTCCACAGCTCCGTGCAGCAGGGACGACGGAGACTAATCTCCTGACCTGTTATCAAGATTGTTTAATCTGTGTATTCGCCTGACAGGGTGGCTGTGCACAAACAGGAAGCTCCCACCACCACCCTGGTTTCTGTGCGTGCATGGGCCAAAAGTGTTAGAATTTGAGCGCTCGACATCCCGAAGCCGAGAGGGACAGCGGCTCATGTGGACTGAATCCGACATAATGGAAGGGGGACGGCATCTGACGCGTGCACGTGGGAGACGGCGTGTTCAACGCAAACGCGAATAAAGGCATGAAACGGGCGCGCTTGATACCTGCTCGTGTTGCATTCAATGCGGCTGAGACGGTCCGCTCATCCACCGGTTCTCCTCCCTGAGCGCACGAGGCAACGCGCGCGCACACACACAGAGCAGAGCAATTATCCAAAATAAAAATAAAAATACATAAATAAATACATAAAACCCAGAGCACCAGGAGACAACATCCTGAACAAAACACGAAACACAACACGCAGCAGCGCGTTCAATTCCATTTCCCCCCGAATCTGTGAAAAGCTCCTACAACTATTTGCATCCATCAATAAAACAACAACCTGCTCAGAAATAAAAGCTTTAAAATGAAGACAGTGACAGACAGATGGGTCCAGCATCTCATTCATCCTCTAGGTGTTTTTGTCATTACCTGCTCTGATGATGTGATTTTCTTTTATGCTTGTATTTGTCCTTTTAATGTCCTCTGCGCGCGGTCCCTTGTCCGTGTCCTCCTGTGTCTGAGGGCTGGACGCGTCGGTAGCCTAATTTTTTACCCTATTTATAAGCCTCCGTTTGTGACCTTTGTCTCCTGAATCAGTGGAAAAGTACCAGTACCTCCTCAGCGCCAGAGAGCCGAGTATATGCCGCATTCACGGTGTGCATGCAGCGTCGGAATTATGCAATTCACGGCTGCGTCTCGCCGTGCTCCTGACTTCGCTTGGGTTTGGGGTGGGGAGGATGTGGAGGGGGGTTTCACCTGAGGTTTCGTGCAAACTTGAAGAACAAATAAAATGCATCGTGTAAAACGATATTAGCTGTATTTTTACTGTGTAATTTTCACATCGATGCATTGGGGAGGTTTCAGATCCTCCAGTGGTTCGTGCATTTTTTCTTTGATCATTTTTTATTCATGAGTTTTCACACGTCAATAGCCACTTGAGTCTAATGTGATGGTTCGGATCGAAGCAGCACAAGGAGGAGTGATCAGATTAAAATAAATTAGCAACATAACCTAATCTCACCCTCCTCCTCCTCCTCTTCTAACCTCGAGCGTTTAAAGTGTAACTGAGCGATGCGCGACAGTTTTGACGTCCCAGGATTCCGAGCGGCACCTGAACGCAACATTAGATGCATTAAAGTGCCCCCCCCTTCACAAGCTGGAATTCTTTTTTTAAATATCTAAACCGCCTCTCATGTGCCCAATGCTCAGCGTGAAGAGCCCGGGGAACCAGGAGGAGCAGGAGGAGCTTCTGCTGCTTCTCCTGGTTCCAGGAGCAGGTGCAATTGTGAATTATTATATTAAAATATAATTTAAATCAATTCAGTTTCCAGTGTCTATGTTTATGAGTCTGCAGCACAGAGGGAAGATTCTGAACACAAGACACACAGACCAAAGTTCACAACTTCCCCAAATCTAACCTGGCCTGTAGTTTTCCAGAGGATGTAGAAGTTCACCGCGGCCTGACTGGCCCCGCCCCCACTGGTCATCTGTTGACCGAGCAACCGCAAGAAAAGTAGAAGCACAAAATCTCATTTTGCAAAAGGAACTGACTTATAACCAAATATATAACTATTCTATGAGTAATAGACCCTGCTTCATACATGTTAGTGGACGGGACAGAGGACACCATCAGCAGGGATGCTCCAGTCAGGGAAAGTTAAACTGCATTGGTGTGTGTCCTGTGGTGTGGATGTCCTCCCTGAACGTGAGAGGCCTCTGCGTCAGTCATCAGCATGAGGTCAGACTCCTCGGCCTGGACGAGTTTTCAAATCCTCTCCCCAAAAAATTTAACTTTGACCAAACCACCACCTGGATTTGATCGATCCAGGGGATGTGACTTTATGCTCAATATATCGATGCAACGTTTCCCTCGTTATTTTAATTATCAAGTTGAAATCACCAGTTTGTTCCTGGTTTGTAGAGAAATGACACACACGCACTTCCTCTGCTCTGGTTTTCCTTCTCTCTGTTATATAAGAGCAAATGGCCAGATTTGTTTACACTCTGCAAAACGCCGCTTCACTCAAACAAACACAACAAACACACTTCGCTCCTGAAGGCTCGAACGCTCTGCACACACTAACCCTCGTGAGTCAGTGTGATGTTCAGGGAACCAAACATCAGGCAACGCTCACGCTACATGAAGTGCTTCGCTCTGGATGAACAGAATCGGCAGTGACGGAGATCTCAAATCATCCCATCCCGTTGGAATGAGTTCAAATTATAAAACAGAGATAAAGAATTCGACCTCATAGAAAGTTAATGACTAGTTTTGTTTTGTGGGCCGAAGAGCAGAAGTAAGAGCCATGGAACAGACACATATAAACAACATGAAGCAGCGGCGGGTGCAAAGCCATATGTAAACAACAGACAACACAGCCGTTGAGGAGGGTCGATGACACAGGGTTGGATGAAGAACTCCTTAATTTCCTTCTTGAGCAATAAGGAACGTGTGTCCCTGAAAAGAGATGGTGGCAATAACCACAAACCAAACCACTGTGTTGTGAAATTCAATTTCACATTTTTTTGTAGGGCAGGTAATTGTGTAAGAAAATTGAATGTGAAGTTGTCTGAAGTAAACTGCCTCTTTAGTTTGGATGAATCATTTTTAAACACAAAAGTGTTTCACATGAGAGTTCCTCAGGTCAAACACTGTTGTAAAATTTAACTTTAACCTCTGACTGTAAGGAAATTCCTCAAATCATTAGTTGTGCAGAGCGTCATTAACCTGAGGTCAGGCTCTCGGGCCGTTAAAGCAGGTCTTGGTCACTACAGCCCCGACACGGGGTCAGAGTCTTCCTCATGGACACTCCAGAACGCAGAGTATCCAGCATCCAGCATCCAGGGATCGAACCTGACGTTTATGGCCAACCCACTCCAGCCCCTGAGCCAGGGCTCCAGCGGGCACGTGCTGCCATGCAAATCGCAGGTGGGTCGTCTTCCTGCTGCACCCTGTTAACTTTCTCTGCTCTCATGCAAATTCAGGCAAAGTGAAGTTTAAGCAAATGTGACTGCAGGATTCAGGTTTGGTAAAGATCCACAGTGGAGGGAGGCTCGCTCCAGAGGGACGCCACTATTCTAATAAAGAGTAAATCGTCTTAATAAAACCACCTGAACAACTTTAACCTGAGTCAGATCAGGGCTTTCCAAACAATTTATAAGTGTCTGTGTAAATAGAAATGTCCTCCTGGGGTTATTTTGTGGAGTAGGTGCACGTGTCCTCAGTGTACACAAGATTGATGAAACAACTCATGAAAAACATGAAGAAACAGTTAAATTATTCCATTAAGAATCATGACATGAAGACAAATGGCCGTTCACAGGATTAGAATAAATTCACTGTAACTCGGAGCTTTGGCCCTCGTGAGTTTCCTCTGTTCAGACTTTTACACCATCAGGCTGCTCAGATTGCTGTGTTCCCAGCGCCGCTGTCAGCGGCTGAGCGGTCACGTCACAGGAAGCATAACAAACTTCTTGATGATGGCCGACCTGAGTTCACTGCTGCGGGTTGAAGATGACCCCATCTTTGATTTGGTCAAATCTGAAGCTTGGGGGGAATGAAGGACAGAAGGTGGACAGAGGTGAGAGACGACGCTGCTCATCGTCATCATCCCCCCACTTGTTGGGTTGAGAAGCGACTACGTGATGGAAGCGTGCAGGGTCTTAATCCCACATTAGTGAGCGGGCAGTCAGGCAGGCAGAGCAGAGATTAGCGGCTGTCATCTGACTGCCCTGGCTGCCCGGACAGGGGGATTAAAGTCAAATAAATGCATCACTTCCCAGTAAACTGCAGCAGCACAGGGGGCCGCTGCATCTATCCATCTCTGCTCTTCAGAGACGGGAGGACGGATAAATAACTCATCCTGTGACATTAGAGCCGCAAACAGATGGGTTCATCTCAGCTGAGGTAAAATGAGACAAGATGTATTATTCACCAAAGGATCTGCTGTTACATCTAAATCTAGATAGATAGATAGATAGATAGATAGATAGATATATAGATAGATAGATAGATAGATAGGTCGTAGACAATCGTATTGTACGTGAATATTTGCTCTTTTCTTTCAAATCTTTCTTTAAAAATAATCTTGCCAAAATATGAGGCAGCTCGAACTAGCAAAAACACCTGACCTGATTACATTCAATTCAGTCTAATTCCAAACACTGATAAATATCAGCCCCCTTGAAACTGTCTCAGGGAAATGTGACGTATCTTTTGTAAACATGCTTCTAGAAAGTGTCATGAAAAGCGTATAAATAGTTTTTGTGGCAGCAATGATCAAACACAAAACACAAGATCTACATAATAATATATTTCAACATTTCCAATGTTAACATGGGATTCACATATTAACCCAAACCCGGCGCTGTTTTCTGGGCCCAGGTGTCAGGTGATCTGTTTAATCATTGTTTCTCAGTCCAAACTCTTTTTGCAGGATTCTGTAAATGAACAGGAGCCGTCACCACCGGACGAGACTCAGATCAAACAAAATAAGTTCCTCTGTTCAAACATCATCCCAGGAGAAAATCTATCCCCAGAGGTCTTTCGTTTATTGTTGTGTTATCATCTTTCTACCGGACTGGATCTTTGTTGTTTTCAGTCCGAGCAGAAATGCAAAGGTTCATTTTTTTTAATCAGGTTTCATAACAGTGCGCAGGAGCATGTCAGTCATGTAATCTGAGAAAAGAAGAGGTGAAGCCAGCGGTGTTAAACCTCTGACCTGAATATTCTGCCGGCACAGAGCTGCCTGACACGGGGAGGATGGGCAGAGCGCGAGGATTGAGACATCTCTGCCGCGATTATGATTGTTGCCATGCAACTTTTGATAATGTTGCCATGGAAATAATCAGCGGTGCCAAGTCTGAGGCAGAAAGTCGATGTGTTACCATGGCTGGGCCTTTGTTTGGCAGAGCATTCTGGGAGACGCTCTCCAGAGTCTGTGGCTCTGTCCCTGAATAAAACGGCCCTAGTTCTCCTGACGGGGACCGAGCGTATGTGTCTTTGTGATGAAACAAACACAACAACCTGTTCTGAGGAGCAGAACAGGAAAGACAGAGTGTCTGGAGGGATGTCCATTCACAGCGCCTCACACCAATGTGTTCCAACTGAGTCTGAACCAAAATGTGTGAACTGTCAAAGATTTGGTCCCGGCCAAGAGCTACAGCCCAACCACGGTTCAGAACACTTTGTTACACATGATAATCCACCTACATCATCTATCACTCCAGAGATGAATATCCGCTCTATATCTCATTCATTGAATTCAGTTTTTGAGGCGAGTGTCTTTATTTCACCATCACCACAAATACGTGTTCTGTGTCCCGCTCTGCAGGCGTGTCTTCTCCGTGTGCGTCCTGTGTCTGGGACTGTTTTACTTGTAACTTAACAAAAGGCCTCATTATTGCCGTGTGGCTGCTGGTGGACTTAGCTCGCAGGCCAATCAGCGTCTCCTTAGCGGAGTATTATCCGCTCGGCTGAGAGCCTGTGCTGCAGCTCGCTCATTAAGCTCCCTAAATCACTTATTTTTTTCTCCTTAGAAACAGACATTTAATCTCAAAATCTCATCAAATCTTTTTTGAGGGGAAAAACACATTCTGATGTCCTCTCTCTCTCTCTAATTTCTCTCTATTTTCCATGCGAAGCCTGACATCAAAACCTCTTATCTCCTCTTCCTCTCTTTATTTCCCCTCTTGTGTGGTTCGCTTCTTCTTGTGATTCATGTTGGTTTCTTCACATTCTCCCTGCGTTGCCTCCTGCTCTCTCAGGAATAAACACATGCTCTGTGGAATGTGTTGATCCCTTCTCCACTCTGGTCACTCGGGTCACTTCCCCTCTCACTCACTGTTCCTCTTTCTTGACCATGAGTCTAATGACTGACCCAGGTCCAGTTTCTTGCCACTTGTGTTTTTCCAGAACAGAACTGCACGAGGTCCATCAAGGAAACTCCTGCAGGTGCACATTCCTGCTGGATTACTTTATGAAGTCATGTCATGTCATGGCATTTTCCAACCGCTTATCCGTTATCGGGTCGCAGGGGTAGCACGACTGCACCCAAATCACATTGCACCAGTAACCTGAGACCTCCTGTGGATGGTGAGCCTACTGGAGTACTTTATGAAGTGAATGGTTTAATTCTACCAGGTAATTAAAACCAGTCTCCCAGTATAGAAACCCTTAGGAACATTTCATCTACTCACTGCCCAAGGTTTGATAATCAAACATAATCTGGTTCTCCAAACAAAGATGGACGCCATGCTTGGTGATCGGGCTCACAAAATTATCCAGACACTGCCCCCCCAGTGGCCAGCTGCAGTATCTCATAAACCACACCCCCTGAATGTTAGCAGGTTGAACATGTACATGAAAAGTCAAAACAAAACTCATCATTACTACTAATAATGAAAACAAAACTGGATCATGGGGAAAGACTGGTGTCAGCTGCTGAGGGACAAGATGACAAAGCAATACAAAGAGAGAAAGTCCTGACCACGAGGATCAGGTGCAGATGGTCACAAGGACGGGAAAACCAGGAGGACATAAAGTCAGAGACACACAGGGAGCGAAGCCTTAAACCAAACCTTAACACAAGAAATGCCTATAATCAAAGTGTGTCCAACAAAAACATCCAAAAGTTAAACAGAGCTGTGACTGCTGAGGGTTTGACTACCTTCGATTTCTTTGGTTTAGATTAGACAGAAAGTTTAGATCAGGATCTTTTTAAAAACAAGCCCTTCCTTACTGCACCACTCTCCCTTTTTCTTCATCTCCCCTTCCTCCTCCTCCTCCTCCTTGTCAGTCTGTTTTCACCTCCATTCTCTCACGTCTTTATTTAACTCCTTTCTCCTGATTTTCCTTTCATTGCCTTAATTCGACCTGGCAGCCTGAGCCACCCAGTTTCAGTCACGAGTTCCCAGGAGCCGGATGTCACGACCTCCGTGCTCTTCAAAAGAGGAAGAGACGCGGTGTTTTTCACAGTGTGGACATGTGGGAAGTATTGTGATCATGTGATAATCCTGTTTAATCATTACCACCATAGATCGGTCCACAGACCCCAACGCCCCCCACCTAGCGGAGGCTGGTCTGGATTCACCACAGTTACAATGGAGGCCAGAGGACCTATTGTTTCCTCAGAGTCCCAGATCCATGTAATGGACAGAAAGAAAAGCAGCCTTCAGGCTCCAGTGGTGCGGTCAGCATGAGGCTGGGTCTCAAAGTTGATGTGGACAATGGCAGTGATGCTGAAGGAGGAGTAGCTTTGGTGGGTGGGGTCAGAACGGGTCCCACACCAGCACCGGACGAAGCTTTCCCAACTCATCTTCAGCATGTCCTGAATGTGTGTGATGGAGATCAGCCCTTTGGCATTAAGTCCATGCTCCTCAGAGGACAAGGGGACAGAGATCAGATATTACAGTTTGATAAATTAGCATTTAAATTAATTCCCAGTGAGCCTTGCTGTTTGACTCCACACAGCCACTATTGTAGCTCAGTGAGACAAACGGGTGAATTACCAGTGTGAGTCAAAGTTCTGGTGAACTTGACCCGCTGGCGCAGCCCGTGATAATACAACTTGAGCAGTGAGTGAGCCTCCCTTCATCCGATCGACATTCCCGAACACGCTCCTCGCTCAGACACAGGTGAGTAATAGTTTTCTGGCGAGCGTCAAGTAGAATCTAGGATGTATTTGAGCATAAAGATCTTCATCCCTCGCCACGTCGTCATCAGATTCACGGACAGCTCTGCTGCATAGTTCCTCGTTACGTGCTGAAAGTTACGGCACGGTGCCAACAAGGCAACAGGAACATCCCTGAGCGCCGCGACACTTTATCTACAGTTTGAGCGTTTTCAGCCAACGAGTGATGAATTAAAACACAGATGAAGAAGAAAAGGCGGTGGACTGAAGGTATAAATCTATGGCACTGATGTGGGTGGGACTGGTTTACACAGGGAGAACACGGCACAGCTCCTTCCTGTTGTTGCAGCGCTGAAGCTGACAAAGAGACGTCATGTCCAGCCTGGTATTGACGGACAGTTAACTGGTAATGTTGCCTCTCTGTTCCTGGAAGCTTGTCCTCGCCCTCTTACAGGAGAACCTGGATCTCGATCGATGGTTTTATCCAGACGGGTAGGAAACCGGGTGATAATAAAGATAATAAATCTACAAGCTGAGTTCATTCCAACATTTGTGTACCACCACGTTTCAGACTAGCTGCTATGATGAAAGCTACTTTACTGATGGCTTTCCCTGGAGTGATCTGGAAAGAGGTCAAGAAAAAAACATTTTAAAAATTATCTCAGCAAGAATCTGAAAATCTAATTAAATATTAATATAAATATTTCAGGGTAACTGTGGGTCCTGTATTATTTTATTGTTAGTCTAAAACACAGACTGCAGGGATTTACATTTTCATGTTTTTTTATCAACTAATAAAGCAGCGTTTGACGGAATTAAATAAATCGGCTGGTCACATGTTCACGTCACGGACAGAGACAATCTCCAGATCGGGTGTGATTTTTTAGAGGGGGGGGGGGGCAATCTGAAGGATACGAGCTAACAGATGGTTGGCATGGAAACACGAGCCCAGCGGGACCTCTGACAGACAAGATCTCTGGCAGCCTGGATGGCGCTGACACACAGATGGGATGAGAGGTAGCATCATCATCTTCATCTTCATCACCATCCTGCAGGAATAACAGTTGTCTGTTTTGTGTCTATGATTGCTGTTGAAATGTACAATTATTAAAAGTCTGATGAACAATCTGAATGTAACTAACAGGATAGTGAAGCCAGCATGGCTTCATGGCCCCCTGGAGGCTGGTCACAAACCCTGCCTCATCCATGTTAGCAGATGGGATATGGACCAAACTAAAAACAGATTTCAATCACAGATATCAGTTTTACTTGGAGTCACGTGAGGAAACACAGTGAAGAAGAGAGCAGGAGTGGGACAGAGATAAGGAGAGAGGCATTGGAGGAAGGGAAGGAAGGAAGGAAGGAAGGAAGGAGGGAAATACTTGTTATCTTGACGGGCTGGGTGCGGCTGGATGAGAGTGTTGAAAGACAGGAGGTTATAATACTGTTTGTGTTAAACGGGGGAGTGAAGGCCAGCCGGGCTGGAAGCCATGATGGTGATAAGAAAATAAAAAAGGTGGTTTTTTGTGTCGAGGTCATGAAACAGTTCTGTTGTTCCGGAAACATTAAGGCTGGAGTGAAATGAGCCTAATAGATAGTCTTAAAAGGAAAACAAACATTGCAAAATTAATCAAGATAGTTATGCTGCGTTCACTTGCAGCTCAAGGTAAGTTTACACAACCTGTGAATATTCAGCTGCTCAGAGAAGCAACTGTGGGGCCGCAAGCTTTAAAGGGCCCCCGTCTACACAGCTGACATCAAAATGATGATGATTTTAAAGCCTTCAGTAGAGATGTTACTGAGTCTTGATATTTTACTATTTAATATAAAAGTATGTATCCATGTTTGAGCAGCAGTAAGTGACACTACTTGGAGCAACGTGTTGATGGAAAATATTGCGTTACTGGAACTGACATGATACTGATCTCAGGTAGCAGCACACACATGCACGCACACACACACAGAGTTTTATATCATGTTTAATATGTGATTACACAAGCATGATGATGTAATGGTTGTGTTGCAATCAAAGATCAGAGTATATCAGAGCACATTGTGGGGTAAAGGTATGAAATTCTACTAATTATGATTGTAAACATGAACACCAAAGTATTATTAATACCGTTCTTTGAAGAATATGCACGTGACAACACACACACTGGAGATTGTTGGTCGTCCTCATTACGACTTGTGATGAAACAAAACAACATGGGACCTGAAGCGGTGAACGATGGTTGAAAAAAAAAGCCCAGCGTGAAGTCACTGTTGTCCGGGTTATTTTAAGGGTTTCACCATCATCACAGGCCATGTCAATCAGATGGTCTGCTCAAAGTGAAACCATTTCCCTCCTCCCACCTCATTAAAACAGAAACCCAATGAGGTGCGAGCCACACTGACCTTTAAAGAGAAGGGGAGGTGTCACTCTGGTCACTTTATTACCGATCTCACCCAAAGCAAACACGATTAGTCACTGGAACCAGAGCAGCGCTCACACTTAAGTTGTGACTCCACCAAGGTCCAAAGCTCCCTGCTGCTCACCAACGTTCATAAAGGTTTTTTCAACCACCAAGTCTGGGAAAAGTACATTTCTGCGAGAGTCAAATCTTCCATGACCACCTGATTGGTGCATTGCCATCTGGACTGAAGTCAGTGGATCTGTTTGTCGCGGTTATTTTAAGGTCACGCTATCAAGATAGCAAAAACATTTACACAATTGTGAACACACACAATGAGCTCATGGACAAAGTGAAACCACAACACGGAAATTAAGTTCACTCCCTGGGTTTGGACCCTCTGTTAATTCCAGACAACATGAAACATGTTGCAGCAGCCACTGAGCAATTATAAATAAAGTTATTAACTTACAAAATGGAATGTCACTGTGCTAAGGCCCGACAGCATCCTTCAATCCAGTCAGGCTGCACAAACCTCTCCACACTCATCGATATCAGACCCCGTTCTGTCACGATCAAAGAGTTTTCCTCCGAAATCAATTTTAAAAATGTCCAATTTCACAATGTAGAAGAAAGTGATGAAAAGAATTCCTCAATCTGAGCCTCGATTCAGACGCTGTTAGCCATTAGCTAAACTTGCTAACTAACAAACACACGACAAACAGGTTAGCTGTTAGCCGTTAGCTAAACCTGCTAACGAACAAACGGCAGATCTTCCAGTGGACTGGCTGCAGCTCACGTGTTCTGAATCTAACCGGGCTCAGGTGCTTCCCCCACGCCGCCCATCTGGCTGCTCGGTGGTTCCGCTGCGAGCGAGATGAAAAGCTGTGGAAGTCAAAGCAGCTTCAACCACGAGTTCATGGAGTAATGGTGTAAATCTGAAGTCCTTGAGCCGTCTGTTTATTTCAGGAAACATAAATAAATGACGTTTAATTTATTGAAACACATTTAGAATTTGCGGTGGTAGCGACACCCAGCTCACACTGAGAGCAGCTCTCTCTCTGCTCCTGTTCTGTCGGAGGGAGCAGCAGACCACAGGGTGTCTGGCAGCTTATCTGATTACTCACTGTAAATGTAAATATTACTGCTCCACAGCAAGATAAGCTTCTGGTCACCTCGCCGCGTCCTCTGTCGCAGGCGGGGAGGTGAGACACAGCACGGCGTCTTCACAAGTTCAGGCTTAACAAAGTGGAACTCTGAACGTAAACATCAGCGGGACCATGATTTGACGAGCTGATATTATGTTGCCATGGTGCACGTTGGATCTTTGACAGAGGCCAACCTTGTCAAAGTGGATTTTCTTTTTCTTCGTTCTGCACCGTTGTGTGACAGAGATGGCACAAGAGACGTGATCTCAACCTTGAGTTAGAGGTGAAGCCACCTTCGTCGTGACAGAGCGAGAGATGGAGCGGTGTTTGTCAGGCAGTGAAGTGACAAACGTTAGGGAACAGAATCACACAACCACACGGAAGAGCAGTGCACCATGAGCTATCCACATGTGCTCCAAGCAAAACCCAAAATAAAAACACACACACACATGCAATTACATAACATTCTGACCTCAGCAGCTTTACGTAAAGCTCAACCCAAGGCACTTGGCATAACATATGACAAATTCAAATGATTAATTACTGAACTATCTGGCATGCTCCCAGCTGCATCAGGACATTGTGTGTTCGCTGTGCTCAATAACTCAAGTGCGCATACATGATGATGATGTGTATGAGCCCGAGGGTTTGTCTAAGATTCCATTTACACCGCAAAGCTCATTTACCAACAGGCAGGAATCATGGTGGTGACAGTGACGAGGAACTTTTTGTTTCTCGCTGGAACCACCGGCCTGAACTGTGCATCCTCTCCTGCTGCACAGACACAGGCGCTGGAAAAGTCCACTTGGGGCAGGGGGACAAACGGTCATGTGCAGCACGGAGCATCTCGCTCGCCGACAAAGTCCCTACACTTCCTGCTGCCCTCACTATAATCATGGCCAGATTATCAGTGTACTGTATATGTGTGTGTGAGTGTGTCATGAGGAGGTACACTAAGCCTGACATGCAGCGTTACATAAGCACACAGCACACGTCCTCACACGTCCACACGCAGATTACATTGGTCGGGTCAGAGCCGATCAGATGTTCACTTGTTTGTGCGGCTCCTGTGGGAGCAGGTCATTCTCTGCTTATCAGCTACGTCGCACCATATGTGAAAAACATATTTTTGTTCACACACACGCATCCCTGTGACTCCGGACACATCGAGCTCCAGACGTGTCTAAGAAAATAAAACTTTGAAATATGCCTTTGCATTGTTGTGCTCAGCTACTGTGAGTCCACACAGAAATGGATCATTATGTCGGCCCCACAGGTACAGAGAGCATTCAGACGACTCATCTGTCACATTGGTGTTGGTCTTTAAGTTCTCAATCAATCATCATGTCTCAAATCTAAACCTCTCCTGTATGATGCGGAATATCATTTTGGGCACAGAATCACATGTTTCTTACAGCACCCATGGCAGGTTAGACCTAACAACATCAGCAGGCAACACTTCCATTTAACTCCTCCTCAATGTGACACCGAGGAGGAAGTGTGAACATTCACTGCCAAGTAAAACACAGTAAACATGTCCATTACTGCCTCAGTTAAAGGAACAGGGTACGAATGGTATAGGTAATTAGCTGTCATGTTAATGTTAAAACACCGGCGGTTCTGCTGCCAATCACAACTGTGTGTCACAACTACAAAGGCAAAGTTTACAAGTAATGATAAATATGTTTGAGTCCAGCTCCTCTGGTCTGCAGGGTGAAATACCGGACACCACATCATTGTAAAAACCACACACCATGTAAATGACATAATAATAATAATAATAATAATAATAATAATAATGGATCAAGGAGACAAACACACACTTCTGACCTGAGCCTATCAATCAACTCATGACCCTCATGCAGATTTTTACTTTTACTAAGATCCGTCACATCTGGTGCTCTGGCAAACATGCAAGTACCCGTACACCCGGATGTGTACAGCAGGTGAATCTTATCTGGCCGACGACCTGCTGCCGAGCCTTGATCGTGCCGCCGTCAGTTGGTTTATTACCGCGAGTGTTTCACACGTGCTGCAGGTGAAGGAGAATCATATTGGTTGTACATTTTCCATGCTTCTACTCGGACATCCTGTGTACAGGTTTTTAGTTTGGTCTATGTCCGACGTGTCAATGACTCGTGATTCTTGGATGAGCTGTTCAGAGAAGTGGGATTACTCACCCCGACCCTGACTGATACAGACAACTACCACACATTTCAAACTTCAGGTGCACGTAACCGTCTCACACACACACACATATGCACACATCCCGTGTTGCTGACAGCCCGGGGGGGTGTTTGTGCCGCGAAGCTGTCATCGCCGCGCCGGCCACTGACATTCCAGCCATTTTGACTCCAGAGTGCAGACCCCAATGACCTTATAAGGTCATGAATCAGGACCCTTCGCACCGATGTGCACGGCAACAAGTGCAGAAGTTGGTGAAATCCTGCTCGTCACTGCTGATGGAAATTCACAAAACGTTGAACTACAGCCAGGTTCATCACTTCTTTCCGTCCCATGTCCCCCTTTTTTTTTTTTTTTTTTGTTTGCAGCGCATTGAGCTCTGTGCCGCCAGAGGAGTCTTACAAATACATATGTTTTCATGTTGACCATTGGTGTGGTGTTTCTTTACCCCTCATCCTTCCTCCTCCTGTGTCTGTAAATCATTGTTCTACAGAATGAATTAGAAACCTTTTGTCATCTCATCCAGCAGAGAAACAAAGTTCAAAACCCTTGGAGCTCCTGCTTTGGTCTCCACCCACCAGTGTGGCTCTTCAGATGCTAAATGCTCGACTTCTTCACCAGTGAGCTGTGTGGTGAGGCTGTCTGAAACAAGGCCTGCCTCTCTTCCTAGTGGTCGGCCATCTTGCCCCATCTGATTGGAAGCTGTGGGCTCTCTCACCTGTGGCAGGGTATTTAGAGGCTGTCTGACGCGGCACTCGTTCTCTCTGGTGCTTCCAGACTGGAGCTTGGCTCTGGATCTCCACCTGACCCAGGGAGCTGAGTATTGTTTTCCTCCTGCATTCAGCGCGTGCAACACAGCTCACGCCACTCACCCTCACGCGCAGCCTGCATGACTGATATCCTAGCTAGAACTCGCACACAAGCTTTTTTGTTTGCTTTGATTAATTTCTTCCTCAACAAACTTAATTGATATCTTTTCGATGTAAAAATAAAGATTATTTTGATTTAGTATTTAATGTGTGTACTCCCTGTTTGCCATAGGTGGGCGGTGCCGAGCGTCCACATGACTTCCTTAGTCTGGCAAACAGTGAGGTGTGCCAGAACCGAAGATAGGTGTGGCTGCAGTCAACGCTGGGTTGCTTAGCATGAGAGAAAACATCCCGCTCGCAGTGCTCCCCATAAACACAGAAACCAGTTGAACACTAGCTGGGTTCAAAGTTTCTTTCCTGTAAATATACATAAACATGTGTAGATTACTTCCCCTGTGTAATAACATAAATATAATTCTCAACTCTATTTACTTAGCACTTTAAAAACACAGGTGCAAATGGATTTTTCAAGACATGAGTGTCAGGTCAATAAAAACCATCAAAAATAGTTCAAAGAAATGCATGACGAATACAAATAATCAAATCAAATAGGGGTTCCAAAGTGATCCCTTTTAAATCATTTTTATACTGATGTATATGTACTTTTTCAAAAGTGTTTTTCATTACTGATACAGTCAAAGAACAGTAATTAAATACTCATTCCTGTGGAAACAAAGCTCTGATATACTGTATATTTATATACACAAATAAACATATAGTTTCTATTCATGCATCTTCTGTGTTTCACGTGTCTCATAAACCTGCTCAATTACAAGGGGTGTAAAGAATCCGAGGTGAACCCGTCAAGCAGGAACAACATATTTCACCTCACCATGAAGCTCATGAGCCTTTATCAGAGCAGACTTCTGGGCACAGTGGAAATCCACAGAGTCCAAAACACTTGTGATTGTTTCACTAATATGCAAATTAGGCCTCTCTGTATGTGCATATATCTGCCTGAGCAGAAATTACATTTTGAACTGGATTCTCCTCTGGCCCAAACCACATCCTGTAATGAAGTTCCTTGGAAATTTGTTGAAGATTTTTGCATAATCACAAACCCAGCAAACTCGGATCCGGACTTTAAACTAAACATAGACCAATTTAGCTCATCGATGTTTCATTCTGTGTCAAACACACGCGGCCGTTTGTCACCACGGCGTTCCACAGAAGATTTGCAGCGCCGGGGATCAGAGGATCAGCTGACCTCACACCCACCATCCACATGCCTCAGATCTTTGATCGTCTCAGCCATGACACCGATTATGAACGGTGGAGTCGAGTTTCAACGACCTGTGGAAACCTGGAAAATCTAATAATACCCAGCAGCTCTCCCTCCAACAATCATGAGTCCGGCTTCGGCATGCGCAACTTTATCCCTTTATCCCTTCGACCCAGGGAAAGTTCCTGCATCGTGAACTACTGAGCACAAAAGTGTCAACAAAGCAGATTCACAGGCTGCATGTTTACATGTTTTTTAAAAAGTGTATAATGAAAATAGTTTGGTAAAAATCAGCTGAAATCAGCATAACTGCCCCCCACGTGAAGCCATGGTCCAAAATGTTTTAATCATCCATGCAGACAGTTGAGTTTCCATTAGTCATGCGATGATGTCAAGAAGAGACATGCAGAGACATCATGATAGACGGTTGAGGCTGACTCAGGACAGGCTGAGCATGTGTTTCAGCAGGACCTTAAATACCGCGGCGCCACTCATGGTTTCATAATCCTCCTGAACAACTGGTGGGTCGGTTGTGTCATGTCCAGGCTGCACGGCTCCTGCAAACTGCACACTCACAGAGCAGTCTGTGGCATGAGCTAACACCCACAGTGTGTCCCTGATCAAACATTTCCAAGAACATTTCAAATCCTTCACACATCTCATCCACAGTTTGCTCAAGGTGCAGCATCCAGGGACAAACAGAGGCATGCTGGGTTATTACAATATGATCAGAAGAAAACAGATTTTCAGGTGAATTCTGAAAGTGGAGCTTTATTTTTTCCGCCTCGGCAGCAGGAAGGTATAGAGACCGGGCTCTGGCTCATGCTGAGACAGTAATTAGGAGTGACCCCTCTGATGGAACATTCTAAAACTAAATCTTAGAGACAAACAACGCAGTAACCTTTCATCCAGAACCCAGCAGGGGGTCCAGCCCAAAGCCCTCAGGCTCTTTGTGCAGTAGCTTCCCTCTCAGTGTGGATGTGGCACAGTGTCAGACCTGGAACCTGCAGCGCACGATTAAAACCTTTTGTTTGTCGTACTGAGTTGAAAAGAGCAGAATATGGCTGCGAAGAAGAACACTTGTTATGTAGTGGGTTTGCTGCAGACAGACGGACAAACAGCAACACGAGCCTTCTCTCCGTATCATCACACCAACGTTGAGGTTAATGTCACAGTGACACCATTGTTGTTGATTTATAACAAAAGGTTTCACTTAAAGATGAATCTATCGGATGAGCAGCCAGAGGGAGTGTGGGCTCTGAGAACTGAGCGCGAAGCACCTGCAGCTGGAAACGGATCCGTGGTTTCACCATTGTTCTTTTATCTGAAGTCTCATTCAACGCACTTTCACACTGGATCGTTGTTTGGCAGAATCGTCGCGAAAAGTCTGGACCGACGTGATCTCCCGTTGTGTTTTCTCCTCTGCCGTTGGTGGGATTCCCAATTTTCTTAATGCATCAGAGTAATTTAATATATCAGCTTCAAGGCCAAACAATACAGGTGTAAGAGGATATCAGGTTAAGCCTTGGACTGGACTGATTTCCACCTTTTACCATAAATAAAAGACAATTTCTATTTTGTATTCCTGCTGTGGTGAAACACGTCCTGACCAGAGCAGAGAGCAGATGTGTCGCGTCTCCACTTCAAACAGCTGGAGACAAATTTCCTGTCCTCACTCGTCCCCGCTGAGGTGAAAATTGTCTTGTTGCTGCTGCTGCCGCAAAAAAAAAAAGCCCACACTGTGCGTCCTCAACTAAAGATGTATAAACATCCTCTGGTGCAGGTGTTTGACATTTAAAGTTAGAATACATGATAATTAACATTTGACTTAAAGTTACCTTTGAACCCAGTGTTACCTGGTGTTCAATAACTGTGAGAATACGTCCCTTTTGTACGATCAATAACTTTGAACTCTCATAATATTATGTAATATATTATACAAGCATTAACTTTGAGGCAGTAGTAGGAGTAATTATGGTCAGTGCAGTGAGTTTAATCGCAACTTAAACCATGAGCCTTCGTCTCCTGTTCCTCTGAGCTCCGTGCATCTGCTCGCTGGAACCCTGGGAGGTGTGTGAGTCTTCTGACCACAATGCTCTCACTTGTCAAACACTAATATTGGTGTTGGAGTCCGACCAGATTGCATAGATGCATTCAGAAATCTCTCTCTCTCTCTCTCTCTCAGTGAAGGGCAAAACATGGAGATTTCACACTTTGATAAGTGACTTTCGTCTCCGGCTCAGCTGCAGAGTCACAACAAGCAGAAATGATTAACCCGACACTCGGAGGTGAAGCCATGAAACAATGTGGCTGTGTGAGTCCTCCTGACGCCCTGTGCGCTGAGCAGGTCCTGGAGGCAAAGCAGATCGTCCCAGCTCGCACAAACATCAGTGTAACTGATCTGTCACAGCAGGACACGACGGCCCGCGGAGGACGGCAGAAACTTGGACTGCAGACTTGCGTCTTTGTGAGGACCTCACAGGCCCGACTGGGGTCCAGGTTAGGGGATGGATGTGTTCAGTTGTGATGAGAAAGCCAAACCTTTCAGTCCTCAAACCCCCCGATGACAGAAAAGTAACCCAACACAACCCGAGGCCAAAGGCGGGTTTCAGAGAAAGATTCACACTGTGACGCAGCTTTTTAACTGATTCAGACCTAATGGAACATGTAAATGGTTCCTCCTTTAAAGATGGAACACGACTGACAAACTGCCACTGGAATAGCACAATGCATTCTGGCAAATGCAGTTTGTTGGTTTGTCTGTGTGTGTGTTTTTAAACGTTCACAATGTGAAGGGTTTCTGGTAAACTCATTATATTTAAAATGTCAGAACGTGAGAGAAAGCTCAGGCTTTAGGGAGACATTTTCAAACCATCTGAACCTTGGGGTTGAAATGAGTTGATGCTAGTTAACAGACTTACTGGAAGACGAGTGGATGGATGGGTCGGTGAGTAGATATAATCCAAAAAGAGGAATCATTATCAGGAGGGAGACACTGGCTGAGAGGAGAGAACATAGATCAGGTGTGTGAGGAAGGAGGTGAGAGAAGGTGGAGGAGCGCAGGGGAACCCGGGGTAGAAAGTCTGGGGGCATCTTGTGGACAGGAGGGGGAACAACAGGTCAAGGATCAGTTCTTCTCTCTTTCCATCTCTGCAGTTGTTGTTCTCCTCTCTCTTTCTCTTTGCTCCTTGTCTCCCCTCCCTCTCTCTCAGACACCTCGAGGACAGTGAGAACAGTTGAGGGGAACTGAGACTCGATCAGCCGACAGTTCTCAGTCGATACCTGGCTCAAAATGACCTCATGAAACAGTCAAAACAAAAAACTCTCCAGTTCCTCCTGCTGCACTTTCATTTCTCCAACAGCAGCTCCACACACGCTGACGACCTGGAGACTTCATGTCGCTACCTTTAGCTGTGGTTTCAAACTGCAGATCTGGGAGTAGACCGCAGAATTAGAGAAGAACAAAATAGAAGTTCATGATCTGTAGGTCGTTGTTCAGCATTTTTCAGAAACAGAGAGCGTCTGTAGTCGTGTTGTCACTATGTCAGCCAAGTTCTTCAGTTACCGGCTATCGGTTACCGGAGGCTGACAGAGCAGGAGGGGACAGGAGACGGGAGCGTGCTGGGGAAAGTGATCCGCCAACACCGTGTAACTACATTAATAAGAGAGCAGTGAATGGGCAGTTTCACTTTGCCGTCAGTCAGCTGAGTGGAAAGTTATACCTGCGCCACCGGATCACTGACAGCTTAGGTGAAAGGACACGTCGGGCAAATGTAAACTGCCCACTTTGGAACTTTCCCTCATCTGTACTTGAAAAACATGTGTTTATATCAACAGAGCAAGGCTTGGAGGGTTAAAATCTCAAACTCAGAAAAATATGCAACGTACGACT
Organism: Pseudorhombus dupliciocellatus; assembly: GCA_016785235.1. Classification (NCBI taxonomy): domain Eukaryota; kingdom Metazoa; phylum Chordata; class Actinopteri; order Pleuronectiformes; family Paralichthyidae; genus Pseudorhombus; species Pseudorhombus dupliciocellatus. The sequence continues at coordinate 1,407,205 of JAFBJW010000312.1, forward strand.
GGATCAGATACTAAATTTAAATCTGTGAAACAGTCGACACAGGAAGAATCAAATGTCCTGCGTCCTGCTGGGATGTATAATCTCCCTCCTGAAAAATCCTGCATGTGCAGCTCTTATTCCCCAACTTCCCTCGCCCTGCATTCCTCTGCGCTCCGCCTGCTGTGAATCAGATATTAAATTATTACTTTAAATATTACAGGCGACAGGATGAAGAGGTTAAATCCACAAAGTGCTCGGCAGGGGAGCTGTGTTCACTGGCAGGGTGTGTGTGTGTGTGTGTGTGTGTGTGTGTGTGTGTGCAGTTTGAAGTGTTTCGATTGTAATGGTTGAAGGCCAAGGTGAAAGGTCAAGGATGCCTTCAAATTTGGCACAAATTCAGATTTTGGTCGGTTGTCGCTCGGATTCAATGATGAGCTGATGTCATCGCAGTATAAGCGTTCTGGTGGTTTAACGTGAAAGCAAGGCGCACCTAAGGGGACTGAAATGGTTAACTGAATGACAACAGGGTGGGAACTGAAGGTTAATAGTCAATCATTCTTAAGGCTGTTGACAGATGACTGATTTATGGCTGGCTTCCATTCAGAAGAAAATTAAATGTCAGAGAAAACAAATGCCTGCACATCTTGACGCTGACAATCCTCCCTTATTGTGGAAGGGTACAGGTGCAGCAGGTTTTACCTGAGGGCTGCAATGGTGACGTCTGAATGTATTTGTACACAATGTCTTGTGTCAAGCCACAGTGACAATATACAGCCCAAAATATAGGCTGTCATTTAAAATTCCATGAAGAACAATCGGATCAGTGTGCACGCTGAAGATGAGTAAAACAGGCACGTCAAGTGTTCATCCCCAACTGCCTGGAGGCAATCACGGGGCTGACACACAAACACGGACCATTCACTGCTAAGCGCGGTTTACATTGAACCAGAGGAAACCGGAGGAAACCCACGTTAGAACATGCTAACGCCTCACACTTCAGTTACGACCTGGACAGTGGCAAACGCACTGGTTAGAATAACCGTGGGAACAACTGCACTGCTGTAACCAGGACAGACAACACCTCCTCCGGAAGGGGAACCAAAGCCTCCGCAGCCTTGCTGCTCTGCTCGTGATCAGCTGAAGATAGGCCGAGAGTAAAAGACCATCAGGCTTATCAGGCTTCTCAGATTAATTCAAATCAAGAAACACACCAAAAAAAAAAAAAAAAAAAACTCTTGTTCAGTTTTATCTGTATGTTTTTATTCATGTTGTGATTCATGTGACAGCTGAGGCCAGAGCTGAGCAGATACATCACCTGCGAGTGTTTGCTCCTTAAAGAGTGGCAGGGCACCAAAAGTCCCTCGTCACAAGCAGTGTTTCATGTTAGTGTGCCTGCCGAGGATTAACGCAAAACCATCTTGCTTGTCCACATGCTTCTAGTTATGTAACTTGTACCAACATCCCAAACCAAAGTACTCGCAACACAGGTTCGATGGTTTGAAACTGAGCTTGTAAAACAATTCTTTTAAATGCCTGAGTGAACAAATGCGAGCCATCTAAAACATACGCACGCACAGTCAAATACCCTTTCCGCATTTGTTGGTGGTAAACAAATCCTATGCTGACATTAAATTAGTCTAACACCTAAAACTATCACAAAGAAATTTCAGATTTCCCGGAGCTTGTGATTTAAGAAGTCAAGAAGATTTCCTTCTTCGTCTACTTGGCTACGTGTAGATTCCTCTCCGGCGCTCCGGACGACTGCGTCCACATCTGCACGTGAACTAAACTGCAGGTATTTTCGGTGATGCCTCGCGTTCTTTTGACAGCACAGTGACCAACTTCACAGAGATTAAAATTAGCAGCCGAGGCCACAGGTTGACGATCCGCCAGGGCTGACATCTTGTTTAGAAACGACGACGTGACTCAGTCACACGTGCTTCATAACGCTAACAGCAAACTTTATTGGCAGCTGGTGAATGAACGCAGAGCCAGCGAAGGCAGATGGACGGACAGTAAACATAACACAGCCGTGTCACAGAGACACTGTGTCCTCTGTCTTCAGAGTCGGGACCCAGCTTCAGCACGTCGCTGCTAAAACAGGAGAATGGTTGATGATGGCGAGAAGCTTCAGACACAAACAGGTGGCTACGTTTAGCTCCCATGATCTCGTGTCTTTGTGAAGCGTCGTACACTGATGTGTTCACCGACCAGAGAGTTGCACAACCTCTCATCCCAGAAATGCAGATTGTACGTCGGTGGAACCTTCTGGGGAAACCTTCTTCAGCCAAAGGTCAACGTTTCATTGTCAGGAAATCCTTCCCAACTTCTGCAACAAGGGGGAATGATCATTTGATTTGCAAAGCCGTTGCCACCTTTTTGTTTCAATGGGCGACACAGATGAGACTCATCGTGACATCAGAGCTTGGATGTTCACCTCAGCCACATCAGGTGGGTGCAAATATTTCCCCGGTGGTCAGGTGATTTACATTTCAGGAGCCACGTTGGACGATCCATCTGCTTTGGCCCTTTTTGTCAAATTGTCTTTTTTATGCCAACCAACCTCTTTTATTCCCAACATCCATAAATTGAATTGGCACTTCCCTTCCCCCTCTTTTCTGTGCCCTGATAATAACTGTTCCTTTCATCCAATTTCTCGCCTCCCTCGTCTCCCATCGTTGTCACTTCATCTCACCTTCACCTTGCTTTTCATTCTCTCCTTTTGGCTCCACCTCTCCTCCATTTACCTCTTTTAATTTATCTGTCCCTCCCTCTCTCACCCTCTGTCAACCTATAGCTCCGTCCTTTACGCACTTCTCCTTCATCTCTTTGTCCTCCTCCTTTCTTTACTCCCTCTCTGTCCTCTCTACCTATAATTCATCATCACCGGCGTCCCCAAGGCCCACACACGCGCAAGTGAAAAATATATGCACATTAACCTGAAGCCAATGGATTCACCCTGTTATAAGTTATGACAGCAATAACCAGTAAAGGGGAAAGAATTTGAGGTCATGGAGGCAAAAGAGATGTTAGATTTCATTTGGAAGTTTGTGGCGCACTCCTCACTTTTGTCAAATGCCACATGCAACTAATAATCCAACGCCGTCCACCTTAACCCAGACGTGACAGGACGCAGTGACTTACAAACACGGCAGTAACAACAAGCTCTGGCATTCCAGAACGTCTGTCCTCGTGTGGGTGGTGTCAGCAACGACCAACCGCTGGTCAACGTTCCCCAAAAACATGTTTTCTATTTTCCTATGTGGAAATAACTCCTGTCCACTGGTCCCTGATAATTACAGCATACATGACATCGTCTCCTATTGTCCTCATGCATTGTCCTGTAACAGACTGTTACAAAAACGCTGTAGGAGTCAGACAAAGCGTGACACTAACTCCTCCAGACACGTACAGGATTGATGCCGTGGTCAAAACAAGCCAGCAGCTGTGGATATTGATGCCGCCTCGCTGGTGGACAGTTGCCATCATTGTGAAAACAGGGAGGGAGGACGGAAAAATACAAATATGCAGGTCAATGGAAAAAAAAAAAAAACAACCAATAATTCCAAATGTCAGGCGTTGTCAGGGTGTTACTTCTTTAGAACTAATGGGTGCGTCACTGCAAGTCTCCCATTAAATCAACGTTTCACATCACTGCATGTGGTGCAGTCCATTCATGAGGGCTATGAGAAAAAAAAAAACTGTGGACTGGCCCGACGTCAGCAGATATCATGAAGGCTTGACATCTACTGAGCTCCCCTTACCTCCACATGGTCTCCATGCACTTTGTTTGTTTGCAGTGAAGAACAATATGAGGATTTCGCTCCTCGTGTGACCGCTGACTCAGACGTTCCTCGTTGGACAGGAAGTGCAGCAACACCACAGATACAACACAGTGTTTCCATGTAGCTGTTTGAGTGTGGTGATGTTTGCACATAGTTTCAGTCAGTGGTTAAACTGTGATGGTCGGAGCTCCCCAGATCATCACAAGCTGTTGTGGGGCCGACTTGCGCTTCCTCTCAGAACTGACCAACGTGTGCAGGTCTGTTATTGCAGAGGGCGCAGCATGCATGATCATCTATATAATTGACTTTTCATCCCTGTCAAATTGCCGACGGTTGTGAGTGTCAGTGTGGGTTCCTGCACATACAGAGGAGGGAACCTCCTCACAACTGAGTGCTAAACACAGACACTGAGTTTGTGTTGGAAACAGCAGGAGGTCAGAGATATTCCTGACTCCTCTGTGACAGCACCAGGGAGGTGGTTCTGTTCACCAAAGGACACGTTACTCCAACACCTGGTTTGGCTTGATAAAACAAAAGTCTGTCTCTACAGCTCAGTGTGCATGTCTGTGCCTGTGTGTGCTACGTGCGCGTCTCTCTGTCTGAGCACAAACCTACAGTGTGGGACTGTTTCCAGTTCTTCTCATCAACTCTACGAACATGATCCAGGGTTTGACTTGGCGGGGAGCGTTTTACACTGGGAGCTTTCTTCCTGATCGAGGGTCCCAGGAGGCTCCAGTCTGCAAACAGGCTCCGTGGTGTAACACTCTGGACTTCTACTCTCGGTGGAGCCTTCCCAGTTCCTCGTTTCTCTCCTTTAAAGCTCCTTCCCAGGCAAAGACCCTGAACTGTACGTGTGAGTCAACTGTCAAAGAAACAAAACTCACAATATATCCCATGACAACGCACTGCAGATGATGGGAAGCCAACAAGGAGAGATATCCACGGCCTGTTCGTGGTGTTATTTTTCTTGGTGGTGCTCTAAGCATTGGTGCTAGTCTCACTCTGGGCCTCTGTCTATGTCTTGGTCTTGGTTGTGGTCTGGATGCTTGTGCTGGTTTGGGTCCCAGTCTTGGGCTTATCTTGGTCTCGCTGCTGGTGATAATCTTGGTTTTGAGTTCTAAGGGAAAGCCACAGACGCAGATTTAAATTCCTTCAGCTACATCAGAGACATTTTTAGCCAGAGTGTGAATCCTGAGCGATGTGCCTCATTACATCGGAGCTTGGATGATTAGAAAATATTTGTGACAGCAGTGTAAAGGCTTGCGAAGCATGAAGTCATTAAAGATTTATTTGTGAACCTCTGCTGAGAATCGATGACGTAATGTTTGAGGACAGTCCTGTCGGTCAACACTTGTAACTCCGGCTGGAATGCGCTGGACATTGCAAACAGGTGATATTTACCTGCAGGAGAAAGAAGCTCTGTTAGCTCTGTTACGGTCTGAGAATATGTCTCATTTTCCCATGAGCTGTGGGTCACTTTAGAGCAGGTTGGGTTCGGTAGGTACCCGCCAGTTTCCAGAACCAGAGCCAACTCCTCAACACAGGAATAGACATCCAGAGGCCAAGCAGCGTCCTCTTGGCTCGACTCAACCTTTCTTGTTTTGGGGTTGTGAAACAAAAATGTGTTTGCCGCCCTTCAGGGAAACACTTGGACCTGCAGAGGACAGAACGTCCTGGGTGAAGACTCAAGGACACTCAGACACTGGTGGAGCGACTCTGACTCTGAAATGGCGCAGAGTCGGGACATCACTGGCAGGCTTCCTCCTGCTCAGATGTTAACCTAAAGTTATTTTCTGGATGGCCATGACTCGATGAATAACATCACTTCTCATTTTCAAACATTTAAGAGGAAACAAGATGCTGAGCTCCTCATTAGGCTTTGTTAAGGTCCCATCCCTCGGGGGGAGTTCTGTACAGTGGTGATGGGGATGATGTGATGTGCGGTGACAGTCGGTGCACCCTCATGTTCCAAGTAAAGAAACTCCTCCGGGTTTGGTTGTGACTCACAGAAAAGAACAGGGGGAGCTGGGGCTGTGCATGAATCTTCTGGGATTTTTGCACAAATTATAAAATGAAGAGTTAGCGTGTGTGTTCGGCCTCAGTCTTCTGTTCAACCACAGGATAAGACAGCTGTTACCAGATCTATGCTGCCACCTAGCGGTCCAAACTTCATATCTTATTTTAATGAATCTTATTTGCTGAATAACTTTACTCTGATGTGATAGATACATGAAGTTCCTGAGCAGTGGACTGTGGTTGGTTGGTCTTTCAGTTAACTAAAGGTCACCAAAATGTAGTGCTTCAAATTAAAACTGGAATATGTTCAGGTTAGGTTTTGGGATAATACTGCAACCACATGAATCCAGTCATGACTGCTGTAAATAGCAGCACATGAGAATATGGCCCAGCCAAATTAAAGCTAATTTATATTTTTTGATATTACATGTATGTATGTTATATTTTAATTTATTAATTTTTCTGAAGGTTTTAATGTGAAAAAAAAACTATTTTAATTAGGCTTCAACAAATTGTGTGAAGGGTAAGAGCTTAAACAGATTCACAAAATTAATTTACGACAAGGTTGAGACACATTTTTATATAATCATTTTTTTATTCAAGTTTACCAAAAAACAAAAGAAAACCAACGCTGACACATCTGAGCCATGATGTCACATGAAACACAATGCTACAAAAATATGTATATAAAAGAGTCAACTTAAAAACTTCTGAACGAAACTTAAACAACTTCCCCACATTCACAAGCTTAACGAGAGGAGTAGCTTTGAAAATGAAAATCACTTTAAACCTGCACCACTTTGATTCTTGACATTTCAGGCTCAGGCTACGAGTTTCCTCCATCATTAACAGGGCAGGAGATTTTTGGAATGTTTCTTAAAGGAAATCAACCAATCAACCAATTCCTCTTAAAATAATGTTTGTTATTTTTTCGGGTTCCAAAATAAAGCTGAGGCGATTCAGAAACTAAATAGAAATTAAATATCCAGTGAAAAAGTGGCCTGAATTTACCAGATCCCCAAAGTCAATTTAATAAAAATCCACCCAGATCAAATGAAAATAAAAAGATTGTTTAAATCCAAATCAATAATCCTCCATTTGTGTTTTACATCTCTGCAGCTTCTCACAGGGAAGTTTCAAAAAGTCGAGCGCTGAAAGTAGAATGAGAGGTCGGAGTTGACGACAGTCTGAACAGCAGATGTATGAACCTTCGCTCTGTGTACAGCTCCCCAGAACAGCACCACCCTCTCCCTCAGGGTGAGACATGTCTCATCTGTCTCCGCTGCCCGTCCACATCAGAAAAAACAGCGGTCAGCCCACCCTGAGAGGCGGAGCTACCAGCACCACGCCGTCTCCTCTGACAAAGAGCATGGGGATGTTCCTCTTGGTCGACTGAAAAGAAACAAGACAGCAGTTTAACACTTTTATTTCCATAACTTTACTGCGGATTAAGACTTTGCATAATTGCGAATTATGTATTTTTACTGATTTATTCTGACTTTCTCTGGATATTTTATTTTGGGACGAGTGGGGAAGTATTTAGGAGCAAGTCAGGAGCAACAAACTCAGTTGGAGATTATCTTGATATGGATTAATTTATTCTATTTTAAGGGTGAACTGATAAACATCAGGCAGCGTCAATGGAGCTTTTCATGTTAACAGTCAGTCTGTGTCCTACCTTGTAAAGTTCTTCGTAAGTCTCCTCGTCAATCTCCACCGTCGTCACCGTCTCCTCCACATCACCCAGGATCATGTTGAGGTGCTGATCGTAGGCCTGGAAACAAACACACAAGACAGGGGTGAGCAGGAAACTCACCGGGAATTCCCCGGGAGCAACGCAGACACTTTTTCACAGAAAATGTCTGGAGGCTGTTGCTGTGTTTAAATCTCGTCTGCAGCTGTTAAACAGAGAAACCTACGGCGCTGACTCTGCTCAGATCTGTCCTGAGAAAAACGAGGAGCAAATCAGGATTTTACTGATTTAATAAAAAGGACAGACAAGTGTGTTTTTGTTGTTTTGTTGATATCATGGCCACAAACCAAATCACTGGATATGAAATAACAAGCTGTTTAAGAGAGAGTGGCTCACGTGCAGTCGGCCACGGAGCTCCCTGTCGTTCCTCATCTTGACGTAGATCCGCTCGTCGAGACTGAGTCTGATCAGATCCAGCGGCTCCTCCACTGTGTTGGTTGTCGGTTGCTGCGGTGAAACAGAGAAGATCAGTTCTGCACCAGCGACGGATCAAGATTTAAACAACAGCAGCTACAAAGTACTGCCTCTGCCTCACAGTGTACGAGGAGGAATACCTTAAATTGCACATAATGTGCATTCAAATAATCACAGAGGAAGGAGCCTCCAACTTTAACACACACACAATCGACTGCATGTACACTTTACACATATTCCTCAGTACAATGTGCATGCATGTGTTACTGCTTTACTTATTCCTCTCATACTTTTAGTTCCTGCTCTGGCTCTGCTACAAGTCTTGACTGCATATAAATTACACAAACCAAAACTGATACACATTTTTTTCTGTGCGTATTTAAACTATAAACAATATACTCATAGTTTTTCCATTTCCAATCGCATGTGGAAACACACAAACTGTTGTTATACACAGTATATTTATCTAATGACCTGTCTAAAAAAATCTTTCAGTTTATATTAACACTGAAGCTCCACCTTAAACTTAATTCAGAATAACGAGCTTCGTAATCATTAAGTTTGAACAGACCAGTTGAGCCGTCAGTAGTTCAACAGATCACTAGGTTAACTAGCACTGGATACCTTGAGTCCCTTTGGCTCTAACAGGTTTAACTGAACCAGCAGACCTCAGACAACACGTTGTTTAATTCAAACATTAGCATCACATGCTAACCAGGCTAGCTTGTCTGACAGGCCCCTGCGGGCTGTTTCCGGCGCAACGACTCAAACCCCAACACAACAAACGCACAGCAACGACATCAACAATATACAGACACGTCATGTCGCATCGGCTACAGATTCCAGTTTGAACGCAGAGCTGGAATAAAAGATTAGAAACGAGCCGCGGCCGCACCAACCTGCTCCACCTCGTCCGCCATGATGTTTGAGTCTGCGCGGGTTGCCAGGCCCGCTGAAGTCACGTGCTTTCAATGCAGAGGAGGTGAAACAGACGGGCGTATAAAAATACTGTGTTTACTTCTGGTCAACGCGTGTTTTTATCATTTGGTTTTAACCTTTTATTGTACTTCTTCATTTATTTTGATCGTCACATTCCCGTGTTTATGTTGTGAGACAGCTGCTCTCTCCTTCCCGTCTATTTCTGATGATGCTCTTATTAACTTTTCCCAAAGTCTAACAGAAGAAGACGTCGTAATAAACATGGAGGCCACAGATGTGAGGGATTGTGCACATGTTTCACTCCAAGTGAGCGCCACAGCCGTCCTCCATGTTTGCGTACCGACAACTTCTCCTCCACCGCTGGCTCATGTGTGGTAGATGGGAATAAGGAGCAAACCTGGCAACCCGCATTCACCTCCTTTTCTCCTCCTCCTCTTGTGTCCTCTTTTCTAGTCCACGCGATGTGGCAGAACAAACAGCAACGGTGGGTTTTAATTTCACCTTAAAAATCACGCGGTCAGGGTGGTGCACGTGATGTTACCCTTCCCCCAGTTTGTGCCACATGTTTGTCTGCAGGTTTATTTCTTGATTTCTTCACAAGTGGCTCCATCATGGACCAAGTGAAGTGATTCTGCAGGATGACGTCACAACTCAGACTTTATTTAATCGGAGCGTTTAACTTTATAACCATTTAGTGTGTGTGTGTTCGTTCGTGCCTCCTGTCTCAGCTCAGCCCAGTGCCTCATACTGGGCCTGAGGGCAGACCAGAGGCAGAGCACAGCAGTGGCGTTACCCATTCCACCCTCAGCTGCGACGTAGCTCTGCGGTGGAAGAGATCCCTGCGACACGTTTGATGAAACCCTGAGGTTCCTCCTCCTCCTCCTCCTCCTCCTCTCCCTGGAGCTGTGGATCAGTTAAAATCACGCAGATGTTCTTTTTATGAACCAGAATTTATCTCAAACTATAACATATGATCCTATCTGCTATAGAAGCAGCGGATCACGGGTAATATCAAGAGACACAGACCTTAGACGCGAAGGTCACCTGAAGCTGCAGGGGGCGCTGCTGCTCAGTAAAGGTTCCGCGGTGTTGCTTCGAACTGTGAAAATAACATTGTGAGTTTATTTTTGGAAGTTATGAATCCGACAGAATCACGTGTGATCGAAGTGCATGTTGACAAATGATGACCCTCACGTGTTACTCTGCACACGCGTGTCCTTGTGTGAGGCGTGCGCCGTGTTTGCAAATGGCATCATTAATATTGTGATGTGTGATGATAGCATGTGGAGCCTCCATCTTACCTCTCCTCTCTGCTCCATTACACCCTGCAGGCCCCAGCGCGGGGGAGGCTGACCAGCAGATGGCGCCCAGCAGCAGGAAGTTAAAGTTGTCATCACCAGTTCCAGTGGTTTGATCTTTTTCCGCCGAATCATCTCTGGTTCAAACTTGAACATTGTCACGATAACCTGATCAGGTCGATGATGAAGGTTTATTAAAAAAAAAAAAAAAAAAAACTTTCAAAGCTTCACTGTCACATCGGTTTAGTTTCTTCTTGAGTTTTGACCTCAGCTCCAAAACAAATAAAGGGCTATTTTAAATATTGTGGGATTTTTCTTTTGGTGTCTGAATTTGTTGCTCATTCAGTAAATGATAAATTAACTTGCTCTCTTCTGAGCTGATTTGAGTCTCTCTGTGTTGGTGGTTAATTAAGAAATAACAGTAAACATTTAACCTCTGTGTAAAGCTTGGTTTATACGTTTTATACAGCCAAAGATTATCTTTATTGAGCCTCTGTGTAAAAAATCAACCGTTACTCCTATAAATAAATTCAGGTGAAATGAAAAACAACAAACCTGTCCTCTAAATAAATCAGCAGGCTGTCATCCAGAAACAATGACCGAGAACAGGAGAGCAAACCAGTAGCCTGGTGAGCCAACATGTCGTCTCTGGTTGTTTCATGTTTGGAGCCAATTACCGTTCGGCGGCTGGACGTGAGCGACAAACCGAGGGCGATGGGATAAAACCTTTACAATGTGAGATGTGGAAAGAGCGAAGAACCTGACTAATATATTTCAGAAAGCAGCAAAATGGTACTTTTCGATTATTTCCAACAATTTGGTTTTACAAATTTACAAGTTGTCCGTTGACTAAATATTTGTCTTAATTTTATTTTATTTTATAAAAACTGATTTACCGTGGAAAGTCAAGTAGAGTTATTCTTGATTGTGGCCACAAGAGGTCAGTGTTGGGTTGAGCTGTTTGTCATCCCCTAAAATCAGTGAAATGTAAAAAAATATCATGTCAAAACAAATTTTATTGACTTTAGTTTTTATAAATAATAACTTCACTAAACTTAAAACATTAATTTCATGGGTCTCAATAATTGAACTCAAGTGTTGTCATTATGAATAAATCAAATAACTGTCGTTTCAGTAAATATATTATGTGTTTATTGTGTATTTGTTTGTATAAATTGAACATTATTTAATCAAATAATGTAAAATAATTTAATGTATTAACTTAAAATGAAATAAAACACTTCATTAAAACGGAACCTTATATCAACTTTATTTTTTTAAGTTGAATTTAAATTAAATTTTCATTATTGTGTTGTATGTAGAATTATTGCACAAACAGATGTTTTTTAATTATAGAAACTATTTTTATTTTTTTGTCCAAAAGAGAGAAGAAGAAGACGCCATCCATCAGTGACGCTATAACCCAAAAAACAACAGATTGTGTTTTTCGCTGACACATATCTTCTCGTTGTGAGCATAGTTGTCATTGGAAATGTTTTATTTACCCACAATGCACTATGGTGTGTCAGGTTAATGACATGAATGTCTGAAAAACCCAACGTGGTGTTTTCAGAGAGGTGGGACGGGTCCTTGCTGCCTCTGGGAGGTCGACTGGAAGGTTCTCCTGTCCAGATTGATTGATGGGACATAATTAAATATAATGACTTATTTAAAAGGACGCAGGGTCACATGCAGCTTCTCATCATGGCGACTGCAGAGAGGCAGCCATTTAACGTGATGTCAGTAAAGTGCACGTTCACAAAGCACTGCTCTCTCGCTCTTTGAGTTTGGGTGATTGCTGGATTTTAATATTTTTTTAAAAAAAGCAGGATTGACGGGACTTCATGTTGACAACCACGTTCAGAGGGCACGGAGGCTGGGACTGAAAGGATGGCTGTTGGATTCCCATAGGAACAGGATGAAGCTGTGCACATCACTCTCTTAGAGGCAAACTGAGGTGCCCTTGAGCAACGCACCTGATCCTCAGCTGCTTCACAGCAACTCTTTTCCTAACAATGTAAGAAGAGGAAGAAATAGCAACCGCTAAAATAAATAAAATGTCAATAATCATAATAAAAACTAAACATTTGACATCACGCTGATGGTTGCTGATTTCAGTCCAGAGAAATGACGTAACAACACGGCAGCGTCCAATCACAACATCCTGCTGGCAACTTCCTCCAGGCCTAAAAATAAAGAGCCGCAGGCCTGAGGGCTGTGACGCCGGGATCTGTCCGTCCACCAGCGTCTTTGTCTCAGCTCAGTCTGGACGCAGTCTGCTGTCCCGCGTCACCCAACCTCCAACACACTGTGGCACCGCCAGAATAAGAGCCTGCTGCATCTGTTACTTTGCTATTGACCTGGTTCGTGGGAGGGCTCGATCTGTTTTCACTCAAATAAAATGGGAACGTTGGTAAGAGACACAGTGTTGACGGTGAGATATTTTACGGCTCGTTGCTAACACATCAGAAAATGAGCACATCATTCTTTTCGAACGTTTCATTATTATAAACATATATACGAGAATATTCATTCAATAACAAGCTTATTTTCATCTTATTTTGACAGGAAGGCACAGGGAGGGAGCTGATGCCCCTTGTGGGTATGTACACAACTGCAGCTGAAGGTGTGATCTGATTGTCTGCATGGATGGTAAAAACTTTATGGATGAGCGCTGCACACAAACTGGAATGCTCCACGTTACAGTGAAGTAATAATGAACACAATACGAGTTTCAGGTCATAACATGTCAATCAAACCAGGTGAGTGTGTTTTTTTTAACCAGTTGATTGTCTGGTTGTGGTCATACATATATATATATATATCCATACACATATATATGTATAATTTCCGATACAGGGTTTTCCTGACTGCTGTCTGTCTGCTGATGTGTTAACATGGCATCTCCTCTTGTTCTAAAAGGAAGAGATTTAAATTCCATGCAAGCGTCTAAAAATACACTGTCAAGCAGAAGAGGTGCCGAGAGATGAGAGACAGAAAAGCAGAGGAGGAGGAGGAGGAGGGTATAGATGGAGAATAATTAATTGCTGAAGAATGACAGATGAAAGCTTGTACCTGTTAGCTGGGTCTGACCCGAGAATAGCCCGGCAATCATTAAAATGTCATTCGGCCCTGACAGCCTGAGTTATATAGATTTAATTATGGATGAGGCCAAAGTCAACGGAGCAGGAGGGAATGCACGTGACTTCACATGTGCACGTGTGCACAGTGTGCATGGAGAGAAACAGAGAGAATATGGGGTCACACCTGTTTCCACAGGCGTGTTCACGTGTTGAAGTCAGAAATGATGTGTGTGTGTGTGTGTGGGGGGGGGGGTGTATCTGTGTCGGCAGCTGCAGCTCCGACGTCTTCCTCTCTGCTCTTCATCATTTCAAACATGTTAACACAGGAAGTGGCACTTCACAGATGGACTTGTCTCTTCGTTGGGATCGTTAGAGCTGGAGGGACGGCGACCACGTGCATGAATGAATTAAAGTCACATTTTTGTCCAGAGCAGCTGGACGCAGAAGGAGCGGCTCGTTTATGACACAGCTGGTTTCTGTCCTGCGTCTGCTCCACATTCATTCATTTATTCTTTTATTCATTCTCTGGAATTCAAAGAATCGTGGATGGTCTCTTGCTGATTAAATTAAACTCCCTCCACCAGATCTGCTCCCTCCTAGTATATGTTCCATTATCTAATGGGTCTGGAGACGACTCGGCCGTGTGTCATCGAGGATTCTCTCACTCGCGGGGTTCATTATTGCAGCGGACAGAGAGAAGCTGAAGAGTGATAAACGGCGTCGACGCTGCTTTTATTATCACTTTATTAATCTCCATTATGAGGAGGCAGACTCGTTTCTCTTGTCATCACAACAGCGGGCGGGGGGAGGGGATAGAGAAAGTATTGTTGGCATGCCGCGGTGGGTTTCACTTTGCAGAATCCTGCAGAAGCAGGAGCTGAACACACATCCTGGCGTTAGCGTCTTTAATCCCAGATAACTTAAGTTGATTTGACAAACGAGACCCTGGTGATGCTGGTGACTCCAACAACCACCGGCACTCTCTACAGCCATGAATCCTGGGAAAGCTTGGCCGGAAACAGGACCCAGCCATCAGCTCCTCAAGGCAACGGAGCATCTAAAGAACATTCAGGGAATGTTTGAGCACAGAGGAGAACAGAGGAAGAACTGAGGAGGATTCAGGAGCAGCGGGGTATTTTTTGTCTTCCAGTGCAGATAATTGCGTGTGTGTGTGTGTGTGCGCGCGCCTCTTGTAGATCCTCTAATTATTTTTCCTTAAAAAAGCCCCGGGGGGAACTGCTGCTGCGACAGAATCTAAATTCTGCGGCGTCTCAGTGGAGCGTGTTTTTATTTGGACGGCGCAGAGCTTCAGTCTCGTCACAACGCCCAAACAGTTCAGAGGCAGAGGCCACAGAATCTGATAATTACACAAACACATCAGAGCTGAAGGTTTCCGAGAAGCTGCTGCAGGCTCCGGTGTGAAATCCACCAAAAAAAAGAGTTCTGCTGCTCGGCTGGTGAGGCCTGAATTTCCTCCAATGAGACTAAAGGGTTATTTACTCAACTCAATGCCAGGACGCTGCGGTGTGAAGCTGTGTCTCTTCAGATACTTAATATTTCACAGTAAATCCGAAAAGATTCAGAACAGAAACCCAAGGGAACCAGGCTCTCAGCACCAGGGCAGGGGTGGTGCAGCACCTGGTCAGTGAATACTCCAGACTGGAGGCTGCAGAGTACCATCAGTAAAGTGATGCAAGTATTTCTGATCCTATTCATAACGTTCAACCGATTTCAAGTGTGGTACGGATCAAGCCCAGGAAGGCTGTGAGCCTCAGGTGCGGCCCACGTGGGCAACGTGGTCACAAGAACCAGATAAGAGATGGGACCACATGATGAGTGTCCTTTGCATCCGTGTGAAAAATACCAAAACTTCAAACCACAGGCGCCTCTAAGCAACAGATCTGTCACGGAGCTCCACTGGAGGGAAAACTGTGGAGGAATAACCAGTAACAAAAACAGCTGAAGATGAAGAACAGGCCGAGGGAGGCAGATGTTCCAGATGAAGGAAAAATGTCCCTTTAAATAATTCAACATGTAGCAAACGGAACATTTTAGCGAAGGTAGACAAAAATGAAAAGTTGGTGCTGGTGGGGGAGGCCAAACGTCCGAGTGAGTGTGTGACCTCAGGCCGAGGAACCAAACAAGCGCCCTCTGCACAGGGAGACGCCACCAGCCGCCCCAGGACACGGAGTTGGTGACAGACCAAGTCCCCTGGCCCCGTCCCCAGAGTGGCACGGTTTTGTTAAAAATAACCGGAGCTGATTGAACCTGACCATGAGCCGGCAGCGACCAGCAGTGACGCCGCTGAGTTTCAAACTCTGCTTTAATATTTTGAAAAATTCACCCTCGCAAATTCATGAAAAGCTGAAAAGTGAAAAGTGAAAAGTTTCATCTCATCAGAGGCAACAACGAGATAAACTGATATAATCTGTTTGTATGGAAGGAACTAAGGACACACACACACACACTTCAGAGAGCTGTGTGTGTGTTGGAAGATTGAAGTTGACTGATCCTATTAGGTGTTTTTGTTGTCACGTACATATGTGAACACACATACCTGGAGGAGCAACACACACACACACACACACACACACACGTCTCTGTGTCAGAGTCGGGGGGGAACAGAGAGACGAGTGCAGAACGAAGCAACGCCTGTCAGGTTTATTTCCATCTCTGAGAGATGCTTTAACACAGCTCCATGCTCTGAACTGCCTCTGTCCCACTTCTCCCTCTCTCCTCCCTCTTCCCTTCTCTCTCTCCCTCCTGTATGTTTGTTAACTTCCACAGGTTGAGATGACTCTGCATTTCTACCAGAGGGAGAACTTGCAGACTTCCTGTCATCATCCAGATGTGAAGCTGAGTTTCCAAAACTAGGAAAAGGAGGGGACGCCACAGATCATCAGCGAGCAGCTCATTACGACTTGTAGTTAAGTTTGATTGTTGAGCGATGAAGCAATGGAGCAGGAGGCTCCTTTTTATGGACGTTTACATGGGAGCACTTTAAGATCCAGAGTCAGTTGGTCCTTCACCCACCAGAACACAATGTGCTATTTTTTATTTCTATTCATTTTTTATTTGCATCCAAACACGTCCTCACGTCCTCCTGCTTTGCAGGATTCACACAAACGACATGTGACATCGCAGTGATGCAGGAGTATCGTCACGTGCACCAGAGCTGTTAAAGTAGAACATTGAAGCATCTCAGCGCAGACAAACTGAACTGAGCTCCTCATCCTGAAAGGTGCACAGACGGACTGAGCTCAGCTCCTCGTCTTTATCCACCTGACACTGGTGAGCAGCAGCACTCAGCCCTGGAGGAGCTGAGCCACAGAAACAACAGGAAGCTGGGACAAACAGTCTACGTCGAGGCTTCAGGCACGTTAATACGCCACCAGCTTGCCCCCCTGTTTACCCCAAGAGTGTGAATGCGAACAGAGGCGGAGCCAAAGCGTTGGCAGTAAAACTGAAAGTTTCTCATCAAGCGGTCGCTCAGCTGCTTCCCTGTCAAACCACATTTTCCACGTTGTCCTTCTTTGCCAATTTGGCCTCGTGATGAAAACTCCCTACACCTGAACTCCATCCAGCTCATTAGCTTGTGAGGAGGCCGACGCGGAGCGATCTGTTAACGCCAGCGATGAGCAGCTTCACACACGATTCGCTTCCCACTTCAAGGACTCGAGGAAACTGGAACAAAAAACGTGTCACATTATCCGTCGGTCGCCTGTTTCATGTCAGTGCATGAAAACATGAAAAGTATTCAGGTATTCCTTACACATAGTTTAGGTCAGAACTCTGATCAACAAGTGATTTCCTCTGATGAAGTCACAAATAAATTCTCTTTATTCTGTGATCACATCTGCAGAGGGGCAGCGCCGTGTATTTCTGTGCACGTCTGAGGTGCATGGCATGTGTGTGAGGCAGCTACACACACACACACACACACACACACACACACACACATACCAGAAACCTGAGCTGGTGACGGCTCGCACCATCGGCGGTTATTTTAGTCGTCAGACGCACACGTCTTTGTGAGGACGTGCGTCAGACACACAGACTGAGAAGAATTGTTTGTTTTTTACAAATGTCAATGAACTCAACGCTGACTCACTAACGTGAACTTCAGAGACAGGTACGGAGTATTCTTGAGGCTAAAGTGTGTTTGGTTAATAACGGTGCGGCATCAGCCTCAGTGTTGAGGAGAAGTTGAGTGTTGAGTTAAAATAAGCACACGTCTTCATTTAAAAACACTCATTTATCAGGTTGAATGGAATGAAAGTGAACTAATATCATGCTTTATATTTCTCATGAGGCTTTGATGATATCAGCACTAACGAGCTGCTGCTGCTTACTAATTGTGTTTTAAGACCAAGTGACAGCCTGTCAATCAATCTGTCCCCGTCACGTGGACGCTCTTATTCCAATGACTGGAGCTAATGAGCAGAAACTTAGAGCAGTTTCCATATTACATAACAAGTCGTACATATTTATACCAGCAACCCAGCGGGGAACATATTCAGAGACAAACAGGTTAGTTAGTTCATGTCTTTGCTTATTACAATATTTCAGAAGAAGCTCGACACTTTTATTTTCATTAAGTCATAAATATTAAGTGTGATTTGTTTTAATGTTCACGTTGTTTAATGTTAACCTCTCCTCTTTTATTTCAGAATATTATGTATATATATCAGAAATAGGCAGACGGACTGAAGGGGCCAGAGTCGATGAGTGTTTCCTGCAGACGCAAATAAAAAGAGTTTAAATGTGTTCTCATGAATGTGAACGGTGCACCGAGACACATCACGTCCGAACTGTAAATACGGCCTTGGGTATTAAGCCTGAGCGACTCCTTCGTCTTTTTTATGGAACCGCTTCATCAACATTAAGGACAAATTGAATGAGTTCCTTCTCCTGAGAGTGAAAGATTTACCTGCTCCCACAGATCAATATCGTCAATAGTCATGTGACGGCAGCAAACTGAGTGAATATGAATCCTGATCCAGGATTTCTCCCTCACTCACACACACTCACACACACACACACACAGAGCCTGGAATAGCTTCAGCTGCACAGGCCAACACCTCACATGTTTTTAATGTGACCCACAATCCCAGAACTCACATCGACGTGATCCAGGCATCAGGAATTTAAATGAAAACATCCCTGTGTATAAATACACCGTGAGCTCATACATGCATGTTCCCCTGGGGCTGTCTCACAGCAGAGGTCCTTTATTTGCGTCTAAGGACAGAAACCCCCAAGTCACCGAAAACACTGGGCACCTGTTCCCTGGATCCACTGGAGGAAACTCAACTCCCCTGTCCCCTGTGTGTGTGTGGGTGGGTGTCAGTGACAGGAATGTTGACACCGGCCTTTCATGTCTCACGTGGACATCACTTCCTTTACTACCCTTCCCTATTTAAAGGTCCGTGTGGAGCCAGACGGGCTTCAGCAGCGGATTAAAGCCAAAGTCCTCACACTCTTCACACCAGTGGCTCACCCACTGACCGACTGACGATCCTAAAGAGGCTCTGCGTGTTTTTGTGAGGATTCATCGCGGATATAAAGACTGAGACGTGTGGACTTCTGTTTGTAATCAGCTGGAACGTTGGGACAATTTTCGATCTGGAGCCAAAGGAAACTGGACGTCAAAAACTTCAACTATTCTTTGTTAGCTCAGCCTGAAATGTCCCAGAAGACAATCTGAACCTTTGTCCCATTGAGTCAAAGTGTTTGAATCAGAACTTCTCACGTGGACCTCTTGGACCTGGCTCACTAGAGGACGACTGACAACTTTTTGATTTTTTTTTTAGAATCTGTTTCCAAAGTCCTGGACAAAAACCCAAGAAAAGTAAAAGACAGACCTCTGGAAAAGGTCTCATCTGGATTCCTGTCACGATGAGTAGCAGAGGCGCCGCCACAGTTCCACCACAGGAGCCACAGACTTTCAAACGCGCCGTGCGTAAGATAAAATGCGCCGCCATGGTGGCCAACTTGGCGAAGAGCTGGCAAGGATGGGCCACGGAACACGCCGACAAGCAGGATGCTATCCCAAGCGGATGGATGCCCTCATCTGTCCAAGAGGGGGACGAGAATGAACGCAAGCATGTGGTCAAACTTACCTTCACACCACGTGTGATTACTGGCGACGCTTCTGACAGTGGCGGGAAAATTAGGACCTGCTCTGTCACCAAGACCGTGCAGCCAAAGCGCAGCGAGTGCAGCAGCACGGACGTGTTGAACTCCATCCGCGGCAAGATGGAGTCATGTCCCGAGGAGAGCAAGCCGTTCTTGGGCACAGAGTCGCCAACACGACGGCGCCACATGAGGTCACTACAGAGCGCAGGGGGAGGCCTCGTCCAGGATAGGAAGCTGATGCTCCAGGAGACAAAGTTGGGGTCCAGGAGCAGCAGCGTGGACACAGAGGACAGTGGACTGGGAGACGAGGCTGGGCTCAGTGACAACAGTGAATCCAAAACAGAGCCGGGGGACATCCTGTCCAAGAAACCAACCAGCAAGCATAAGGTAGAGTCGTTAATCACAAATGTTAGAGATCATGATAAACTGACCTGTAAAAAACATGCAACCCACCACCCAGTCCGAAATGTACACCCTGAACCCAGAGGAGGATGTTTTTATAAAAATTACCAAACCAAGGTCAGAGGATAACGGAGGGGTGTTCATAATGTACGTAATGTAACACGGCCAAGAAAAGACAACCACCACAAGTCAAACGTTTGCAAAAACACAGGATGTGGATGCAGTTTTCGTTCTGCTGCCCCCAAGTGGCTCAAAATTAACATATAATTCCAGCAAGCTTGATCAAGATTGTCTTATAATTAATTAGCCCTTGTGATGGTTATTTTGACTTATTAAACTTGTAACTGCTTCAAACACGACGGCATTGGCCCGTCCTGTCCCAAATCCACCCCCCTGCTTTGACCCCCACCTCCTGCAGCTATGGGCTCAGCTGAACCTCCGCTGAACGTCCTTCCCATATATCAACGGAGCTGAAATATTGCAGAGGGATGAAGCTGCTGGAGGCGTCTCTGGTCATTTGTCCTTTCCCAGTGTGGAAAGACAAGTGAAAGTGACGCCATGACAGAAAAGGGCCAAACTCTTTTATTTCTCTGGCTTACGTCCAGAAGCCACTTATTTTCTGATAGAGGTCGTTCGCAATCGGTCCTTCCAATCATCGGCGTGTTGTTAGACACAGGCTCATGTTATAACCCTGCATAATTACCCTTTAATTACATTTTTAAATATGAAGCAATGTGTTGTGCCCAAGTTTCGACAAGGCCCATCTGTTGGCGTTCTACAGTCACCATCAATGTTCATCAAGGTCCCTGAATCACAAGCAGCAGGGAGCATGAATGTTCCCACACAGTGCCACATTCTGAATGAACGAGGTAAAACAGAAGTCCCTCTGATGTCACCTGAAGAAATCTGACCCCCTCACTGTTAGCAAACAACACTGCATAGCTCTGGGACTCGAACCTCTCCTATAAAAGGCAAAGGCAGCAGCCGGGGCCCCGCGGTGTGTCGCAGGGGTCGGCAGAGAGCGGGTCCAGCTCATAAAAACACAAGCCGTCCTGCAGCGCAATGGAATATATGCAAATAAATATAGTTGTGCACTGCAACGTGTTTCCCCCCCACCTGACCTTCAGGTGGAACAGCCGGGGAGGGGGGAGAGACATTAGACATCAGAGCAGCTAAATATTAAACCTGTCCCAAAGACTCCTGAAACCTTATTAAGACATTCTATTTTATTAATGCGTTATTGTAAATGTAAAATGAATCACCCTGACTTGATAAATATATTGGCCCGAGGCACTGCTGGGATATTTAATGACAACACTCTGGTGTTAATAAGAAGGAGCTGAAGAGAGGGTTGTGAAGTAAGATGTTGGCCTGTGGCAGAACTCTGGGTGAACGTTCCCCAACTTTGTTTTTACGACTAACGCGTGTTCTTAACATTCAGGATGAGCTTATTATAGCTACATACTTCCTGAAGACGGCCTGCCAGTCGGGCTGATTGCAAACAAAACAGCAGCTCTGAGAAAAAATTGAGTTGGTGCTCACTGGTGTTCTTTCAGTTTAAAGTTCACACTGGCTGCCTGTTGCTGGGAGTTAAAAATGATCACAAAACAAAAATAAGGTGATGGAAATTGACAGGAACGTCTTTTGGGAAGATGTATATACAGTATAAATATATATCTGAACTTGATCACTCTGAGGGTTCACAGAGTTCCGAGGAAGGTCCCACAGTAACAAGTCTTCACTTTTCATAGACCAAATGCCAAGGAGATCTGATGACACTGCTCTGAAGGCCGGGCAAGCTGAGGAACATACTGAGAAAGGAGGAGGCAAGGAGCCAGGAGACGACAGGGGCAGAGAGAGGAGGGAGAGAACGGAGTGGAAATGAAGAGAAGGGACAAAACAGCAAAGGCAATAAGAAGAGGGAGGTTCTGATGAAGGAGGGCAGGGAGGAAGACGTGAGGAGAAGAATATGAGACAGTAGAAAAATTATCCATTTGTGTTATGTCTAAGTGGAAATCATTTCCATTAATATATAAATAAAGGTCAAGCACGGGATCACTTACACTGAGTTGAACTTAGAACATTTATTTTAAGGCAGAGGGTTGTCAATCGATATTCTTATGCAGCTCTGATGCTGCAGCAGTTTGAGCAACAACAACCAAAGACGCTAAAGTGATTTAGTTCTGCACATCAGGGAAAGTGGCAGCAAGTGAAAGACCGAGCAGCCCTACAGTTCCCCAATGGTTCTTTACAGCTGCAGACGTTAAAATATCTATGTTCTCACCATCACCGGCCATCACCTAGCTAACACACGGTGTGAAACTGAACCGATGCTAACCTGTAAACCGTTTGTTTGCCTAGATCAAGATTACCACGATGAGTGACATCAAAAGCCGCTGGCAGCAGTGGTCCAACCAGCACATTGAGGGCCAGAAGCTCAACCCCTTCAGCGAGGAGTTTGATCACGAGTACGCCATGGCCCAGCGCCTCCGCAAGGGTGACTCCGGCTATGGTCGACCCAAAGATGGCTCTAAGACGGCGGAGAGGGGCGACCGGGCCCAGAAACACATCTACAGGGAGATGGAGGAGATGGTGTGGATTATCAGAGACATGGGCTTCAAAGACAAAGAGGGGAGGACCATCATTAGCTTCGGCCGGCTCTTCGACCGCTACGTGAAGATCTCGGATAAGGTGGTGGGAATTCTGCTGCGGTGCCGCAAACACAAGATGCTGGACTTTGAGGGGGAGATGCTGTGGAAAGGACAGGACGATGATGTCATCATTACACTGAGGGACTGAGGACGCATGTGAGTCCGACAAATCTCCTACATCAGAGAAGCAACAAAAAGATGGTGACATTTTGTGTTTTAGAATCGTTCAAATGAAAAAAACAAAGAAAACAAAATCTACCAACCTCATACTTGAACCTGATTTAATGTGTAATATTCATGTTAGTGCACACACAGTACTTCCAGGACAGTGTACACATGTAACCCACACTCTTACCAGAGTCATTAGTTCTTCTCAAATACCTGACAGGTCATCCGGTGAAGGGAAACTATCCTTAGCATGCTAACCATGCTCGCCTCGCTAACTATGCTTCACGCTACACGGCTTGAGAATCCATCACATGAAACTCAGCTCGCACGTAACATCAATCACTCTCTGCTAACTTAGCCTCGACTTGAACAGTTCATGAAAAACAACATCAAACAACATCAACATCAGGACTTTGATGTTTGCCACGAGTAGAGTTTTGTTCACGTGACTGAGCCTACATTTAAAATAGGAGAATTAAAGTGATAGATAACACTTTTCTCATTGAATGTATATTTAGTATGTTAAGTTAAGGAGAACTGGCCGATCTGTGAATGTACATGTATAATTGATGTTGTGAAATAAAATTTACCTCATTTTGAATCTTCTTCATTTCTCTGCCACAGGCTTCAAAAGTGTGTTTCCTGATCAATATGAGTTCAGCATTTGATGCAACCGATGACATCCTTGTTTCCTGCAAGTCATGACATCATCACTGAGGTTATTAACAGGCCTAGGTCGGACTTTGTATTCCAGTGGGTTGATGCTAACAGCTTCTTGGACGCCTCCCCCGTGTCCTCGCTCTCTGATGTCACTGCTGCAGTGAATTATGGCCTGTTCAGTCTGAACAGGGTTGCACTCTGGCTAAAAATCCTTGGGGGAAGTCTCTAGAAGTTCATGCCAGAGCCCTTAAGCGCCTGCTGATGCTGCAGTGAGACGGTCTTAAGCCCTGGCAGACTCTGCGGCTGTCAGTCCAGACTCGGCTGGCAGATCGCTGAGCTTTTTCACTTTTCCTCCTCACTACTCCCACCACTGCGACCAGGGTGTCTCCCCCGGAGGAGACGGGGGAGAGAGGGGAGTGGTGAGGGAGAGCAGAGGCCGTCTGAGACAGAACCCTGCCACTGATTCATGAGACCTTACATATTTCATGTTTATCACCAAACCCTTTATTTGTTTGGACACTTCCAGATCACAATCTTTAGATCTGGAGTTCCGAGCATGTTGTGTCTTAATGCAGAAAGACACCAAGACAGACGGATCTCCAGGAAAAGACAGGACAAGAGAAGTGGAGGACAAAAGACAAATCTGAGTCAAGAGTTGATATGTCCATATCATAGAAGCTGAAAATACCATATGTTGACACATGCTCTCGTCTTGTCCTCTGTCAGTTTTTTTTTATTTTTTTGCTGCCGGGGAACACGCTGCTGTTAGTATTCTAATTTCTCCTGTGGACTAAATGATTTACGGTTTGTTTCCATTTGCATTTGCACCATCTGAAGGCCGCTCGCTTCCCCGTCCAGTTTCACTGTGTGAAAGTGTCTCTTTGTGTACATCGCACAGGAGGCAGTGTGTGTGTGTGTGTGTGTGAGAGAGAGAGACAGAGAGTGATGTGGTAACCCTTCCATATCCATCCCACAGTAGAACTGCTGGTTGGTACGCACATCTAAACACTGGACTGGTCGTGTTAGAAATCATCTTAAAATCAGGAGTCATAAAATTAAGTGTGAAACGAACATGTTAAAACTGAAAGTCCAATCAGATCCGATCACTTGGGCACTAGGTAGTCCTGACGTCTGGAGAGAAGGATGGAAAGAGAACAACAGAGAACAATCTGGAGGAAGAGGAGGCAGGGAGACTCCTCCATCCAGACAGGCCTCAGCTTCATACTAGCTCGTCCTTTGCTGTCAGACAAAATGAATCGCTCCTCTCCTCTGCTTCTCTCCCCAGCTCCTGCCTCAACCTTATTACGGCGTCTTCCCTCCTCCTCCTCCCTCATGTCTTTGCTGTGTTCTTCCTCCCGCTCTCGTCTGTTCCCATCAGAGTTTTCTGTGGGTTATTCACATAGGGTTTTCACTTCAGCCGCCTTGATCGTTTAACTGCCCATCCATGTCCTCAGAAGTGAATTCAGTGCACTTTATTATAAAGGGGGTGTGAAGGATATGTAAATAAAGATGGAGGACATGCCTGCACTTCCTCCCACTATCCAGAAACGAAGCCAGAATAGTCTTTAAATGGGACGTTAGCACCACAGACACAATGATGATGGATTTAACCGTTTTATTGACAGCTGAAATAGAATAACAATACACCAAATTGTGCATTTACTCAACAATATAACAGTTTTTTTTCCCAAAGAATCGTCAAAGATACTGACAGTATGGTGAGTAAAACTTAAAGTTACACAAGTCCTCTGATAACATTCAGGTCCTCTGGGCTGCAGAACACAGACAACGGACAGAAAATGAAGCTGCTCGACGTTCTTGTTTTCATATGAACGAAGGTAACAGCTCATATGACAAACCAGATGTCAGGTGTTGGTGAGATTAAATGTTTGAAATGATCTGGATTCATTATCATAAAATAACATTTTCCATGGACGTTACTTCCAAACACTCCTGTCTGCACTAACAGAGCCGTGAAGTTCCCATCCCCAAACCTTCCTGTGATCTGAGGGGCCTCAGGAAGACGACGTGTTTCAAAGCGCCCTCAAAAGGCCTCAGGCGTTCGTTGAGCGTTGTCGATTTTAAGGCTGTGAATGCTGATAAAATGGCTTTATATCAAAGGACTAATCGCCGGCTGGATCCCAAAGGGGTGTCAACGGCGAACTGAAACATGAACTCACAGCATGAGGTGAAGGGTAAATTTATCAGGGCAGCGTGGAGGAACACAAGTTCCTGAACTCCACAGCACTTGGATTCCCACTGGGGTCACCCAACCTGAATGTCTTCACTCATGCTAATGTGCAACCCTTCGGATGAGAGGATGGAGCAGATGGCGTGAGAGGGAAGCTTTTATTAGAGTCGGGGTTCCTTCCAGGGGAGAACGCAGCGAGACGAGGGAGCTTTTGGGATCCAGCAGCTGCTCTGACTGTTTCGTAACTGCCACAGAGGAGCTGCAGCTTCTCTTTCATCCTCCCACTCCCGCACCTCCTCCCCAGGAGGGAACACGATATGAGTCTCCCAGTGTAAAAGGAAAGGACCCAAACAGAGCACGCTTTCCTTCTGATAATTCAAACTGATGTTCTTATGAGGAAAGAAACGATATGGATGACTCAAGCCTGAGGGTTTTAGGTCAAGCTTCTGCAAAAACAGGCCGACTGACCCAGGATCCCCTGACCACAGAGGTGTGTTGGATCATCAATGGATGTTTTCCTCAAGTCTACCTGAGTTGTTCCACTCATGCTTGTGCTATTTGGACCCAAAAATACCAAAGCACCTGGACGCCTGAGAGACATTTTCATTGGGAGAGCATCGATGTGACAGGAGAGATTTTGGATTGTCCAGTTTGTATCATGTATCTTTATTTATCTATGTGAAAGAAGTTGAGTGACCTTATATCCAAGGTCATTTGTAGGGCGTCTCCTGAACTAACAACAAGCCCAACGAGCCTTGGTCATCATAGTTACAGTAATAAGGTTCAGGTGTAGGAACAGATCTTGTTCCTTTAGATAACAGGATGTACGTCGTCATGGTTGCGGTGTTGAAAATGTGTGGTAAGGAACAATAGTTTATTGTTCACAGCGTCATAAATAATGGCCTCCTGTGTGGAATTACTGGGATTTGTTGATGCTTTTCGTTGGACTCCTGGAGGTGTGGAGTCTGTCGCTCGCTCGTCTCCGTTCTGCTCTGGGTTTGTAACAAGCTGCCGCACAGTCTCAGACTAATGTGTGAGGGGCGCGGGGTTCCACCATCGTCACTGACTGGAGTCATGTGCAGATGAAGTCAGTAACAGTGAATGATATTGGAACATTTTACGGATGTGTTTCCAAGATATAGTTATTATAAACATATAGGAAGTCGGTGAAGTGTCTGTTTTTGCAGAATGACGACCTAAAAGCCTGTGAGGGTTCCGTCAGATCTTCATTTCAGTTCTTAGAGATGGCGTGATGTTTTGCTCGTTGTACTCTACTTGACTGAAAACACATGGTACTATGATGAGCATCAATAACGAAACAATATCATCATTTCCCTTCATTTAGAAAATAAGTCTCGTTAAGAAATAGGTCAGAATCGTTCAATGCTGCAAACCTCTTTTGGTTTTTTGCTCAGTTGGGTTAATTAAGCCCACACAGCTGAAATACCTGTGTCTCAGAGTGTTGTTAAGAACATTCACACAGTTCATCGCTTCCGTCGATGACACTCAAATGTCTTTTAGTGATGGGTGGATTTTTTATTTTTTTTTTTTTGCGTGCTTCTGTTCCCTTTTTCTGACATTTTATAGTCCTTAGCCCTGACAAAGAGTACATCTGTGTGTTTAAGGCCTCTACTTACATTACAATTGATAGTAGTGGATACAGGATGAACATCCATGAGACCGATACAATCAAAGCATGGAGCGATGCAAAACCAAACATTCACATTTGGGTGCTGACCGTCGCTTCCCTTTGAAGTTACACAACATCTCAAACAAACTCGGACAAGTGGACGAGAAGCTGCTGAAGAACAAAGTGACACGCGTGAACTCTGAACCCTCGTTAACTCTCTGTAACACCGTCAGAGAAGAAGCATGTTCCATCATCTGCACACATGTAACCATCATCGACGACCCATCACTCGCTTGCATGCATGCTCACTGCTGCCATGCTGCCCCCCCCACAGAGGAACTGCTCAGAAGTACTTTAGATGGCATTTCAATGTTATAAAACACTTTTTGCATGTGTTACTGAGGCAGCTGCTGCAGATTCCATGGATGGGAAACTTCGAGGATGGTTACCACTGCTAATTCACAAACCCTCATGTCAACCGTCTGCAGTAAAATTAGCTCATTATCATGCAACGTCACTTCCTGTTTACACCACAGTCGCTATTCTTTTCACCCAGAATGCACGTGGGTCATGGGTCCTTGAGAACTGAATGCCGCTGGTGTAAACGCTGCCCTCTCATTCACCCTCAGTGGGGAAATCAGCCCTCAAATGAATTTTGGCACAAAAGAACACAGATAAAACACATTCCTCAAGTCACAGTCAAAGACATTGAGTGATTTTTCAATATATCTGAGTGATTCAACTCTTCTAATATCACCATTTTTAATTCATTCTCTTTTATTAAAAAAAAAACTCTTGTTCTAGCTACCAGGCAGTCATTAAATTGAAATCCATGCTTCTCAGATTAAATTGGACTCGTGAAAAATGATCCTGCATTTTTCAAATCTGAAGTTCTCCACTTAAACAGGGGCCGCTGCTTTTTTAACAGATGCCACAACGCTCTCCCTCATATCAGTTCAAGATGTGCCACAGAAAAATGACAGACTTTGAATTTATGGGTTTCAGTTTCATATGATCCGATTTTCAAGATGTTTTAAAGGAGACAGATGATCATTTTTCATTTTTTTGGTAAAGGGAGCAGCTCTCCTACACAGGAAACACTGAAGCTCCTGAAACACCTCGCCAGAAGTTGGGCAGACAGCGATGTGACATCACCATTAACTATATTTGCACAATAGAAAAATAAAGAATAAAAATAAAAAGAATAAAGCCAATAAACATTGTGACCAATCACAAGATGTGAGTGGACGGGCTGGCCAATCAGCACAGAGTGGACTTTACCAAGAGGCAGGCCTTACAGAGACAGGAGCTAGAACCAAGTGTTTGAGACAGAGGCTGAAAGGAGGAGCTGCAGCGATGGACTTTTTTTTTTTTTTTTTTACTTTATGACATTAATCAAAATGATCAACTTGAATATGAGAGTCTTCTTTAAATCATCTTGATGCTGCTCGTATTTGTGGTGATTATTGCTTTACAGAATCTAGCTAATTTGTCTTGAAATAGATTTAATATCCCTGCAACACTGCTACTGGCAAAACAGAGTCAGAACACCAAATAGTACGGTTTGATTTCAGCTTGATGAGCACGAGAGGATGTTCATCTAAAATATTGCCTTGAAGTTAAAACAGAAAAATTACTTAACAAAATATCTGGCTTTTTTTCTTTCTTGTTTTCTACCTCGTGTTCGGCTTTCACTTTACATCTGTGAAAGAAAAGAAGCAAATTAAACAGTTCTGTAAAAAATCTGACTTAAATTGCTACATATCTATGTTTTACTCCTCAGTTTACACTGGCTCTAAATCCAAAGTACAGTTTCTCCCCTCTCTGTGTAGTGCTTAGCTCATGCTTAGCCTTGTCAATTTGTCTGCTAATTAATGCTAATGATGTTTTATCAATCATGCAGATGCTAACAGCTAATGCTACAAGCTAACAGTTACCTAGCAATCCTGTCCCTCCCACTGGATTTTAACATAAATCAACTAAGTCCTTATAGATTAACTTTGGCTCACTCCACTAACAACCGAAGACTCCACTGATTGAAACTGAATCATAACGTGCCCAAATGAAACACATACTGATATTCAACAAACTACAAGTGTCTCTACGTTGTGCACATTGTGTTCCCTTTAAATTCCTATTTTTGTGTCCTTGTTTCTGAAATGGGTTGAAACCTGACATGGGTCCAGACAGATCCTTTGTTCGGATGATGCAAAGAACATTTCACGCTTCCTCTTCCTCCCTCTCCTTCCCCTCACTTCACTCTGAGTCGCAGCGTGGTTAATCACCATGTGCCTGCGCCGTCTGTGGATTAGGGCTGTAATTTAGAATGAAAGGGCTGCTTCCCCGCACAGCTCACAATACTGCGCTCACGTGGATTCTGTTCCTTCCTCATGATGGCACATGCCATTAGGTTACTGAAGAAGAGGAAGGAGGAAGAAGACACTTGCTGGTTGAGATTGGCACAGTAGCACCTGTATCTGAAATAAACGCCAAAGCCGTTTTTTTTTTTTTTTTTTTTTTTTGAAAGAGGGAGGAGGGATGTTAAAAATCTACTTCTAGAGTTGGAGCTAATTGAAAAAGATTGGGATAAACAGTGAGTTCTCAGCCACAGGCCACCATCCTCCAGGCTGTTAGATGCATCAGTGACACAGCTGCATTACTATTACACCACACTGCCCCCTACATTTGTAGTATCCTGCACAACCAAGTGGAGTTCTTTAAGTTGTATAAAGACACTTCCACATATCTGTGGTAAGATCTTTTGGATTGTTATTTCAATCAAAAATATATTAAATGCAAAGATGCTACACCAGGTCTTTCAGTCTTTCCATCTTGGGCTTCAGTTCTTTGAGAAAAAAGGTTTTGGGCGACTCCAATTGTTTGGACTAAGTGGTCTTGCTCTATCCTCCACTTTCACTTCACTGTTGTCAAACCTCCAACCCAAGACTCTTTCCAAAAATGGTTGAAATTCCACCCTCGTATCCTCTTGCTTGCTACACTGCCCCTTGAGGTCTCTGGTGGTACTACTCTAATGTTGAGTTTAAATGAGCCTTTAAAAGTGACCATCCCCCCAAAATGACTTTTATCGGTAAGATCAGCTGTCTGTGTACAGGCCCTTTGAACATTATGGCACATGGTCTTTGGGAACTCAGAACTTGCTTTAGAACTGAATTGGTCCACAAAGGAACCAATTGAATAGCTGGCAGTGCAGGTAAAAAGCATTTGACTACAGTGCTAACAAACTGGGAGGATAGAAAACCAGCAGGACACTGGAGGGCCAAATGTCTGACAGAAAAAATACCAAAACAGCTCCAGTCAGTGTGTCGGAAACCAAGATGTCTCGCTTGGTTTCAGCAAATAATTGCTCTTTGAAAGTCTGCGCACAGAATAGTCCACAACCTGTTGACCCCAGGCTCCTGCAAACTGGGAGGCTGAGGTGTCTCAGACAATCTGAGGACAGTCTCCCACTTGTTCCAGACTCGAGGATGGACAGAAAACACTCAGGGGACATCCAGCCCCTTAATGAGGACACTGAAAGACAACAAGCAGTCCAGGGAGTGAGAATCAACGGTAGCTGTGCAGAAGGTGCGTAGCTGAAGCGAAGCTGAGCCCGCAGTGAATCCTGGTCCCAACAGGATGTGATCAATGTCGGCAACCAAGCCCCTCTTTGAAGTATTCTCATTAAGGAGCTTTTTTCCTCGTCAAAGATATCTGAGGAGAGCAAAAACTTCTGCTAAGTCTGAGGGGCGATCCGACAACAAAAGAAATGTGCCTCCCATGAGTCTCTGGAAAACAGTTTGACACAGTATCAAAAGAAATACATTTCCATTCCGAGCCAGAGTTACTTATGATTGCTAAAATCATTTCCAGATGAGGGGAGTGGTTTATTCCAGGGTGTGGTTGGACCTGTCAAAGTGCTGTTGTGTAAGACCCCCCCCCACCCCCACCCCCACCCCCACCGTGGACCCTGGCACAGGTCTACAGGCTGTATACGTCCAAACGGCAGGAGCATCCCGCCACAAATCTTTGCGTGAGTCTTAGGACCGCTCACAACACGGCCCGATGGTGCTCTCCAGGGACATCTGGGAGGAGTGGCGGATCAGTGGCGCCATTGTTGGGTCCACCATGGAGGAGGTAGGGAAGAGCTTGTACCAGCCAATCACCATCGTGCTCAGGTCCAGCTCCTCCAACAGGATTCGAGCTACGCCCATGAAGCATTTGCGGTCCATTCGTCCATAGTTGCCCCAAACAATCACCTTCAAGACACAGCACAGGGACAGAGGTTCATCGTCCATGTAGGCATCAAACCTTCATCATCATCACATTCAGTTCTTGACAAAGGAATCGAGATCTGTGTTTGAGCAGCAGAGAGTCAATGGAGACGGATTGCGTGTGTTGCCGATGTGTAGGTGTCCTGTGTCTCCTGGCACCGTGATAGCATTGGGACACAATCTGAGACACATCTTGTCAACCGGTGGACAAAATAATCAATAGCAGTCTGCGCGTGTGCTCGCACATGGAGGTCTTGTGTGTCCGTGATTTCCACAGAGACTCACAGGCCCAATCTGCTTCAATCTGTTCCCTCCATCCATAAAGAGGGAGAACCTCTCTCTCTCTTTCTCTCAGTCTGTTCCGTTCCGAACTGGGCCCTGACCTCAACCACATGAAAAAACAGAGGGACGAAAAAACTGGCTGAGTGTTAAATGAGGAGGATGAAAAATACAGTTTTACTTTCTGGGAATTAGGATCTAAAAATAGCAAGAGGAAAGACAAAAACCTGAATTGTTTTGAAAAGTGCATGGTGCATTGAATTGTGGATAAGCGAGCACAGACAGCTGATGGATTTGAGGAAAGCTTGAGCCGACAGCCACTCCAGAAAGTGCACCACACTTACACGTCCGTGGAAAACACACAGTAATGGAGCAGTGCTCGCTGGAAACATGGGAAAGGAAGAAACAACTTCCTAGAGGACGGAAACAATTTCACCAGGATTAAAAGCAGTTTGAGGCTTTTTCTTCATGTATAATCTCCTGACCCAGGAACAAACGTGTGGGAGCCGGGATGAGCAGTTCTTTGAATGGACAGTGATTTCTAGTAAGAGGATCAAAAATACTTTGGCATATGTTTGGATGAGGTCACTTTGCTCCATGACAACGATTCTTACTGTGCCAGTGTGGGATGACATTCTAGATCCAGTGACGGAGGTTATTCAACCGTTGAGCAACAGTTGGCTGAAGGCAGAGCAGGGGACATGTCTGAGGGAAACACTCCAGACACCGCAACCTGCCACTGGATCAACCAGACAGTAGAAAAGCACTTAAACCGAGATGTGCACTGTTTCCCAGGATTGACAGAAACCTTTTTTTCTATCGACAGAAATCCAATTAGGTCTTTACTTTAAAAATCTATGAGCTCTGATTTGCTCTATTTTCATTTTATTGTATTGTGCTTGAATTTAATTGTTATTTTTTATGGCTGCAGAATGCATTAATATGCATTAATACGTTATGCTCGCACGTGAGCAAGCTGCTCAGCCCCTCAACACGTGGAAAACAGAATGAAATGAAAGATTTGCTCCAGTCTGACACTGAGGAGAGGAAACGAGCTGATGGAGTGCAGAGCGGAGGAGAGGAGACGGACAGCTGATGATTAGAAAGTGCTGTTTAGCAGCTAATTACTCAGGAGCAGCAGCCGAGCAGCCTCAGGCTGTTTTTCAAGCTTTTTTCAATGACGGCGTTAAAAACCCACAGGTTCGACCTCTGTCGCTATGAATGCTATCAACGCAATGGCGTTTTTTATTTCTTACGGGGTGAACTGTGAGGACACAGCATTTAATCCGTAGAGCAGCGACCACTGTCCTCTATGAAATAAAAAAGGGTAGATACTCGATTATATAAGATGAAAACGTGTCCAGAGTCACGTGCAGTGATTTTGAACTCGCTTTCCGCCACGTGCCGCGTTAAGGAAAGATTTTAAATGAACTTTCTGTCACGAGAACTTCAGCGACGCTTCGGCTCGGCAAATCAGGAAGTGACAAATTGAAAAGCGCTGCTGATTTCAGCGATTTTCATTATGTAGCGTGAATGAGTTTGATGAAACTCCGAGGGCAGCGACACAGACAGCGGATAATTAAGAGGGAGGCGTTTAGTGGCTAATTACACAGAGAAAGGATCAGCGGAGCCGCCCGAGGCAGAGGACTCTGCTCCCGACCAGGAAACCCGGCTTAAAACACATGTGGAGGAGAAATGAAACAGGCGACTGGCACAGAGGAAACACACTTCAGTCGGTGATTAAAATACAAATTTAGCTTTCACTTGAATAAACAACACCACAGCCAATGAAGGAAGAATACATTTAACAATGATGGTAAAGAACATAAAGAAGTCAGAGGAAGGAGAGAAGTGGGTGAGCTCATGATCTCTCATCTTCATCCTCATCTTGTCTTTTGTGATTTCAGATGGTGAGAGCAGCTGAAGTGTCGGCCCCTCGGGTCACATCCTCACTGAGGAGGCAGCGCAGGTATTTCCATCTTTTCTAAAACCTTTATTTCAGTTTTCTGAACCTCGTCGCGTGTTGTGTTTCGTGTTTGCGTCTTACCTGCACCACTTTCCCCTGGGGACTCTCAGAGAAGACCAGCACCTGGTTGTAGAGCGGATCCAGACTCTTCCTCACCGACTTGGTCTTCTTCTTGGCCACACAGCTGCCGTTCTCCAGGAGGTAAACTTTGATGTAGGCCGCTGGAACCAGACATGATGGAGAAGTTCAACTCAGGACTCTACAGATCTTTTGTCAGACCACCTGAGCAGATTCAGGGTTTAAACTACTGTTTGCATCTTGCTGACCACTAATCTGCAGCAAATATTATTCTGTCACGTGACAGCTTCGATTTCCAGCTCACACGAACCACAGCCAAAACCAGACACATGGAAATGTAAAGTCTCAACTGTAAAGTGGAAATCAGGAGCTTCGAGGAAGAAATTACAGCTGACTAATTATAGTACAGTACACACACACACACACACACACTCTCCAAAGCTTTTTGTCCTGCATGTTGCATAAGAAGATTAAAGTTTAAACACACATTAAAATCTGGATCAAGGTTCTTCTTCATCGTCTTCATCTGTTACCTGTAGGTTTTCTTTTCCCCTCCTCTTTGTTTTTCGTTTGATTTCACATTAAATCGTCTCTCCCCTCATCTTTGTACTTTTCTCTGTTCACCATCCCTCCCTCTCTCATCTCTCTCACATAGTTCTGTTTTTACCAAATATCGTTTTTTTTTTTTCCTGCTTTTGTTGTTTTGCTGATGCTGTGTTGTTCTTATGAAATGAGGATCAATGGCTGGATTTCATGTTATGCAACGCAGAGGGAGTTACAACCAGAGGTTTGGTTGTTGCTGTTACACAATCACATATACAGTCGAATAAAATCACGTGGAAACAGCAGCACAACAAAACGTCTGCTTGAAGAGACACTGACACATATGATTTATTATCATTCTAAACTTTGAACTATTGGTCTGTTTTATTGATTTATTTCAGCCAGTTGTTGCATTAGCTACATAAGTAATGGCACTGCAGGTTATTAATGCTATTCCGGCAGGGAAGGACTTTTTTTTTTTTCACGTGTTTATTTCAAGCAGTATACTAAAACATACTGCTTGAAATAATAATCATATATATAAAATAATATCAATATTATATTATATATATAATATAATCTATATAATTCATTAATGCTGGTTTTGATATCACTCATTTATTACTATGGAGAATTTTATATAGACACACAGCTCATTAATTAAAGCACTAATTATGAAATTTCTTAGACAAATGTCTTGATATGATGACACGACGACAAAATCATATTAAGTAGTTGAGTTGCAAGAAAGACTTTGTTTAATAAACGGCAGCAAAGCAGCGTTTCCGTGGAAAGACGCACTTTGACCCTCGTGGATCAGACTCACCGGGAGGTCCCTTCGAGCCTGCTTTCATGGTGAGTCCTCTGGCCTGGACGACCTCCACCTCCAGGCCTCCGTTCCTCTCCATCAGGCCGATCTCGATGTCACCTGGACGGATGGAGACACAGGTAAAGGTGAGGTGCAATGTGTTTCATTCGCCACCGTCTTCAAGCAGGAGACGTCTGTCTCAGGAGTTGGTGGAGACCAACTGAAACTCCACTAAATGGACACTGTACATCTGCTCCACGCTTCAGTAATGAAGGGATTTAGCCGACATGTATCATGGATCCCTGTGAAACCAAACTTTTCCTCATCCCGCCCACTGAAAGTCACAGTTTCAGCAAAATGTTCCCTAACCGACAAAGGCGTTCCTTTGGAAGTGGCAGAGCGCAGATGACGGCCAAGTTATTCTGGGTTCTGTTTCGTTACGTAACGCTGGACCGGACAGCAGGTTTGGAGCCGAGCTGGTCCAGACAGTGTCACTGTTGTCGGGCCAAGGACAGAGTCGGGCTGCCAGAGAGGAACCTGACCCACTTACAGCAAACCACTGCTGCATATAGCCAGCGTATATATATCCTGAAAATAAAACACGTGCAGCTCCACAGCTCAAAGTTAACTGGTTCCGTGTTGTGAAGAAGTGGGGTGATTTTTCTTTTCAGTTCTCGGAACCATTGTCCAGTTTTAAATTCCTGACTGTTTCAGGGACTTTCAATGTTGATCCTCAGAACCTGATACTTTACGTCTCGCCACAGAAGAATCTGAGTCGTCTGCATGTGTGAGGTTTTCTTGTAAATCATTTGGGAAATGTCTGAATGAGAATGTAAATGTCCAGCTGGTGGACATGTCAAGGACATTTCCAACCAGACGTGAAACTCGAAGAAATGTTGAGTGCAGCTCAAGACTGTCTTTGATTGTCCAGCCCTGCGCGGCGTAAAATCAGGTGAACCTGGATATGCTGCCAGTTCTCTCTGTAAAGGAACGGAAAAAACGGAATGTCCTCTCTCACCCATGGAGGTCGTCGCCAGCGTCTGTCGCCCAACAAACTGGGCCGGTCCCATCCCGTCTAGGAAGTCGCTGAACTGAGCATCCGATGCCAGACACATGCCGCTGTAGTTCAGGCTGCAGGGACAGAGAGACAGAGACAGACAGACTGAGTTACACAGGAGCAGGACACGGGGACAGTGACGCAGGGAACGCAGAAAAGACAAAGAGACAGTAGCCCAGACTCAGCCTGTCTCACCCCGTGTCGGCTTGTTTTTGTGTTTCCTAGTGTTCCATGCGTGTGCGTAGGAATCTGCTCAGAGTGCTTTGGTGGCACACTGCCAGGTTCACGACAACGCCACGTGCACGTCTGTGTGTGTGCACGTGTGTTTGACAACTGTAAAGGACAAATCCTCCTTTATATGTGATGATGCTGGAGGGTAGCATCACTCTTTGATTCCCATCATGCATCAGTGACATCACCGTACTGCTTTAAAGGGTCAGTGCGGGAGAACCAGCTGAATGAATCTATCGCTCGAAAGATCCCAGGGACCTAAATCATTGAATGAGCATTTTCGATGAAAACTGAAATGTATAAACGTTGCTCTGGTGTGTTTGGTGATTATTTCAGCCAAAAGGCTTCAGGTGATTGACTGCGTTCGAGCGGAGCAGATCATCAATCTCTCATCCTCCTCCCTGGGTCTTTTCCTCTCCATCTCTTTCACCCTGGTCTTTCTCCGCCTTGTCCCGACTTCTTTTTTTTTTTTTTTTACGTTGCTCTGATTCCACAATAAAGCAAACAGGTGTAATGATTTTAAACCTTCACCATGTCGACAACCTCAATTCGCCCAAAAGCTTTGTCTTCAATATTAAATGACCGGAAAAAGGGCGTTAAAATATTTACGGCGTTGTTCCAGAAAACAATGTCTCACGGGCCGACATTTAATATTAACCTCAGATCGAGCAGCTCAAGGGAGATTACCGAATAATGAACAAGGCGGCTCCTTCCTTTATATCATCACTTAGCACTAAACACTAGTCATTCGCACACATTAAATGATCACAGGTCGTTGTCAATAATTAATAATGATCCCTCATGCTGCTGTCGCCTGCTTAAACAAGTTGTCATTTGCGAGATTAAGTGCCTGAGACCTGCATTCTCTCAGGTGACCAGCGGCTGGTTTCACAGGTCAGTTTCTATCAAAGCATAAGAGCTGATTTATAAAATGAGTAAACATTCTGTGAAGGATTCATGTCTCAAGATCTTCCTTCAAAGCTTCAATACAACGTGATGTGCACGCAGCGGGGCGTGGATACCATGTGATTGACAGCCAGTGGGTAGAGTTTGCAGGCTCCGCCTACACCACACCCAAATATGGCTACGTGTGGTTTAAAAAAAAAAACAAAGCAAACTTAAGGTTTCAAAATGGTGACACACAAACGAATGGGTGGGGTCTTACACACACACGACGTTTACTACTTGTACACACAATTACTGCATTTACAATTTAGATCCAGGGAGACTGCAATAAGATTAAAACCTGTGTGTGTGTGTATGTGTGTGTGGGCAAAGAGCGGTGACATGCAATAAATCAGGCGACATTAGCCGAGGAGTGGGTATTACTGGGTGATAAAATCCTGAGCTTTAGATTATAGTGTTGGTGTGTGAGGCACATCTGGGGATTACGCTGCTGTTTCCCAGAAATATGATGCTGGATGTAAACTGTGCTGGAGGCAGGTCACACACGGGATAAATACATTACTCCCCATCAGTGATTATTTTCCTGATGCGCTGCAGCTCAGAAAGACAAAACTGTGCTCATAAAAAGGTAACCAACGCAAGACAAGTCTTCAGTTCAGGTTCACAACGTTAATCGCAAAAGTCTGTGCACAAATGAAATCCTCTATTTCCGCTTTATATCAAATGGAATAGAATGTCAGTCATACATCAAGGCTAACAAATGCCCAACGTTAGCTACCCAAGCAGATGGAGCCTTAAGCATGAACATCTTTGGACTAGGGACACGACAAACAAACGTTAACGACAGCAGAATATTTTGTGGACAGACTTTATCGCGTTGTATTTCAGAGACAACCGTTGACTGCCAGTTTCTTAAACGTATACTGTGTATCACAACAGAAAAGCTCAACTCCAGCGCTGCCCTCTAGTGGTTGTTTTTTTCCTTCTCGCCAACGTAAAGGACGCACGTGGGTAGAGACATCAATGAAATGGACGGATGTCTTTTTGCTCGTAAAGAACGTAAAGAACGCAGTGAGGCTCTGCTGCCGCCTCCTTGGATTTTGGGACGTTTTTGCTTTAGTTTTTGAATTTCCTGTTTTACTCTGCAAGTTCTTAACTGAGGCATCAGTTTTTCACACGGACACATTTGGAGGAGCCGTTGAAACTGGACTCGCCTCGGGCCCTCCCTCGGTTCTGTTTTCAAGTGTTTTATAAATGTGTGAGTGTGTTATTCCAACAAAGAAGACAAGTCAGGATTTAACGTCTTGTGATTACTGAGAGAATGAAACTGAACAGTAGGCAGATTTGAGTCATTAAGTTCAGACCTGCTGCTAAAAGCTTAGTTAATCACCAGCATCAGCACGCACGCACACACACGCACACCGACCATGAATCAATAACGTCATAAGCCTGATTGGATGGTTTTGCTAACAAAGTGCTTCTTCCAGACACGAAGAGCTTTTCAATCGGTGCGCGGAGCCAAACAGCTGATGGAAACACGGACGGTGGGATGCACAAGCAGAAGTTTACTTGCTGACAGTCAATGCTTATGATTTTTATTCTATGAGGATTAAAGAGGATTAAGAGAGGCCGGCCTCCTGATATTTCAACTGTGGAAATGTTTTTGCTGCAGGGGAATATTGTCCTGCAACATATTTAGTCTCAACGACATTGATGGCCAGCGTTTCCTCACTCCGCGCTCCACACGGCATCAGGATTCATGAATTCTTTCCGCTGCAAATTAGCAGAAATGTTACAGTGCCCAGACTGAAGCGACTCTACCATACACAGACGCCTGCTCATTATTCTTTGGACTTTCTAAAAATAAGCCTCAGTGAAACGTGATGAAAGCTTCCACACCAGGCGACCCCAACCTCCAGCGCATGAAGCAGCATGAAGCACGTCTCCCATGAAACCCCAGGTCTGTTCGGTTAAGTTGAGCCACACCTCAGAATGAAATCCTGGTTATCTCACCTCATTACCCAGGAGGCAGTGCTCCTATTTTAGATGACAGCAGTCATCACTGTTGTATTCGTCATTATTTGGGAAACAAACTGAACCAGATTTCCTCACAGCATGAACCGGATATTTGCATTTTCCCAAAATAAACTATGAATATGCATGTGGACGCATTCAATGATGCAACCGTCCTCCCTGAGTTTCCTCCCGTCAGTTTGTCTTCACACGCTCCTCCCAGCCCCCATCGCTCGGCCTGTCGGCCGTGCCTTGTTACGCAACTGCAGGAATTCAAGCTGGTAGCCAGGTTGGCACTGATCTGCATGTGGCCGCGCGCGTGTGTGTGTAGCATAATCCAAACCCCTGCTGACTGCTTCTTTTTGATGGACGACAGTAGCACACAGGCGGGGGCCAGTTATTCTCAGTGATGCAAATAAAATGGAAACAAAACGTAAAAAGCTGGAGGTCGGACGTCCAGTGATACCAAGCGACCCAGCTCCGTTCTGCAGAAACACACAAAAACAGATGCTCTCCACACGAGCTGGCTGCGTTTACACTCACATGCTTGAAATACTCGGGACTGCTCTCAGCTCCCGCCGGACACGCGGTAGTTTTCTCTCCAATACTGGTATTTTCACAAGGATACTGGTTCCTACTGGTGCCAGAACCAAAAGCACCGAACAACAGGAGAGCGGACTTTTGTTGCCAAGGCCGGAACCAGATTTGTTTGGGATCCAACTTGTGTCCGTGTGGATTTTGTTTACTCACTTGCCCTCAGAGCCGTAGCTGTTCATGCTGTCCTCTATGGACTCGTGACTGGCCTGGCGGACCGTCCGACTGGGCATCTCGACGGCCAGACCCGTCTCCGTGCTCCTCTGGATGGTTCCCTTCAGCTTCCTGCCCTCCGTGTCCACTGTGGGTGAGACACACAGTTATTCAGGGAAACAAAACAGTTCTGTTCTGGCTGCGAGGGCTCGGGCTGACTTTATTAGTGTTTTAGGATCTTACCTCCTTTTCATTGTCTGTCACCACAATTACTGTCAACTCTAATTTTAAGGTTTCACTGCATCCTGCTGTAACGGTGAATGTGCTTTTCCCGCCGTGACCTCATCAGTGTCAGAGAAGGACGAGCACGGTGATGAGAAATCACTTCAACAAGGCCGAGGGCAGAAGCCCCCCGTTCCTCCTCAGAGCAAAGACATACGTCTTCCTGCAGAGCACGAGATCGATGCACGGCTCATTATATGGGACCGAGCTGCAAGGTGTCCTGTGTGTGTGTGTGTGTGTGTGTGTGTGTGTGTGTGTGAGAGAGAGCACTGACGGAGGTCAGGTTTATAATGAAGTGCTCTTAGAGGAGGTCTGTGACCTTGTTTTTAGAACAGGACAGGGAAGTTGTTTTCCGTTAATAGCGAGGACGTACACACGCTCATAATCTCTCTCACACACACACACACACACACAATAACATTTCCATGACTTCATTATCTTCCAGAGATTTACTGTGACCTTGACAATAACCTGAACCCTTGTCCTGTCTAATCTAAACCTGAATGCCGACTTCAGCCTAAACTGAACTAAATGTGAAATATTGACATTATGGCAACTTTCTTTTCCCCCACACTTTTCTGACTGAGAAAAAAGGGGAAATCGATGAACTAAACTCCACATGTTGGCTCCTCCCTCCTCAGCCTGCAGCTCCTGATCAATTCCAAACGATGTTGTACCTCCTCAGACAGTTTCAATCACTTTAATGGAAAGAAAATCGCTGGCACACACACACACACACACAGAGAGATACGTACAAATCATGGAGTTGGTTCTGCAGTTATTAAAGTGCGACCTAGAATGGTTCTATTTCCATCGCGCTCGCGTGGGACCGTGGGCCGTTGGCAGATCTGGGTTAGAGCTGCTGTTCCCTGACTGGGTCTGTGCGATTAGCCATCTCCTGAGCGGAGCTGTCGCTCAGCTGCTGTCAGTGCAACCCAGTGCAGAGGTCAACGCGACCTGCAAGTATGAGACCTGCAGGTATGAGACCTGCAGTTACTTTATTTTACCATTTCAATAATTCCACTTTAATCTCCTTTAGTTTCCCTCTTTCTGCGCGTGGTTTTCATCTCTGTAAAAGTCCAAGATTATTACTGACCAAGTCACAGGTTCCCATTTCCAATTATTTCCCGGAGCAAACAACCAAGGTTGAAACCATATGACCCTGCGTTTCCATTTCTCATTTCATGCACACGACGTCATCGTCCCGCCTGATTCACTGTGAGTCGTGAGCTTAAAGCTTGTAAAGATTACAAGTGGCAGAAATTAGGTCAGAATGAAGTTTTAATGCTGCTGTGACCTGATGAGCAACCTGAGCAGCCACATGCAGACCCCTGGAGTTGTAAAATAGACTTCCTAATCCTAATCTTTCCCCACATCTGGATTTACGAGCCACCCAATCTGCTTTGCTCCCGGCCCTGCAGCCGGACGTGCACCATTGTGTTGGGACACGGTCACGAGTCATGCTAGTCTGCACCAGCACCAGAACACACGGTGTGCTCAGTCAGTCAGTTACCTCATGCCACACACGCAAAACATTTCGGCCCCATGCCACTGATTCCTTTCCTTTTTCAAATCAGACTGGAGTGGGGACGCAGAGCAGCGTGTAATTTCCTATTTCTGTGTGTGTACTTGTACTTCCAGATACCTTAACTATTAGCCCTTATAGAGTGAGGTCATTTGGTCAGCTCTCACTTCACGGCTGGTTTTGTGTTTTAGGCTAAAATGAGTTTTAACACTGGATTAACATGACGTGAGGCACCAGTAATTGGATTTTAGGATTAATTGGGCATCGAGGTAAAAGTGAACTAAACAGTGTGGACTCAAACTGCACAGACAGAAGTAAAGGCAACATTAAATTGAGCCCACGGATGACAACAGCAAGTTTCCCAAAATGGAAATTAACGTTTTTTTTGGGGTAAATAGTTTGTAAAGATGATGTCAGTGAATGGGTGTAAGTCAATGTTTTGTTGTCTGTGTGTGTGTGTGTGTGTGTCCTCTTGTCACCTCTCATCACTGCTGCTGCATTGATCCGGGGTGGAGTTACATAACTAATACAGCAGGTGGGTAATG
This sequence comes from Pseudorhombus dupliciocellatus, assembly GCA_016785235.1. Taxonomy (NCBI): domain Eukaryota; kingdom Metazoa; phylum Chordata; class Actinopteri; order Pleuronectiformes; family Paralichthyidae; genus Pseudorhombus; species Pseudorhombus dupliciocellatus. Next base: position 1,449,563 of record JAFBJW010000312.1, read on the forward strand.
GCGGCCGAGCGGTTCGGCTGCGAGCCGTCCACGCCGCTGATGGCATATTATCTCAGTTCAGTTCAATCCAATCCAACAAGCTCTTTCTGTCGCAGGGTGAAAGGCAATCTTGCCAGGCAATCAGGGTAACAGATTTAAATTCAGCAGATTGGCAGCTCTTCTTATTTACAGCATCTCTGCAGCAACTCTTTCCACAGCACGCCGGCCCTGGGTCCCAGCGTGCAGATTCCTGTCTTTGGCCTCGTCCAGTCACAAGAATCCAAGTGTGTTCATATCCTCTTTCACGACATGATTCCCCCCCCCCCCCCCCCCCCCCCCCTGTTTTTTTTTTCAAACCTATCTATGTCAGTGAGTCCTCAAAAAGTATCTGATGTGACTCACAAGAAGTTGTGATGTAGCAATCAGAGAGCAGGGACTCATTAGTCTGTCTCCCAGCAGAGACGCATTAATGAAAGCAGAACAGATCCAGAAATAGCTGCTCCCCATTCAGCCAGCACACTGACTGACAGACAGAGGCTGGAGCCAGGGAGGCTGCACCTTGTGGCCCAGTAAATGACTCAGAACAAATTCAGACCTCTGAGGAAAAAGCCCACGAAGAGCCAGTGGCCCCCCCAGGTTGTCATCTCCAATAATATACATACAAGGTAAGGTAACAACAGTCAAAGGTGTAGGATTCACTGAACAAGATGAGCAGTGACTGAAAGGATTGCATCAGGGTGGTTTGCTTGCGTTGACGTGACGGATGCATTGGACTTCCTTGAAATCCTCAAGGAAGATTTTAAAAGCCTGTGCCAGACTGAGTTTGTCACGAAAGCTGATGAAGACCGTCGGAAGACGCCTCCTCCCCTGGGTGGAAGGGAACTCAAGAATAAAACATCATGATGCGTTTGAGCTTGACCTAATTTCACACATCCAGTCCAAGACACAAAATAAAAACAGAGGCCTCGGAATCCGTCTGCAGGTAAGATTCAGAGCTTTCATCTTCATCAGCGACCTGCCCGCTAATGCTCGCTCATTTCTCCATTCATACCAAACAGAGACAAGTTTGTTTGTCGGAGTGAGACAGAGGAGCTGGAGCATCCAGGGAGGCACTGAGAGACTTGAGAGATTTGAAAAATGACTTTCCCGTGGAGGTGCTGCAGCCGGTGATGAGTGATGTCTCTGGCCGGAGGTGAATAAGAAGCTGCTTTTTGAGCCCTGGCACTGAAAGCGCTGGGCGAAGCAGAACGTCGGCGGGGCCAGGAGATGGAGTCATAGCTTAATGACTTTATACGGTAACGTATGTTAATCAGAAATGCTATATGCCAAGAGGAAGCGGCGTGCTGCAGCAGGCCATTAGTGGCGACCCCTTCCTGAGTGCGAGCGGCCAGTGGCGAAAAAGCAGGAGTAAGCAGAGCTACCCAGTGGCTTAACTCGCACAGGATCTCATTTCCTCATACATCACTTTCTCGTCTAGACAAGCAAATATCCTGCGCCCTCTCACTCACAATGAGAGGCTGTGGCTGTCCTCGTTCTAACTTATTGGATTTTCATAAAATAAAAAGCCAGAAAGACTAAAACAAGGACTACTGCTCTTTGTATTCCAGACAGTGCTGGCGATTGTAAGTTATTAGTTAATTAAATGTTTTATTCACATCCAGAGACAAAGTAAAAAAAAAAGTTAGCTAATGGGATTGAAGTTGAATATATTCAGATTGGTTTGCAGTCTCCAAACATGCGGCCCCTCTACCACTGGACTCTAATATACGCCGGCAGTTTGTTGCTTTTATTTCATCAACTAACTTTAAATCCAAACACACACATGAAAACCTGAACAAACACGTTGAAAGGCAAATGAAATCTTAAATAACAGCAGCGCAAACATTCAAACGAGGTTCATCGTGTGGTTAGAAGGAAATCGATTGACAGCTGTTGCATGAATTGATTGATTTCACGTGCCACTCGTTCGCTTCCCTGCCGGCGGAACAATTCTCCTGAAAATCACAGTGGATGTTCTCAGCTGTCTCCATGACCTTTTGGGGGAGTTATTGAACGGGCCTGCAGTCGCCAGTTCTCTGGTTAAACCTTTGTATTGATTAAACATTTTCTGTGGTAAAAGTTCTCATTCATCATTGGTTTGTTATTGACTGCGCGAGCTGCTGCGGTTTGAACACAAACACTTAACACAAAACTGCTCTCCTGACGTGAGGAAAACGATTTAATGTGTGAATATTACGACCCTCCTATTAAATAAGGTGTGGAAAGCTTAAGCGTAACAAGAAGTAATCTGACTGGAAAGGCTGCTGATTCATGAATAAACATAGATTCTGTTATTTATTCTAGAAGCCCCAAAACAATGACACCGCCTCATCAGCGCCATGTGTGGACCTGTTCACGAAGTGCGTGTAGTTTTACTGCCGAGCAGTTTGTCCAATAATTCAAGCGGTGATGGATCGTTTCATCTGATGCAATAAAAGTTTTAAAGCGCGGCAGCTGCGAGGCCGCCGCAGAGCCTAAAGTGCTCGGGGGTGAGGGGGGTTGGATCACGCTCAAATAAATACACTTTGATAAGAACTTCAGTGGTGAGCAATGCTCGTAAAAAATGTGCTTTTTAAGGTCAAGTCCAAGTTAAGAACGGCCTGTGTCGTCGATATGAAACCATTTCATTAGGGGAACTTGGCTTCAGGAGGACTTTTGCAGCATTTTCCTAATTTCATCAGGTCTTTGTTCGGAGAAGCCTTCAGAAAAGCCTTTTCATTTCCTAAAGTCCTTGCTCGGGCATTTTAGTCATTTTCAAAAGTCCATGTTGGACGAGCCGGTCGCCGGCGTTGCCCCATGGTTCCTGCACAGACCTCGGTGGGAACAAGTCACCTCTGTGCCGGTTAGAGCAGAGGAGCCTGGCGTTTGTACTAGCATGAGTGCTTTTTGAGTTCTAAAGCATGTTAAATGTATTTTATTCAAAGCAACAAGAGATCTCAGTCTGTGTATGGAAATGATATTCACAGGCGATATTAAAGCCTGTGCAAATAAATAATGTATAAACCCCCTGACGTCAGCGTCCTCAGATCCTCCCAGCTGCCGCCGCTCGGAGCAGAGCCCAGAAGACGCCTCAGGGATGAAGCGATGTGTGACTGAGGCTCAGCTGACGCTCCCACAGTGTTACAAACGAGTGGCTCCTTCCCCACCTCTGTTTATATTTAGATTTCTACCTGAAAACACAGTCGCTCAAACTACAGCGATACAGTCGAGTCATGAAATGACGTCAGCGGAGAACTTTAAACTTATCAGATGTACAAACACACCGAAATTAGTCATTAGTGTGATAACACATAAGAATGACACACTATTTGTTTTAAAGAATAGTGACATTAATAATTACCTTTTTGTTCCATGTCCAATCCACTAACATGGAGGAGGCACACTTTATGATCTAACCTGGAGCAGCTGTCATGCATTCATCGATATCAACTGATATTTATATCCACACTTTTCACCACTATATATTCAAAACAACCAAAAAATGAATTTAAAGACTTCATAAAGACATTCTTTTCTTAAAATAAACTCTTTCCATGTGCTTACATATTATAACCAACTGAATGTCCATCCTGAGTCAAAGCCTAAAAACAAAATTTGCGTATATGTGAAGTATTGTATGTGGACTTGTGTTTTCCTAATAGTAAGACTGGTGTTCCATTTCTGCTTCAGTATGTTTAACAAATAAATAAATATCCAGAATATCATGAAATATTGAAGTAAATATTTTGTTCTCCTCAGTAATATTGACAGTTGTCTTATATTTCTCTTCATGTCAATAAATACGTGATCTAATTTATCTTATATTATTATAATTCGAATATGTATCACGTTAGAATAAAAGTCTTCAGTGATAAACATCTGACTGTTAACTACACTGAAAACTCCGAGGACGCAGGCGGCGGCAACCGAATCACAGGCTGTATCTGTAAACACAGAAATGACGGCAGACCTCGGCGCTCGTAAACACCGGGCGCAACAAACGGCTTGTTGCCAAATGACGAGCGGCAATAAAGAGCTGTGTGCCGGAGGGAAGTGCTTTTTTACTGCTCGCCCCTCGGTTCAGGCCGCAGCACTTTACGCCTTGTCATCAAGAGACGACCGCTCTCTGCGTGTCCTCACGCTCGGTTCATTATCACACGGGGGGAGACGCTGTCATCGGAGACAGGGAGGTGTGTGAATGCAGCTTCTTCACGGACGACGATGAAAAGGCGTCTGCGCGTTGGTTCGGTCCAGAAGACGCAAAGACGAGCGGAGGGACACAAACATCTGGTGACTCGAGGTTTTTTTCAGACGGTGTCACAAGTGTGATGTAAGCAGATTAGAAGAGTCAATTAGAGTCATTAATGGCAGCAGATTACATCGGAGAATCACACAACGCTCATTTATGTAGATTTTCCATCTGGGTTTTTTTTAACTTCATTTAATTAGCTAGCGTGGCACGAGAGAGATGAACTCGGCTAACAGTTGGATGCGTGTGTTTGTGTACTACAAATTGTGTATATTCCTCTGTCATGAAAACGCACAAAAGACAAGTTTTTGATTTAATAGCATGAAACATATTGTTGTCACAATTTTCAGCTTCAAACAAATGCAATGATTTCTGGGAAATTTCAAATTTATAACCTATAGCCGTCCTGAAGGATCAAACGGGTGGAATTCATCAGATAAAACTAAAAACGCATTTAATAATAAGGTATTTTTTTCACGGTAAAGAGCGTGTTCAGATAAGAGGTGACGATGGAGGTGAGGGGAGAACAAGGAAAGACTGAGGGAAAGAGCAGAAGACAAAAGAGAAAGCAACAGGTGAAGGTGAAGATTTAAAAGAAAATAAAGAGAAATCACACGAGTGGAAAATTAGGGGCGATAAAAAGAAAACAGGTCAAAGTGAAGAAATGAGAACCCGTCGTTTAAAGCCTCTTCTGCAGTAATAGGTATCTTTCGCCGCTAACGCTCATTCGTGTCAGAGCGTCGCACAGTGGTCCCGAGCAGAGGGAGGACCTCACCCGTCAGCGTGGACAATCGGAGGTGGCTCGTCAGATCAACACACTCAAATTGCCTCCCTGTGATTTCCTGTCATCGTGACACAAAGCGGCGCTGCTAATCGTCGGTGGCGACGCCATGCTGTCATTCATCACGGAGCGTTGGGTTTGGAGAGGCTTCAGCGTGGCTCGGCTCGTTTGTCTCCACTTGAAGTGCACATGACAACTGGACTTCCTGCCATCAGCCTGTCACTCCATCTATTCTCTCTCGTTTTTCTTCTTTGTTTTGTTTCTGTCTGTGGATTCATTGGATCCCGTTATGAAGTTTGGTTTGTGCAGAATATAGCCTCTTTTGCACTGGTCAAAGGTACCATTTTATTTGATTTTATTTGGACCCAACCCTTTTGAAATCCTGTACGAGGTTCTGAGTCCGACTTGGCTGAAGTGGACACCGAACAGATGGCGTCATGGGAGATGTCTGCAAGATCAGCTTGTTTCAAATGGCTGCACGTGGAGGCGCGGTCACCTCCATACGCCGCTGGGACGGAACGAAGTGTTACCAGGTGAACGTGACGAGAACAGATCAGTTCACGGTGGACGAGGTCCTCCGAGCAAAACCAGGGCGGTCTGAGGGTTCGGGTGTGATGCAGCTGAAGTGGAGGGAAATGTGGCCGCAGACATGAGATCCGTTTGACGTCACACGACTTCCTAACGTTCACCGAACCTCTCCAGGCCGGTCCAGGTGCTGATGTGCATGTCCGCTGGGGGCACTGTTTGTACAACACGAGCTCAGCTCGTGCATCAGAGTCAAAACAAGCTGAGCAACATCGTCCCTGCTGCTGCCGACCACAACGCTCAGTATAACTGAAGACCCCCCCCCTATAGAATAGGCCGCCTTTCCTGGCAGTCCATTTTTTACTCCTGACTTTTCTGGGTCATCTCTGCAGCTCAGGAGCTCACCAGAGACCTCCTCCTCCTCCTCTTGTTCTCCTCTCTCTCTCCTATATAACTCATGGCTTTGACACATGAGTTTTCAGGTCACCGTGGCCACATTCACGGCTTCGTTAAGAAAGTGACTATTCCGTCCTGGCATATTTTCCTCTCCGTCCTGCGCTCGACCTCCCGGTGGTGCTACGGCAGGAATGAAGACGAAATGACGCCAGAAGGAAGAGAAGGGCATCGAGGGGTGGAGGGAGGAAGGAACGGAGACATGCAAGAGAACGGAAATGTATGGTTGATGAGCATTCTGATATTTTCTCCGTCCATCCTTCCAGCATCTTACATTTTCACTCACCCCTCCCCCCCTCCCTTCTTCCCTCCTCCCTCCACTTCAGCTTCATCCTCTCATCTCCAACTCCTTCCCGGGCTCCACTCTCTTCCTATCACCTGATTCAGGGAAGAATAATGTTCCAGTTCCTCCCACAACACATGACATGTCATTACCACTGCTGCACGTTCGACGCGTGTTCATACGTCACGCGCTCATTCATAACTCACTGATCTGAAAACAGTCTCCGCATCTTTGGGGGGAAACTTGGAGTCTGATGGAAGCTTTGACGTTTGTCTCAGTTCAAAAAAAAAAGAAAAAATTTGACCCTTGGCATTCAAATTACAGAAGTGTGCAAACGTGTGGAATGCTGTCCACCATGTAGACAAATTGTAGACTTAAATCACTAAATATTATTTTTGGAAAAAAAATTGCAATCTATACATTTGCTTCCTCATATTTTTAACAGTTAATTTGAAGTTTGTGTGATTTGATATGAAATGAAAGTGTCAGTCCAGATAAAAGTATTGCTACTATAAATAGAGTAAATGGTAGGTATATTATGTGAAAGTATTGGTTGAGTTACTATCATGAAAACTGACTGATACGGAACTATATACATATATTTACTAGGCATAAATGTGTTCATGTAGGCACTTGGGCCTTTTGTCCTCGCAGACGCTCTTGTCGTGAATCAACACCTCACGGAGTCGATAAATCACATAAATCATGGTGGAAACACTGTGAGAGGAGTGTGAACAAGTCTTTAACAGGCACATAAATCACTTGCACTGAGTGCGCATTATTGTGTTGGCAGTTTGAATTGTATTCAGCTGAGTCTTTGACAATGAGACGAAAGCCTGGCTCCACACGAGACTCACAAAGCGAGTTCCGCAATTGGCGAAAGTTACGTGAGACGACAAATCTAATGCACAGGCTTCTGCTGCTGAATATATTTATACCTTATCTTCGAACAAACGTTTGCCTGATTACGTTGGTCTGTGACTGTGACTCAGCTCAGAAGAACCATGGGTCAGAGCAGCTAAAGCCACAAGGCTGGTGACATCTGTGTCATGTGTTCTGTCATCTTAAAACCTTCAAGGCAAATGTACACGTTGTTGTTATCTGGCAGCTACCGAGAAGCCTTCTGGGAAATGCGGGAAAACCATTGCAGAGGTGGAAGAAGAAAAGATCTGAGGGGCAGTAAATAAAGTCTGGAAAACACAACACACGCCTGTGAACAACTGTGAGTGTGAGCTCCTGCTGTAAACACTCAGTGGATGCTGCTGCGAGTGTGGGTGAGAGCATTTAATTTGGTGTTTTACTGTGTGATGCAGAAGAATCACCTCGGCTGTCAGTCTGTCACCAGTGAAACCTGCCGCCTGCGCGCTTTAACACATGCAAAGCTCTGTGTGAGAGACGAGAGAAAATAACAGCAAACAGGTCACAGCGAGACAAAGACGTGAAAGGAGAAAGTGATCAAAGCTCAATTTGAGGTGGAAGGAGAGTTAACCCGCTGACAGGATTGTTGGACCACAGAGCGACGAGTGGACGGAGAGAGAGAGAGAGAGAGAGAGAGAGAATTAACCTGCAATCAGGCCTCTATTTAGCTGCAGTCAGCCACAATCAGCAGCCATATTAGCATCTAATTAGACCGAGAGCCACAAACCACGGCCTGCCGCTCCGCTCTGATTACCCCACACGCTGCTGTCGTTTGTGTGTGCCTCTGGAAACACACACACGGGCATGTGAAGGGTTTTTCATTTTGATTGGTTTGGTTTTGCATGGACACGCCCAGAATAACACAGACAGGGGATAATCCAGAGTGTGAGACACAGATTCACAGCGTCAACAGGTGGCGCCGCCCTCATCACACGCCTCCTGACTGGCCTCAGTCAACACACACACACACACACACACACACACTGGGAACAACACAACGCGAGTCAAATCATTTTGAAGACCGAACAAACCGCAGAATTGAAAGAAGGGAAATTAAATCTCCAGACATGTAGGGTATGTGGCGTTTAACGACCCTTCCCGACCCTAACTCTTAACCCTAAACCCCCATCCTCAATAAAGTTGGATGACATCAATCACTGTGGGGCCTGATCATCCAGGAAATAAACATCCATGAGCTCAATTTTCTGAAACAGGACATGCTGCTGGAATCACATGACAGGAAGTAAGCAGCAATGATAATGTAGAAATGAAACTGTCTCAGATTAAATATGTTGCATCGTTGGACGCTTTCGATTCGAGGAAATATTTGATCTTGTCAAAGGAGAAGAAGTGATGTCACCTCAGGTGCACAGCTCAGAAACATGGATCTGACTTTAGTTTTAGTGGAGACAGAGAGAGAGAGAGAGAGAGAGAGAGAGAGAGAGAGAGAAAATCTGCCGCTTTCCAGTCTGGCAAAATCTTTTCACTTCTATGACATGAAGCAGAAAGAAACAGTCAAATCATCACCTTCAAGAAGCTGCAGCCAGGCAACATTTGTCTTTTTTCTTCACTGGCTTCCACCCACAACCCAAACCGCTGACGACTCATCTTCCCTGGGTTGATTCATCTATTAATTAGTGGATTGTTTGAGCTCTGCGCGATGTTGGCAGGACCCAGAGGATCAAACTCTTACTTACGGTAAACATCATTCAAGACAAGTGGAAATGCCATTTTTCTAGATTGAATGAGCGTGACTTTCACTTTTACGTGTGGCCTGTTAATCTTGCTGTGGCTGTGTGCGTTTTTCTCACTCACCCCCGTCATCCTCATCGAAAGAGTTCATGCAGGGGAAGTAGATGGCGAGGGCCTCGAAGGACGCCGAGAGGCTGATGCGGCTCTGCGATCGCTCCATGTAGAGGCCCGCCGTCGGGCCCGGGTCGGCCGGCTTGGCCAAGCGCGGCTGGGCATTCTTCACGCGGAGTACGGCACGCGGCGTCTTGGATGGCTGTCAGCTGCCCCCAACGGCAGATCCACCTCACCCCGGAAAGAGGAGTCGCGGAAGAACCCCAAGATTCTCACACCGACCGAAATCGGCGTAAAAACTTTCTCGCGGTAAAGGTCGACGTGAAAGAGCGGTTCTGATGTTGATGCATTAGAGAAGATTTCATTCCCAATGGTGTAGAATCATTCTGGCAATAAAAAGCGTTGCACCAAGATGTGTCTCACTTGGGTTGACGGGGTTTTTCTCTGAATGTTTATCTATGGCTCTGTGCAGCAGAGTGATATCTCCCTCTTCCTGTCATACCTTCTCTAGTTTGTGGATTCTTGTTTTGCTTCCGTCCTCAGGCAGACGCTGGCGTGCATCCTCCTCTTCCTGTCGTTTCCTCAGGAGTCCAGGAGGCAGTCTGACGGACTTCCCGACGTCTGGACCTTACCTTTGTCTGTCTGTCGACAATCCCTTATCTCGTCTTGTTTGGGTTTCACATTAGTACTCCCCGAACACCGCATGTCGATTCATCGCCCTCCACCTCTGGTTGCCCTGGATGTTCTTCAGACACTGGTGGATGAAGGACGGAGGACGGGGGTAGAGGTGATGTTGACGCCCCGCTCGAAAAACGTGTTGCTCTCAGACTGAGTCAAAGCTTCTGGCTGGCGTCTGACAGCATTGTCGTTTCCTTGTGCACCGACACGGCAGACAAGCCGAGAGCCTGACTTTCAAAGCCCCGGGAGACGGCAGCTGCAGAAGCCGCTGCTGCAAATCTGCTTCTTATCCCAGCCCCAAGCAGCAGTCGCTTAACAGTCGCAACTGAGGGGCAATCTGTTGCCTGTGTCTGAACTGTGCCTCAGGTGATGCTCTGCCGCCGCCGCCACCGCTGCTGCTGCTGCTGCTGATGATGATGATGATGATGATGTTGTGAAGAGTCTCAATGTTGAGTTGCTGTCAACAGCGTTTCCTCTGTCCTCTGTTGCCGTAACGATGCTGGGCTGACTGTCTGCTCCTGAGATGAGAAAGGACAGAAAGGGAGAGAGAGAGAGAGGGAGAGAGAGAGACGATGAAAGCGTGTATGTGAGTGTGAGAGAGAGAGAGAGAGGCTGCACTGTTTTTAACAGCTTGTGTCTGACTGGACTCATTCACTCGCTCCAGAGTGAGTGAGAGAGGAAGTGGAGGAGAGATGGAGGGAGGATGGAGAGCAGACTGTTGCTGGCAGTGTGGCCAATCAAAATGGGGATGAGGGAGTATGGGTGTGGCTTGGGGGAAGTGGAAGCGGAGCGGGGTAAGTTTATCTCTCTCTCTCTCTCTCTCTCTCTCAGCTTTCTTTTAAAAAAATATATTGCCTATATTGAAAAAATAATGCAACATATTTGGTGAACAATAATAAAGGTAAAAATACAAGCAGCCTTACAGACAATCCAGGAGAAAAGGAGCAGATGTCAGGCAGGAAGTGTAATTAGAACTAGAATTAGAAGTATTTCTGTCATGAGCAACCATCACCACATGTACTTCTCTGCCCAGCACGACAGTTTGTTTGATGAACCTGAAGGTTCCTGTAGACAGTAACAGAATAATATAACCACACAAATAATCTGTCTGATAAAGTGATGATTAATATTCCTGCTGCTTGACACGAAAAACATTCAGCTGGTCAAAGCCTGTTGGTTTTTGTTGCGAGAACCTCCTCGACATGTACAACCTTCTCTGTTCTTCGTGATCATACCTCTGTTGTCTTTACCTCTTCTCTCTTTCTTTCTTCTCCTGTGTCTTCATCTCGGTTCGGTTTTCTCTGTTGCAGAGAGAAGATGTGTAATCGCTGGTGCTTCGTTTTTTGTTCATTTTTCTGCCGTCACAGATAGAAGCTGAGGGGGACATGTGCACACAGAAAAAATAGTGGATCATCTTTTTGCAAATGTAATCACAAACATACAGAGACACACAAACACAATGAGCACACACACACACACGCGCTTGGGCTACAGTCAGCAGGAATGATCAAGTTGTTTTCATGTCCAAGAGCCGAGTTTATTTCACAATGTCAGCCGGACAAATGATTGGTCAGAGAACAACGGCGCTCTAATATATCACAGCACGTTCATGGAAATGTCACAACTCTGATCTTTTCATCCCCGTCCTGTGAACCCGCTGATTAAAGACCAACACAAACTTCAATTAAAGTCGCATGTAGTTAATTACATATCAATGCATTAGTGCAATGGAGGGAATTAGTTTTCATAGAGCCTGTACTTTGTCTACTTCAATGCAGCGGGTCAGTTCCAGTGGAACCCAACGTTTACTTTGATTAGAAACCACGGTGATCGTCAGCATCACTCTCGCTCATGAGTCCCTGCATGTTTTAACGCTGGTCAACTATTTATTCCTGACAAGTTTTGAAGCTGATGAGATGAAAATTGTAGATATACGGGCAGACGAAATACAAACGCGGGAAGTGATTCAAATCAAACTCAGACAAAGACAGAGGAGGAAGACAAGATAAATGTTTAACAGAGAGCAACTAGGATGCAAACAGAAACAGTAAAAAAAACGAGTAAATAAACCGGCAGGACGCATGGGGGTGCAGAGAGAGAGAGAGAGAGAGCAGCAGATGGTGGAGGGAGGCCGGGAGACGGGCCGCGACACGGAAAAGGCGGAGACAGCAGCAGAGGCAGGTACTTGTAGTAAAAGGTCAATGCTCCTGTGATAAGGCGAGCTCGGACAGCGTGCTCACGGCGAGCCGCCAAGCGCTTGTCAACACGATGGCGGTGCACTTCACTGGCCACAGCGGCACACAAGGACGGGGGAGGCAGCGCAAAGAGCCTTTTATAAGACGAGCCCAGTGCTCCACAGCTGAGAAATAAAAAGGCCGACAGTCAAACGTCTTCCTCTCTGAGCAGAGGAAAAGAAAAGATGCCGATTAATCTGCAGCGGGTTGAGACGCTTGTTTTGTTTATTCGCTTTCCGGGATATTCTCTGAACGGATTCGACAGAATGCATGAAAACTAAACAGAGGCTGACAGTTGAGAGTTGGAGGGACGACAGTGATGCGAGGGGCTGAGGCATTGTTCAGCCGAACCACCAACAAAAGAAAAATGTGGTTGACAAAGTTGTTTTTAGTCAGCAGAGGTTTGATTAAACCAGAAACTCAAATCGACTGGACGTTCTATAACTATATATATAGATCAATGTCCTATATAGAAGTGGAGATATGAGGGCTCTGTTAACATGGCAAAAATATACCTGTTATTAATCAGCACGTTATTTTATTGCTCTCTCCACCGGTCGCAGCACTGCTCCGCTTCCCGCTCTGGCCACGCACACGAGAGAACAACCTCCCGGGCCTGAACCGCGACCTGCAGAGTGAGACTGGGACGGGCCACGGAGGTCACATCCGCTGCCTTATTACTTTGCTCCAAACTGGGGCGTTGCCAGGGCAACTGCAAGCAGCAGCGGCGACGACGACAAGATCAGCTGACAGTGATGTGGGATGACAAGACCACCCAGAAAGAAGGAGGAGAAGGAGAGAGGAGGGAGGAGGCAAGAGAGAGAGAGAGACGGAGAGGGACAAATAATTAAGGGACAGGTTGAGGACATGAAGAGGACCAATGGGACAAGATGGTATGGAGAGATTTAGATAAACCAGAGATACTGAAAAAAAAACATGGAGGGGTCTCATCAGCTTTCAAATTGGTTAATTCTGAAACCTCTCCAACTCTCAGCTCTCTCTCTCTCACACACACACACACACACAGATGTAGTCCACTGGCATTATGCAATTGAATGTGTGTTATTCAATCATAATCCTGCCTCGCTGGGTATTAACATTTAAACTTTCATAGGTCGAGCAGAGCAGGTCAAATATCCTTCTCTTGTTCCCACTGTCTGTGCGCCAGTATGCTCTGAGCAAACAGCCCTGGAGTTAACACTCAGGTCATATGTTGCACTGAAACCTTGCTGTAACGTCGGCTCATGTGTCCTCCGCTGTCTCTGCTGTGTCCTCCCTATCAGCCAATCAGGTGTCAACGACGCTCACCTGGGAGATGAGCTCCTGAAAGCTGCAGGATGAGGCCGAGGTCTCAGGTGTGAACGCTTTGCGTGTATTTACAGGGGACTGTTGGGTAAAACCCTCAGCCTATAACACTGTGTTTCTTCTGTCCAGTGGTAGATCCCATGGTCATGCTGGTGCTTCGGAGTGTGTTTATCCACTGTGGTATTTTGGGTTCACCTTGCCAACACGAGCTCAACACTCGTCTGTGTTTTGGACTCGGCAATAGATTTCAGACGACTGCCTTCAAAGAGAAGTAAAGGTAAACTTGACAGATCGTGACTCGCGTGTGTCAGTGCCTCTCTTGGCAGGTGAACACACACACACACACAGACTGACGTCAGTCTTGCTGGGTCTCTGGAGTCCATCCAGTGAGAGACAGAAGGCTGAACAGCCAGAGGTATAGATCAGCACTGAGTGTGTGTGTGTGTGTGTGTGTAAAACAACTGACACTGACTAAACACAGTCACTGAAATGACTGAGGCTCCTGTTTCTTCAATGTTTTCATTTAAATGTAAATGTTCCATGTGAAGAACAAACATCATGGGGGTTGGAGGGTTAGGGTGAAAACTCAGAGTCGATACTCAACACCTCCATCACATCCACCTGTAACTAATTGCCTTTTATTTTCATTCCTCACCACCAAATCAATAGCATCATCCCTCCTCGCTCCTGACGAAGCACAGCCTCTTTTCTCTTCCTGCCATTAAATCAAACCTCCTCCTGCTGCCCCTGCTCCCAAGGAGAACACAGCACGATGAGGAGGTGCTGGTGTTTTAAGTGTTTTAAATCGAAATCACACATGTCACGTTGCGGTCAGATTAGATGACATTCTCCTCACGGCGATGAGGGCTGAGGAGGAGAGGGGTGGAAAATGGACGCTTTGAAATAAACGACACAGGAGGACGAAAGGAGTAAATGGGGGAGGATAGAGGGTTTAGAGGTAAATGTAGAGGCACAGGGGGAGAAGCACTTCATCCTCAAAGACAAATCAATGTCACCTCTATATTTGCACGCCCACTGGGACACACGCACACAGCTGCACGGATCACGTGCTGGTGCAAAGCTGCTCACCTACCCATGTTAACAGAATACAGCTCAGGTCTATGGTATATTATGATATGTGATATGACGACGTATAGCCGATATTGTGTGTGAGTTAATCAGAACTTTTAGTCCCACATTTGTCCACTTATCCTGCAGACAACATCAGACAAGAAATGGCTGAAACAAGATGTGGGTATAGAAAAAGATAGAAATAGAAAAAGAATAGAAAAAAAAGAAACACAACAACATGGAGGAGATGCGGAGACTGAGCAGGAAATAAAATGCTGGCGAGCCCGTCCAATTGGATGATTTCTACACCGCAAGGAACCTTTTCTGTCCTAGAGGTGTAAATAAAATGTGCATCTTTGCCTAAAGTCTCTGAATGAACCGCTGCCTCTGTGAGGAGCTTTGGGATGGAGGACAATATGTCTTGGTCTAATTTGTCCAAAGAGCTGTTTGAGGATGAGGGTAAAGAATTAGACTTTATAAATAAAACATGTTCACGTTGTTACAAACCTGAGACACGCACGCACGCGCACACACACTAGTTAATGGGGCCTGAGTCTCTATGTGCTGCTGATTGAATCTCAATCTGAATCACATGTTGGGAAAGTCCCAGGAGAGAACAGGTTCAATTCTTCATTCTGCTGTATCCTTTACTATGTCTGAGTGTGTGTGTGTGTGTGTGTGTGTGTGTGTGTGTGTGTGTGTGTGTAAATAATGATTTTGTGGCCACATGATGGTGTCTGGGGGCAGATGAAGAGAAGAGGAGCCGAGGGATGGAAAGCAGTGGAATAATTGGAACGTGTGGAACGAGGGGAATGAAAAAACGAAGAACAACTGAACCGAAACTAAAGAAAAAACTTCAGAGTGAAAGTTCCTCACGTTAAATTGTTTTAAAACAGAGGAACCAGTGGCAGATGGTGAAAGTATTTTGGTCCCTGAAAAAGTTGCTGCTTCATGCTGGAAACTCACAGAACCGAGACCATCTGTGTCCCTGCTGTTTACCACCTGACAAACATGAGTCAGCATGAAGATACGGCAGGTGAAGCTATTCAGACTGAGACGGGAATTTAGGGAGAATTGAATCCTTTTTATTTAAAAACTTTGATCGTTTTCCGGTTCGGAAACTGGGCCAGGTTCTTGTGGATTCAGCTGAAACACACCGGAGTCAGGTTTGAAACGAGCCTCCGTCGCGCGCATGACATCACTGAGCTCTGTGGCTGTTTGTGTGTGATGACGACAATCCCAGTGGGAGTGTGTGGTGTGTTTTTAGTCTTCAGGGAGGCGCAGGCACAGAGGGAGCACAGTGTTTGTCTGTCCGTGGGAGCAGGAGCCTCTTCTTATTTTGGCAGACGTCAAACATCAAGCAGAGTGACACCAGTAACCACAAGGACGGAGTGAGTGAGAGTGAGACTGTGTTACCTGTTGGTGGAGACAGAGGGCGTGGCAACCTGGTATGGATACGACTGTGCTAACATGCTATTTGTTTATACAGTGTCTGCACTGAAGGGCCCAGTGTATGGGCCCCTGGCCCTTCAGACTGACTGACTGATCTCAGTAAATGGATGAAATATTCACATGGCAGTGACTGAGCTGTGAGGCGTTGAGGGGCTGTGCAGCTTCTGGGGTCATTAAGGGGTAAAGTTAAATGAAGCCGAGGAGCCACACTGACACATACAATTGAACGATGTTGCTTCCAGCGTGACATGAGCACAGGGGGTAACTGGGTGAGGTGAGGCAGGACCGGCCAGGAAACCCCAGAAACGGGCGCCAACAAAAATGAGGTCGTGACCTGAACTGGACAAGAGCAAACAGGTCTCCCTGGGAACACTGGTGACCGACATGGACAATGTTTTCTGAAGACTCAAAAATGTTGTTGAAAACCAAATGTATTACATAGGTGGCTTCTACGTTGCTCCAGGTCTCGGTGCCTGCCGACGTCTCTTTTTACCGTGTGTAGTGGGTATGAGTCTGCGTCAGTGCGTCTTCATGTCTTCTTATGGGGGTGGGAGGGCTGGGGCTTTGGTTTCTTTTTTATCTGTTGTTTTTAGCCTCTGTGAGGCACTTCGCATGGCTTTTAGCACGAAAAGTGCCATAAAATTTGATTTGATTTGACTAAACGTTGGATCTTGATGAACATGGGATCTTGTTTGTTGCTGGAATTGTGTGTGTGTGTGTGTGTGTGTGTGTACTGAGGCTCAGACTCAATCTGTGTGGTTGCTGAGGGCATGGAAACATTACTCTCCCATCATCACTTTAAATCATTCCTCTCCTCCGTCTCAAAGGGAGGAGAAGTGAGGAGGAGCAAGATAAAGTCCCCCACCAGAGTTAATCATCACGTTAATTAGAAATTTGTCAATGATTGAATTGCATCTGATCTGAACTTACACTGTAAACAGTGAAATCGTCACAGGCTGCATTAAATTATTCGTGTTTTAAATCTCCAAGTTGTGTATTTGATATTTGCTTTTGACACAGACATGTTCAGACGTTTAGTGAATCACAAAGTGAACGACTGCAGGACAGAAAACAGGTTGGGACCAGACGTCTTACCTCCATTTTGTCTTGGTGAGGTGTGGACAGCAGTGAGACGAAAACATTGAGACTTCACTGGAAACATCAAAGATGGAGCAGGAGTCAAACGTCCAGGGGAAACAAGAAGTTGAAGCTGACGGAGACAAAACTGATGAACTGAACTGACAGACACTCGAAAAACAGGAAGTACACACATGAGCTTCAAAATAAAACAGGAAACACAGGTTTCAGAATGAAGACAAATCTAAATACAGAATAAAGAAACTGTTTTGTTTCTGTTGTTATTCTACGTGTACTTTTCTTTAATTGTTAATTTGTGGCAGTGTTCATGTTCTCTGACCTCATTACTCCATGACCTGATGTTCACTGATCCCAGCTCTGCGTTGAGCTCTCAGCAGTTCCTAATGTCGCTATTTGTCTGTGAATATAAATAGAAGTTCAGTCCCCGCTGGACGAGGCGGTGCAGGTGGCTCTGGCTCCGCACCATAAACAGCTCGGAGCCTGTCGTCATTTGTTGATGTGACATTTTCGACGTAAAGGTTAGAACCCGCAGATGTTTCAGGACGCTGAGGCCCGTCCTGCTTTGTTTCATCGCCGCTGGTTACGCTTGTTATTTCAGCGTGAATTCGAGAAATCTGATCTGACTCAGACTTCATTAAATCATGTCCTCACGGTTCTACTGCTGCTGCTGTGACTGGCTTCACTCTTTCAATCTCTTTACAGTCCTGTCATGAACTCCTATGTGAGACCACAGCTGATCCCTGTCCCGCAGAAACACACTGTTATGTGCTGAATGTGCACGTGAAATAAAGCTTTACATTCATTTTCTGTTCCGTACTGTTTGTCCACTTTTTAGCTGTCGTTTGAAAAACAGATACAACAAGTTTCTAGGACAGCATTTTTCCACCTCCGTAACATCAGGAAAATTAGACGCATCCTTGCCTCAGAAGGATGCTGAAAAACTAGTGCACGCGTTTATTACCTCCAGACTAGATTATCGTGGTTCTCTTTTATCAGGATGTCCCAAAAAGCTAGTGAATAGCCTCCAATTAGTCCAGAATGCAGCAGCACGTGTGTTGACAGGAACCAGCAGGAGAGATCATATCACTCCTGTCTCAGCCTCCCTGCACTGGCTCCCTGTAAAATATAGAATAGATTTCCAAATCCTGCTCCTTACATTTAAAGCTGTCAATAATCAGGCCCCTTCTTACATCAGGGAGCTCCTAACACCCTATCAACCAAACAGACCCTCCTCTGTCCCTCTGCCTCCTCCACACGTACATATTTACTCATTATCTATTCATTTTAAATAATCACATATCAACATTATGTAGGACAAGATGCTGTTTTGACCAATCTTATTTTCAAATCACTTTTCGGTCCAAAGTCCCTCGCTCGCTCTCTCTTCTCATCCAGGTACAGTATCTCTGACCTGGTGCTGGCATTATTACTATGCTGCGGTGAACTTGTGACCTGTCCAGGGTGCACCACGCCTCCTGTGCAAATAGAAGCTGACCTGATCCAGCCCCCCCCACCTCCAACCTATTGACCTATGAAGATGATATTCCAACTGTTAATATTATTATTATTATTAATATTGTTATTAATGTCCATGTCCCTCTTGTCCCCACCCCGCTATCACTCTCTCTCACCCCAACCAGTCGAGGCAGATGACCGCCCACACTGAGCCTGGTTCTGCTGGAGGTTTCTTCCTGTTGACGAGGGAGTTTTTCCTCTCCATAGTCGCCATAGTGCTTGCTCATTGTGGGGATAGTTGGGTCTCTCTGTTTTCTGACTGTGCTCTGACTCCTATGTAAAGTGCCTTGAGATAACGTCTGTTATGATTTGGCGCTATATAAATAAATAAAATTGAATTGAATTGAATTGCTTCCATTTTCTTTTTGCACAACCCAAGGAGTGTGCGTGTGTGTGTGTGTGTGTGTCGTTTCCTTTCAGGACACTTCAGCCTAGTTCGGAGAGGAAGTGGAGCGCGGCCTCAGACAGACTTCTGATGTAGAAAATAGAAAATAGAACTCAGACTCTGACGACCTCTTCGTCCTCTCTCGCTCAAACTGGTGCAGCTTTTCTTTTTCTCATAGATGGTTGTTAAAGGTTGTTATCACTCTATTGTTTGTGTGTCAGAATTAGTGATTGATGTGTCTTCCATCTTTATTAATATGGTATTTTCTTTTTTCAGTTATGGCTCCTGAGAAATTGTTGTGTGTTGCTGTCTGGCTGGCACATTTTTCTCTGTTGGCTATTGGTGATTAATACATCGGACCGCGTCCGGTTCTTTGGAATGAAGCTGTAAAAGGTGAGATTGATGCAGGTCACACACACAAATACGATTGTCCTGCTCGCTCCTCCATCTGCGCCCCCTCTCTGGGAGTTCATTGTGTTTTCTGCTGAGTCATCAGGGCTGTATTCTTACATCGCTCATCCCTGCAGATTTCCCAGAAGGCCACTGACATCGTTTTGAGATTACGATGCCCTCCCGTGAGAGGCGGCCATCTCTGGGGAGAAGCAGTGACACACCCACCACCCCTTCTTCTTCTTCTTTCTTTGTACTCAACCACAAGCGTTGAGAGGAACGTTCGGTGGAACATTAAGCATTAAGGCGGCTGACTGATCTTTTTAAAGCACATTTCAATAGAGTCTGACCAAAAGTGCAAAAGCAAAAAAGATTTCATTGCAAAGACATACATGCGGAGGCTGTGACTCACAGCAGGAACCAGCATGTTGACACAGTTCATCTATTACCCCAGTAGTTGTTGATCAATTAACTGAAAGTTCAAGTCCAATCAAAGATCAAATACCTAAATAAAACTTATGCGCTGAAGCTAAAAAAGATGTGTGTGTGTGTGTGTGTTCATATTCAGTGGAAGGAGATGAATGATACACTGACACCATTTGTTCAGCGCTTCCTGTTTCTCCCACAGCTATGGAGCTAAATTAATTTTGCAGCAGCCATATGCTCTCAACCTATTTTATTAATTTCACCCAAGGTGCTTCAAGGAGTTTTTTCAATCTCTCTTTTAGTTGGTGGATCGATGCACATATAATTAAGATGGTCTTTCAATGTATTTTCAGCGTCATGCCGACAGGATGTTGCCCAACCATGTTGAAAATGGACGCTACGACATGAGTTTGGTTTTAATACGTTATTAAACCAGGTCACATGACTTTTGTATTTGTACTTGTATTTGCAGGAAATCGATGTGGTCATCATCCGTGAACATGGCTGCACAGCGTCTGTCCGGTCTAAACAGTCCACACATCCCCTCAGTCCTTTCCTCTGGTATCTGTGTTTGTGGTGAATATTTGCAGCCTGATTTTCAGCTCATTGGGAGGAAAACATGTTTTTCTGGAAGTGGATCAATGTGAATGTCCCTCGCTGATGTATCCGCCTGTATTGTGTTATTTTAAGAAGACGCTCGTCGCCACTGAAACACAGACACACACACACCAGCTGCCCTCCTGTGGTCTCTTTAATATCCTGTCCTGTTTGTGCACACAGCCCGTCCCAAAATAAACAGGAACCCGCCACTCGTTTGACTCTTTAAACAGAAATGAAACGAAAATTCAGGAAAACTGCAAAAGAATTCCAACATGGGCTGCATGTTACTCTCCATGTATGTAACGCACACACATCCACAGTATGAAGAACACACATGTGCACTTAGCCTATATGTTACTCCGATGACACATGCAAGAACTGATTACATTATAAACATCTTCCAACATATAAATATACATTTTACAGACATGTACACTGTAAAAGAAGGAGGTGTAAAAAGTCACCATCTTCAAACTCTAACCATCAGATTATATCTTAACATACATACAGATATGAGAAAGCTGTTCATCTGATTGATCCTCAGGTACAATAGGGCGTGGCTACCTGATGTCAGGGGGCGGACTCCTGTTAACGACAGGGCCTGTTTACTTTTGCTTCGCCAGGTTTTCAAGACTGGTCAGGACTGGTCAGGCGTTCTAACAAGTGCTGCAACAAAACTCTTAAATTGTACAACACGTTTCAGTCTTTTTGTTTTACATCGTTTGCACAAACATCGCATTGTCACTGACAGAGGCATCGACTGGGAGATACAGTGTTTACTGTGTGCACAGATCTACAGTACAAGTACACACTTCCCCACCTTGAGTCATCAAAGGAGCCTGAGCAGCCAAAACACAACGGGAGAAAACCGAATCCCCAGTTCTCTGTTGTCTATAAATAACTGTTCTGTTCTTGTTAATCTGAGGAAACAAGTGGGAGCTGTAAAACAGAGACGGCTCATTTCCTGCGAAGCTTCGCTGTGGAGGATTTATGACAACGTGGTATTAATGATTGTGTTTTCATTAACTGGAACAAACACCTATCAACTCCGACCTCTGGAGGGTTCTCTGACTTTTAATGTGGAACCTGTGATTTCACATATTTATAACATGTACAGACACGCACAGAGATAAATGTTCGTACCATTTGTGCTTCTGTTGTGTGCGTTCATATGCAAACTGTCCCTCCATGCCTGCTCTCATTTTCATGTCCACCTGTCTTCCTCTCCCATCTCTCCCTCTGGCTCCAGTTATTTTCCAGAGCTGTCATCTTCAGCCCGAACGGTTGCGTTGGGGACTTCATTGATTTTCAGAACATCTTTCTTCAGCTTGAGGCCCCACAGCCAGACCTGAGTTATTGGACTTCACAATGCATTGATTAAAACTCTGTCATATTGATTGAGGACTGCGGAGACTGGACGCCTGCATCAAGTCACTCTACTGCAGTGAAACTTTCCTCTGTGAAATGTCAACGGCTTAAAGAGCAGGAAGTTCTATATTTTTATAAAGACAACTTTGAAAATACATACAAGACCCATCGAACTAAAGCATCACCAGAATACACAGTCAACACGATCAGATAGATGCAGGAACACATGCACAGAGGATGTACGATCACATAATTAGTTCTAATTATTCCTTCAGCTGATATGAAGCTGAGGTCATGATGAACCACAGTGAACCTACAGTCTTGACTGTCATCTAGTGGTAACTGAAGAGGAAGTACAGCACAGAGAGGCAGCGGATTCATCTTGAAGGTAAGCACGTAAAAATGAGAAATGTAACGTTTTAAAGACATAATCATTTTTAATTCC
The DNA here is from genome assembly GCA_016785235.1 of Pseudorhombus dupliciocellatus. Lineage (NCBI taxonomy): Eukaryota > Metazoa > Chordata > Actinopteri > Pleuronectiformes > Paralichthyidae > Pseudorhombus > Pseudorhombus dupliciocellatus. The sequence continues at coordinate 1,471,539 of JAFBJW010000312.1, forward strand.
TCCTGAAAAAAATACATCCTTTTAAACATATCGTATTTAATGTTGAAACAAAAAGTGCACACTCAACATGATTCATATTATATATATTATATATAAACAGTAGTGTACATGTACTGTATACATGCATAGATAGATGACTAGAGGATGGATGGATGGGTGGATGATGGGTGTCACATGGATGAACAGATGGGTGGGTGGAAGCATGGATGGTTGGATCATTTCAACAGATTTGGTGAAAAAGTGAAGAGTCATTTTTCACTGAGCTGCAGGTGACAGGCCTGTAGACCTCTCTCTGGAGGAAGACGTCTGCTCCTGGTGTCCATGTGTTGCTCCCACATATTCTTTGACTGTTGCTGCTGCGGCACAGCAAATCAAGGTGGTTCTTATCTCAGGCGCTCAGTTCCAGACCCATCCTGGACAAGGAGTGACTAAATTAAGTGAGATTTCAGGCTGACTCTTTATTTCCTGACTGTCACTCTGAGCATTTTATACTTTTATGAAGAAACATATGATGAAGCAGTTGTGCTTTGAGGATGAACCACAAGTTGCCGTTTCGTCCTGGTTCGGTCCAAAGTGTGAACCTTGTGAAGAAATAAAATCAGAGTCAGCTGACACGATCGTGAACTCATGGAGGCAGTTGCCACGGAGACCGGCGCACGTCATCCTGTCGCGGTTGCCATGGGCATCCTGACGTCAAAGCCCCTCGCAAGATGCTTAAGAAACCCCCTGGTCACCATGGATACCGGAGGGGGGAGGGGTGCGGCTCGGAGGAAGCGGAAGTGTCAGAGCAGTCGGAAGTGGTACTGCCCTGAAGACCCTGAGCAGCGAGCGGAGGACGGCTTGACCAACTCGCACCTTCCAGAGACTTCTATCGGCACTCCGAGCACGCTCCTAATGTGAGTTCCTCTCCATATCACTCGATTAATGTCTCCTCTGCCCGTCAGCGGAGAGTTTTTTTTTCGGGGCGGACTGCAGCCGAGGCGGTGGTTTCATTCCCCGCATCTGCAGCGAAAGGTGTCCATTGTGGCAGCGGGCTGGGTTAGGAGGACTTAAGGCCGAGCCTTGCGCCTCAATCGCGAGAAAATAACCCCCGAAATAAACCGAGGCGGTCTGTGCTCGTTCTGCGGTCGAGTGCGCTGCGGATGGACGCCTTCTCTCCGGAGGTCCCGCGCTCCCCCCTCCGTGCGCGGCGCCCGTGCGGGTGGGAGCGGACGTACCCGAACTGGGCCATTTTGACAGTTTTGCAGCGGCCGAGCCGCGGGCCGTCGCGAGCGCGGCCGAGACGTCCCCACCGGCACAGATGCCAGCGCCTCCGCACGGCGCTTAGCGGACTCCCATCCCGGCGCCTCGGGCCATAACGGGACGCCGAGCTTTCCGCCTCGTTAACAGCTCAGACGGCGCTTTTGTCGACGGCCGAGCCGAGCTCTGTCATGGCGTAGTGATTCTGTATGTTAGCTAACACACCCTCCGTATTCCCCGGGAGTCTCCCCGCTGATCCGGCTTCATATCCGTTAATCCTGTGGATTTATGTTATTTAACGATTGTCACGCAGCAGTATTTTTTTTACCCTCCGCCCGTTTCGGCTCTTAGCGCATTGCATCGCAGTTTCAGCCCGAACTGGGTCAGCTCCCGTTAGCTGCTAAACTAGCCAACATGGCCATCGACCGTGCGTTAATGTAAAGTTAGCATGCTAGGCTAGGCTAGGCTAGGTGGCGGTAATCTAACTCTCCATTTTAAAATTCCGCAGGGGAATGCGACAAGGAGGGCGTAGCTGTTCGCAGGCCGAGGCAGCGGCAGCGCTGCAGCCACGGTCTCCTCCCCGGGCCTGCGGGGGGACGGTAGCTCAGCGTCAGCGGGCGAACCCTCTGCGGAGGCTGCTTTTATTACGCCGTTCATCGCACCGCATGTCCGCTTGTAGAAGACCCTTTTTTATTCGGTGCGCATGAGCCTGTTAGCCTTTTCATGGCCATGCAACAAACAGCACCGCTAGCCGTCAGCGACTTAGCGTCGTGTACGTGGGGGGGGGGGGGGGGGGGGGCCGTGGCCGGTGTGGCCGACGGAAGAGGGCGAGATGGATCGATTTTAACCGTTGTGCGGGTCACCGCGGAGGTTGACGAACGGGCCACTATTGCGGCCGTGTTCGTGATGGCGCCCCGCTCGGTGCTAAATGCTAACGCGAGGATGCTAAACGAAGCAGGTTCGCCTCGGAGGCATTACGGGTGAGAGGCAATGACACTGAGTCAATGCCACGTGCAGACATTAGGATTCACCCTCTGATCGACTTTATACACACACTCATGTGTTCGTTCCCTCACAGACTCTATATCTGCCTCTAAGAGGCTTTGCTGGTGTAAGGACACACCTGAGAGAACCCTGGGCCCATGGCCATGGATGGTTGTGGAATGTGATTTCAAAACGTTTATAAATAGCCTTAAAATGAAAATCTTCTATAAAAATGTAAATATCGAGGTCTTGAAACTACCAACAGGTTAATATAAAACAACTCAAATCCTGGTGCCTAGCTAGAATAAATTCACCAGAATATCAGAATGTCATTCTCTGGTGTTTCCATTCAAAATAAATCACTGTCTATGGTATATTTGTTGATTTAAACAAACAATATCTCTTTCTTTGCGCCAGTGTCTTTACAAATTTCTCTAATTGAAATGGCTCAATTATATAGTGAGATCAAGAAAATACCCTAACAAGGGGTATAATGAGAACTAAAAAGCTAAAAAGATGATACTAAATACAAAAATATATATTTAAGATATCTTAAAGGTTTTGAAAGCTAATTCTACTAATTTTCCAAATCATGTAGCAGACTATTTGATTAATATGTGCTTCTATGTTCTTACACTCAAACGATTTAAAGTGATCATGTATTTGATTTTTAACATTTGAGATTTTGTCAAGCAATCAAAATGCCCTGATGACCTTACTGATAATTAAGGAAATGGGCTTACTGAATTCACAATGGTCCCAAACACTAATGGCCTCAACATTTGTAATTTTGGTAACTAATGGAACTGCACTCAATATCAGCAGATAATTGATTTTTTTGGATTCAGTCCTTCAGTCGGCCATGGGAAAGTGCAGTGGTATAGCTCCCAGCAGAGCCCTGACTGTAAAAAGTGCACAAGAGGAGCAGGAGAATTAAACTGAGATTTCCTCAGCTTTTGAATTTGACCCCAAGCATCTGTTTAATCCGTTGTTCCTGCTGCTCCATCACACACAACCTGCAAATAAATAGCTCCTTTCAAATCAGTATCATACCTAACATTTAGAAAATGCTTTCAATTGAAGGTGACTACGGTGATATTCTATAGTGTTCTTCTTATTTGATAGGAGGTAAACATCAAATATTTACTCTATACCAGTTAGATATTTAATATACTGTAGTAAAGGATTCTACCAAATGGTAAATCTGTCTCAACAACTGGAGGCAGGAGGTCAAACATTCAGAAAGAAAAAAGATCAACAGTAAAATGGAAAAATGTGTATACTGATTGTTTTATCTGTATTTTCAGAGTCAGGTGATGAATAATATACAGTGTTGTGTGAATGTAATTTGGTGTCAAAAATATGAGTTTCTGTGAAACGGTGCAGGGCTCAGGGATGACGTCTTGGAATTAATTACTGTAACTGATCGATATTTTTCATGTCGCAGTAACTGATAGAACACTAACAAATCTGGACCACATACTTTTCACATTGAGTTTACAGTCCTCCTTTTTCCTGGCTTGGGTTCCATATTGATCTTCTGTCAATCACAATAATGGTTGTTGTATTATCTCAGAACTCAATATCTTAAATAATGCTGACTGGATTGAACACCTGGACTAGTGACTGTTCACTGAAACATTTTCAACTGAATCTAATAGGGCTGTCATTAAAACACAATACATAAAAGGCATGACCTTTTGTCATGCCTTTTATGTATTTCAGTATACATGCAAAGACAGTTAGCTTTACATTTGTTTGTTGCAATGTCATCTACAGTTTAAAAACATCTTCACAACCCACTCTTTAGATTTTGGTGGTTGGTGTCTCGATCGTCTGCTCAGTAAGAATTAAATTGAAACTGAAATCTGAAATAAAAATTCTCTGCAGGAAAAATCTGCTTGAGAATCTTTGACATGAACCACATGCGTCTGTGACATGGTGACCCTCTCTTGTTGTATTCATCATAGCTTGCACCTCTTGTGCTCACATAGGGAATCATCAATCTACTTCCACAGGGTGCTCAGAGGTCAGGTAAGACGGAATTGAATGGAACATGAGGGTTTTTGGGTGTCTCTGGTGGAATTGTTACTTGGTTACGCACCCAGAACAGAAACCTTTTATTGTTCGGATACAGTGGTGAAACTGGCTTATATAAAAATATTTTGCCTCAAGCCTTACAGGAAAGTCACCTAATCTGCAGCTCTTTAGATAAAGAAAAAAAATAAAATATTTATTCAGATGAATAAATTAATGTATAAGTGTAGATACTTTAAACTGATCGGAGTGCTTTGTAGAGGCTTTACAGTGTGATGTGTAGATAGGGAAGAGATGTAGATGAGGCTGTGGCCTACTTAGACCTACAGATTCATCTGGAGAGCAGGAAGCCCCGGGGGACGAAATAACTGGGAGCAGCCATTTCACTGGACGTGAAGAGATTTTTGACATTTTGTGAAGTGCTGTCATGTCATTGCTGTTTTGTATGTTCTTTTTGGACGGATTCACTTAAATTAGCTTCTGCCAAACCTGTACTGGTCATCTGATTGTGGAACAAATCAAGTGTCTTCAGTCGTGTCTCAGCCTGACACAGTATCGGTTTCACTGGGTTGGCTGTCCTTGTCATTTATTTCCCTTTTTGAGTATGCTATTCCTATTTAATGGGCACACAGATCTCACATGTATTCCAGCCTTTGTCGTGCTCGACTCCAAAATCTCTTTTTTTCTGCGCGTCCCAGCTGGTGGATGTAAAGTCTCTTTCCCCTGTTTTTCCCCCTCCAGCCTAAAAGATGGATAAGAACGACCTTGTGCAGAAAGCCAAGCTGGCAGAGCAGGCTGAGCGCTACGACGACATGGCGGCTGCCATGAAGTGCGTGACGGCGCAGGGCCTGGAGCTCAGCAACGAGGAGCGCAACCTGCTGTCCGTCGCCTACAAGAATGTTGTAAGGCATCCTTTTAAAGTCCAATCCCCACCCACCACAAATCCACCTGGGTGTTACTACAGTCATCTCATGAAAACTAAGTATCATCTTCATTTTTTGAAGTAAAACAAAGCTAACGTGTAAATAACTGTATTGTCATATTTAGGATTGACATCCATAAGCTCAACTCAAACCTTGATTATTTTCAGTTAGGTGTCACAGAGAACAATGTTTACAGGCGGCAGGAACCCAAAGTGAAATCATGCTTGGATGGAGTCCAAGACTGTTCTACAATGGAATGCAGTAAAGATTTGCTATTACTGGATCCAGATGAAAGGAAGAGACTTTAATAGGAATTAAATGCATCTAATTTGATCAAAACCAGCTTTCTGTGCCTGTGATATAAATCACTGTGAAAGTTGAAAAATTTTAAACAGAACTCCCAATTTCTCCTGCACACTGGATTTGTATTGTGATTCAACTGCATGTGTGAGAGATGCAGTGTTTAATAGCATATATATATACATATACACACACACACACAACACTCGACCACCCTCGAAGTGAAACACCTGTGCATTTCAAGACGATGACTGAACACCTGTTTGTGCTTCCAAATCTCCCTCTGATGCTTCAGTCTCTGTATTCTGAGGACTTCTAGAAAACTCTTTGGAAGCGTCAAGTGTGGTGGCCTGAGGAAATCGGACTTAATGTCCAGGCTGCCTCACTGCTCCATTTTATAGTTTATTCTATCTTGGCTCAACATTCATTCAAGTTTAATTTTGAAGGGCTATTCTCTGAAGTATAAGTGCAATTACAGCACACTGCTAGTGTGTTTATAGTAGTAGTGACAGTAAAACTGTTAGCTGCATGTTCTAATACTAATTCCCTAAGTCCCTGACTTGGTATGTTTTTAGATGGGACATCAGAACCTGCATTTAAGTCACATGTTCTGATGCCATAAGCAAAATTAATGGGGATTTAATGTCATAGAGGCTCTAAGAATTTGGTTAAGTTCATCTTGCTTAAAACACAAGTCGGCTGCTTGAAGGCTCTGCTGTCGTATCAACAACAGGTATTACACAAACAATCTGATCTTTTTCGCATCCTTTCGAAGATGGAGAGAATGTCAGAAAACCTGTTTTGGAAACATCCTGGATGCCATTTTATTGAGGGTGCATACACCAGATGTGTTGGCCAAGAAATCAGATCTGTATGAACTGCTGACCAATGCAAAGGAAGGGTCAAATATTTCAAACATGCAGCACATCTTCCTCATCAATCAAGGACTTGATGCTGCATTTCATACTGCAACATCTCCCTAGTACAAGCAGACTGACAACAAGCATGAAGCACTCACTTTGCTACAATGTCCAAAGGGTTGGATCCTGTGACCACACTAGAAAGAGTCAAAGTTTTGTTTTTGGGGCATGCGCCACCAGGTGAGCTAAAAGGAAACCTGTATGGCCCACTTTCCAAAAACCAGATTGCAAAGTGTGTCACAGACATAAAAACGGAAACATTCAGAAAGCACATTTACCAAAGCCAGGAAATTGAAGAATAATAAAATGGCAAAATAATCAAAAACTTGTGAAGCCTCTAACCGTGGTTTAAAAAACACCTAGTACAGAGCTGCCAATTTAATCATCTACAAGATGTTTCGACCTGATCAATGAAAAAGCTTCCTAAAGCTAAAACCTAAAGCTCAGCCTGAAGACTAAGCACTAAGATGCTGAATCAGAATCACTCTACACCCAGACTGCTTCAATGATAGAGATTCAGCCAGTGCAACAACAGCTGTTCACCTGTTCATTCAAAGCTCAGTGAAGCTCCAGTTCACCGCTGCTGCTGCAGAACTGTTCAACCAACAGTTTAAAAATTCACTTCCGTTGGACTTGGAGATAAGATAAACTGTTCCTGAAATATGCAAACCACAGCCAAACAGACCTGGAATTATTAGATCATGCACTTTTATTTATATAATTCATTTTTAAGCAAATGCCTTGAGGCAGCTTGTGTTCATTTGATTTTATAATGGGATATTATATAAGATGAGATATTTTTAGATATTTCTGACTATTTGTAACTGCCTACTCAATAGATAGAAATCAATAGAACCCTATTTGATTTGGTGTGACTAGTTAAAGTGATCCCGGTGTCAGGTGGAGGTGAACACACTCAGCAAAGGAGGAGAAACAAAGCACTCTATTAAATAACTTTGAAATAAGCATAGACCATCGATTGAATCATAATTTTTCAGCAGTCTGTTGTTTATCATTTACTGTACAGAGGAGGTTTCTAGGAGTCTTGGATTGATGGTTTTGTTGTTTGTTTCAGGTGGGGGCCCGTCGTTCATCCTGGCGTGTCATCTCCAGCATCGAGCAGAAGACAGAGGGGAACGAAAAGAAACAGTCCATGGCCCGTGAATACCGTGAGAAGATTGAGAATGAGCTCCAAGAAATCTGCCACGACGTGCTGGTATGGAGTGGGATGGTAGCGCTGGGCAAGGGGCTATGGGAGACTGGGAGGGAGACAAGGTAGGATTTAAACAGAAGGTCTAAAGAGGGAGTAGTAGTGGAGGAGGAGGCGGCGGAGAGCCGTGGTAGAGCTGAGCTCTTTCAGCTGAAGGAAGAATAGCAGTCACATGATGGTACTCGTGGTGACAGTGATAATGTTGCTGGCGGCAACACTGGCAGCTGTTGAGTCGTCAAACATAGCTTTTCTTCATTTTCTTCTCAGTCTTTTTGCTGCGCTCACACATTTGGTTTCATGTTTTAATTCACTCTTTACAGAAGCAAAAGAGGCTGCGCTGCATCCATCCATGAGAACTCATCCACGGTCTGTGGGTGCAGGGGGGAGTTACTGGGTCTGAGTGTACATGCATACACAGACCAGAGAAACGGGAATCAGAACAAGAAAACATTTTATTACTCAGTTGCGTCCGTTTTTCGAGTGGCCGCTGGCAGCCGAGACTTGAGCAGGTGTTCAGACTGAAAATAGCATGGCGTTAAAGGAGGGTGGGGGCGTATGGGACTGCATAGGGGTGGAGCATGTTGCAGCAGATACGATTAAATGGTGAATAAATCCCCCTTACCTCTATTTTGACTACAGGAATTTATTGATGTTTTTCAGCTGCAGTCTGAGCATCTGGGGGAGAACGGTTAAAGAAACACTGGTACTGTTCTGGCGTCCGTTTTTCGAGTGGCCGCTGGCAGCCGAGACTTGAGCAGGTGTTCAGACTGAAAATAGCATGGCGTTAAAGGAGGGTGGGGGGGTATGGGACTGCATAGGGGTGGAGCATGTTGCAGCAGATACGATTAAATGGTGAATATAAATCCCCCTTACCTCTATTTTGACTACAGGAATTTATTGATGTTTTTCAGCTGCAGTCTGAGCATCTGGGGGAGAACGGTTAAAGAAACACTGGTACTGTTCTGTCTCAGCAACCTCAAGTGTAACTTCTGTTGTGCATCTTTAAGAAAAACACATGCATTTTTTGGGGTCAGTCTCTCCAGCGAAGAGCATCAGTTGAGGCAGAGATCTGTAATTTAACCCGAAGCTTTAACCTTATGAACAGATTAGGCCTCATGAACAACCCTCTACTATCTCAGGTCCTGGGTAGGTTCGAACAGGAACTGCTCAAGGTCAAAGCAGACTCAAAAATTTAACGTCTGAGCTAACTTCTAATAATATCTTCAAGGTCAAACTGCAAGCCTCTGCAGTGATGTAGTGTGAAGGACAGGAGCGAGGGAAGGATGGGTGTGTGCTTAAAGCAGCAGGAGGCGTGAGAGGTGCAGTCTGAAAAGCATCACAGGACAGAAAATATATTCATGACCTTGAACAAAAAGAAATGATAGAGGTTGCTAAGGAGGTTCTGGTTTCCCCTCAAACCCCTGGTACTCATGGAAGGAAATGCATAAAAAGAAATAGCCAGGCAGTAAACAGGGAATTAGGAAACATGACTAAAATGACTAGGACTAGGATTATTTTATAGCAGTTGTCACATGATAAAAAGGAACTGGTCAGTTGGCAGGTAAGTTCACAGCTTGGTTACTGGTTGTGAGCAGCTGTGTTCTTTATGCTGAGTTGGAATAACATGTACAGTTGAAGGAATGAAGACGGGTAAGTATGACTGAGTCAGTTTGCTGAGATGGAGAGATGAGAACCATTCCACCCGGGTGTGGGAACATCCTGGTTGGTCTCAAGGTGCGGTTGTGTAGGCTGAATTGTATTAAAACAAACCAAATAAATTTTACACAGCGAGCAATTAGTTTGACCTAATTTTAATGCAGTAATGCGGACTCTGACGTTAACTTAATCATGGCGATGTCGGTCTGGTTTACATTAGGACATCTGCGTGACAAACCCAGGCCCAGTCTGGCTGAAGTCAGCAGATTACCACGGACCTCTCCGTGGTTGAAAGATCTGAATGTAACCACTGGAACAAAGCCTGTCTCAGTGAGGAGATGCTCTGGGGTAAAGTCGTCCTGATCACATGATCCGAGTAAACGCTTCGCTCAAATGATCAGATGAGTCGAAAATCAGCAGACCGAACAAGAACACACGCTGTGAGATGGTGACACCCCATCAGCAAACTGTGTACAAACATAGAAGGACTCATTGATCAGGTGATCCAGTCCAGTTAGGGTATATAACTATTAATACTATTTTCTTTCCTATCCATGTACAGATAACTTGGTTTTAGCACCAGCACATTGATACACTTCACACAGTGTCATCTGTGGAACAAAAACTCTGCACAATACTGTATGTAAGATCTCGTATTTCTAGTTAAATAATCGAGAGTACAGGGATTATCAGTATCCAGATTCTGTTAATTCAAATATTGGATTTGTCCGGAATGGTTTTCATAATTTCAGTCTAGCTAGGTATCTGAAATACTTGCTTTAACTTCAGTTTTAACCAGAAGTCATTAACAACATACTGTGTTCAAAATATATTTGCTTAATCTTAGACAATGGAGACAATGGGATATGGTATCTTCCTGAGATACTGATAGCAGTGTGACATTTATCTACTAAGTTTTGTAAGGAACAAAACAAACCATTGCCACATTGGTGACTCTCGTATCCCCGCACAACAATCAATATGTCATTAAGCACCGGAGGCTTCATCTCATCTCAGCTACCAGTCTCTGGACACAGTGGAATCAACATGAAGATGCTGATGATGGGGACAGAAGCACACTAGATACCATCAGGAAGGAGCAGAGCACCAGCTGAAGCGTTGCTTGTTGAATGGTTGCATTCCAAAACCATCTGTGGCGTGGGGTTCATAATAACTTCCATGTTTAGTTATTTGACTCTTCAAGTCGGTGTCGCTTTGAATAGACCTGAGGAATGTACATGTATCGGTATTTTCTTTTAAATTATCTTTTGGTAAATACGAAGATTCATGTTCGGTTGTAACAGGCATCAATGCCTTTGGTTGAATTGGAGGAGGTAGACGACAACAAGCGACAGCCTCGCCTCAAATATCTATATATCTTTCTACAACAGATCCTCAGTTGTCTGTGAGTTTAAGTCAGAATCATGAGAAACAAATTATTGTAATTTCTCTCCTCACGCTCACTGGCACGCTGCTGCTTTGTTGCTTCTTACTGCTCTAAAAAAAAAAAAATAAAGAGGCCCTGCTATTCCATTTGCTTACCTTCAGCAGTCGCAGTCATCTGTCCTCTCCTCCCACTGCTCCTGCTCCAGGCAATCTTAATTTCTGTAAACCCTGTCCAAAAATATCTTTTTAAGAGAAGCTATATTAAATAAAGAAATAATTAGTTTAGTTTGTAAACTACCTCCACTCCATTGTTTACTGTGACCTCCTAACATGTTAATGTAAATCATGTGATCTCTGCAGCACCTCCTTCGGTGTTCCCAATGCCCAGTTCTGATGACCCCTTCTTTTCATCTGTCTGCTTCAGCATCTGCTCAATGAGTTCCTCATATCCAACTCAACTCAGGCAGAGAGCAAGGTGTTCTACCTCAAAATGAAAGGCGACTACTTTAGATACCTGTCGGAGGTGGCCTCTGGAGACTCGAAGAAGGGTGAGTGTGACTCAAGAGCCAACTGTTGTCTCTGTTGGTCAGGGCGAGATGCAGGGTGTCATCAAGTCTCAGTATCTAACAACATTAGGAACACTTGGTTGATCCCTGGAGCTAAATGAGACTCATGTTAACGACCAGTTGAACACAGGGATGATGACTCAGGAGCCCGACCCCGGGGAAAGGGAGGATTCCTGTGGCAGCCCGAACATTGTTATTATTACCTCCCTCTGCTGGTGTTAGCTATGCTCTTCAGGATATCCTCTATTCTTACTAAACAGATAAACATCTTCCACATACCATGAGGTTGTTGGTTCGAGCCACCCTGAGACCATGTTGTGTGTGTTGTGCAGATCCGGTAGTGAACTCTCAGCAGGCCTACCAGGACGCCTTTGACATCAGCAAGAAGGACATGCAGCCGACGCACCCCATCCGGCTTGGCCTGGCTCTCAACTTCTCCGTCTTCTATTATGAAATCCTCAACTCTCCTGAGCAGGCCTGCTCTCTGGCCAAGCAGGTGAGTGAAGGCCTCCATCTGAGGCCACTTAATTTTTCATTTTAAACCCAGAACACCTGCACAGGTAATGGCCGAGTGTAAACGGTTTGAGAAAGACTGAGGGAAACTCTCCCCCTGCAGGCTTTCGACGAGGCGATCGCCGAGCTCGACACCTTGAATGAGGACTCGTACAAAGACAGCACGCTGATCATGCAGCTACTAAGGGACAACCTCACTGTGAGTACTCGCTCTGACACAGATCTAAACACGCACTCATATGTGATCATCAGTGTAGTGTCTCCCTACAACGTTAACCTGTGGTTGTTGATTGCACACGGCTGACTGTGTGTTTGTGTTTGCTATCTGTTTCTTTTGTTCACTGGTCGTATTGCTGGACCTGAAGTATGAACACTCCACATTCAGTCTTACAAAAAGTCCCTAGTCAGTACTGATAGTACTGCTACTGAATTTCCACACCCACACAGATTGTTGCTTTTGTTCTGCAGCTCCATGTCAGCGCAGTGTCAAGTGTGTTTGATTTGATCTTCAGCGTGTTCTTGAGGCTTCTTCGTTTGGCTGCAATTTAAAGTGATTGACAACAGACTCGTCACCTCTGCTGCAGAATGACTGATGCTCTCTCTCTTCCTCTGCAGCTGTGGACATCGGAAAACCAGGGAGATGAGGGCGAAACCGGCGATGGAGAGAACTAGAGCGCACTTCACTGTTAACCCATCCCCACTCTCTTCCTCTTCCTTTTATCTCTCCTCCTCTTTCTTCTCTTCTTCCTCTCTTCGTACACATAAACAGCCCATTCATTCCCTCGTCCTACTTGTTCAAGCCTAGCCTCCCGACTTCCCTTCTGTATAACCAACAGCATGAATAGTACCTAACCTTCACCAATCAATTTAAACGACAACAAAGGAGGGGGGTTAAAAGAAAAACACACAAAACCTACCCCATTACCCTGAGATCCTTCATCCCTTCCCTCACCATGGCACTCCACAGCCGGCCAGCGGGTGAAGGCCGGCGGCCGGCCTCGTCTTACAGCACGCAGGGAGGGTCTCTATCTACAGCCACAGATTCACTGTTTTTATCCTCCCTCATTTTAATTTCCTGCCTCCTCCGTTCCTTCCATTCTTCCTTGCTCCTCTTCCCTCCTTCCTAACATCTGGGTATGTCCTCTCACCCTCCCTCCCTCCCCTTCTCTAGCGAGTTAATGCATTTATATAGTTGTCCATCCCTTTTTCTTTTTGACTATTCTTAGTGTACCGGCTTCAGGGCTGGTTTTATTCCACATTACAAAAAACAAAAAAGGTTATTAAACTGTCAGTTTATTTTCAACAAACACTGTGATGCTTAGTTTTTCCTCCACCAGATTTAATGGTCCAATCGATATTGAGCTGGGATTGATCGGGTGGGGGGGTGTTTGATCAGCAGTGCCATTCTGCTGAGGTTTATACAGAAGGGTCCTCCTATACAAGGCTGTATTGTGACACTGACAAACCTAAAACCATCGCATCTGCCGTGTTTCACTTTTCACTTCCTCGCTAACCGGGACCGGGGTTTTATTCCAAGCCACTCTGCTAATTTACAGTTTGGAGCTCAAAAAAATAAAAATCACAAAGATTTGGAAAATGATTAAATTGAATTAAAAACATTCCATTTCAATGTTGGGGAAGATTTAAGTCGTCTGTCACAACAAATGGGACCTGCCTGCTTCCTGGGATCCGCCTCCTGTCCAGGTGCTGTTGAACATCTGTACTGTCCCTGACATGAATCCATCATGTTTGTTTCCCTCTGTGGCTACTTTTTTGTGTGTGTGTGTTTGATAAATCAAACACTTTGTTCTGTTATTTTGAAAACTTTAAAATTGTAAAACATTTTTAGAGCTTAACTGTATATCTGTCTTTCAGGAAAAAAAAATACTCAACGGTTCTGTCTATTGTTCGTTGACGCCTGCTTGTAAAGAAACCTTGAAGCCATCACGGTCAGATTCTGTTGTACTTATCTGGCTGTTTTGAGCAGATCCTTTTTTTGTTGTTGTACTTGGTACTCCTCTTCCTGTCAAGTCCAGAAAACGTCCACTCGCTGTTGCACGGTGTGATCTGCCAATAGGAATGCATGCCTCCATGTATCACCATATGTGAACAGTTCTGATCCTACCATCATCAGTTATCACCCAAAGGTTTAGGAAAATAAGATGACGAGCTCACTCTAGACGTTTCAATCAGGCCAAACAATTTTGATCTGAGGATATTTTCCTCATTTTAAAATTTGAGTAAATAAAAATCGGGGAAGTAGCGAGCTTCAGTGTCACCCTCGGCAAGAGGTACGTGCATTGAAAGTCACCAAATCTGCTGGCAGCCGATCAGCCAGTTGTCTCATAATGGAAATGAGAGCCTGTCGTGGTTTTTGTTTGAGTTTGTAAAATGCGTGTGTAGGTTTGAAGGCGCCGTAGATTAGAGGAAACTCAGCAGCTCCCGGTTCGTCAGACTGAACCTGTTAAATATGATCTGTGTCCTCTACGAAAACCAGAACCGCACGTGGAGGATCTTGTTAAAAAGCCCTCGTCCTGCCAACAGCACTTGTTCAGAGGAATCCAACCCCAAACGAGACGCAGAGAAACGTTGGCAGGTGTCAGTCGATCAGCGTTGAAACATTCAGGTGATCAGTGTCACAATAACCTTGTCATCAGCCATCGACATTCCACTCTAGGTGTAGAAAAGTCATGTCTCAATGTTTGTTTTTCTTTTGCTGGGGACAAATGTTTTCACGCACTGAAGTTTAAAAGTTAAAAACAAAATGATAATTCCTCCCTGCCGCTCTTTTTCTCAATAGCTGAACAAAAGGCAGTTATTCTTCGCTTTATAAGGAAAAAAAATGATCCCAAGCAGTAGTGAATGTGGCACCGAGCCTGTCTGTATATCTGGTATCTCAAATCTTTTTGTTTTTACTGACCAGTATTCTGCTTAAAATAAAAAGGAAAAAAATACCCCCCAAAAAAAACAACAAAAAAAAAGTTTGCTTCTGTGACGGTTTTATTGCTTAGCGCGCACGTGGTTGTGAAAATTTAGACTTTAGCTTAAGGACGCCGATTAAAAACAAAGAAAACGACAAAAAAATAAAAACCCCTTGACACCTTCCCTCCCCCCGCCCTGGTTATTGACGTAATATTAGATTTGTGTATGTCTTTTAAAAAAATTCCAACTCTAGTTTCACCTTACATGTTATAAACAGGACAAAATGTAAAAGACAATTTAAAGTGAAATAAAGGTTTTATCAGTTCTGAATCAGCCCTGCTCTGTTTATTATCACCAGTAGAACATTAATGACATGTTTCTCTCCGACTATGAGTTTCCTGAACATTCATGGTTTAAGTTTAAAAAAAGTTTCAACACTGGAATGTCAAAACACTTTTCAGCTGTTGGAGGAGTTTTATTTTGAAGCTTTGGTGAATTTTCCTACACGTTTTTGGTCACATGCAAATGTTATGTGACGAAACAGAAGCTCTCCCATTTCCAATCAGTTTTTATGCAAATACAGACTCTATGATTGAGTAATATTCAGGCATTCCCACAGTGCAATCATCTAGAATCTACTCTTTGAAAAAGTAGATCATAACATTGTAAAATGTACAGACTAGATTTTAAATACTATATTTAGGGTTCAAAACACTTAATTGTGATGACGTTCATTTGAAATTCAAAAAATGTTTTGTTTTGTTTTTAAGAGATTTTACGGCTTCATGAGTCTATGCTGTAGTTCTGTCTCAGTGATATTTACAGGATATTTGACTGGATCCAGGCCATTGATTGGTTCCAGATATTTTCTGACCCCATTTCCTCTCCCTGTGAAATGTGATTGGTTCTGAGTGATTCAGTGGTTGTGCTGGTCGCTGCCCAGTGACGCTGTGAAGACTCAGACTGAGTCAGTGAAGCGTCAGTTTAATCGGATCTGACTCGAGTGGCTGATGTTTGTCGTTACACATCACACTGACCTCACATTCAGCTGCAGATTTAATGTCATGTACTTTTACTGCATGTATCATCACTACTTCCTGCGTCAGTGCATTTTATACATTGTCACATTACTCTGGAGGGAAAGTTTAAACGGTAAGAGGCTTCTTTGACCTGTGGATGCCTCATTTCTAACAATCGTCGGTCCACAGTAGATCTGTCCCATAAAGACTAGAGGAGAAACAGAAGATGCAGATCTTTTCTCTTTATTTGCAGTTAAACCCAAAGCAAGTTGACAGAAAAGATATGAACGAGTTACAAGAAATGTGATAAAAACAAGAGTCTCTTTTACGTGAGGAGTTTCACACCATGCAGCATCTCGATTTTAAAAGCAAACTCTGTTTCTCCTTGATGATTCAAAGCGGAGTGTTGTTCTTTAACAGAGCAGCCAACACGATTCACAACAAAACAAAAAAAAATACAAATAAAAGCAACAGAGCAAAGAGTGTCAGTAAGTTTGCAGGTTTCAGTTGTTCAAACAGACCCAGAGCAAACTTAAATTCTTAGGATATAAACCAATGGTTGAGGATCGACACGTGTGAGAGGTGGGAACACTTCCTATAGAACCCAACAGGGGGCGTCCGGACGAGCTGGTGATGCTTTGAAAGCTGCGTCTGTTTTAGAATGATCAGTTTTTCTAAATGAAAGGGACAATGTTTCATTTATCTCTAGCTCACGATACATAATAAAAATCACATCACAAAAAGAAATGCAGCATAAATAAGTCAATTCTCAGAGTGTTTCAATAAACCTGTTACTGTCAGTAGTTTCAGTGTTTGCTGAAGAATCGGCTTCTGTCTTTGATTTTTTTTTTCCCACTTATAAAAACATTTCTAGTTAAATCGTAAAATTGAAACCAATTACATTTCTTCGTCTTAAGAGTTTATGGTTTTATGTCAGATATTTCTGCTAATCATTGTTTGACTCTTTATTGTATCGGCCTCCAAATATATAGAGCAAGTTGGAGAAATGTCAATTTTTTTTTTAAGAAAATCTTTGGAATCATTGGTCAACTTTTTAAAAACAAAAACCTCTAACCTTCTAAATACATGTTTGTTTAGGACTGATTGTCAAATCAAAGACTGAATTCTGATGAGATATCGATTAACTCAGATCTGACTTTGTGACACATTCTGTTGGAAAACTCCTTTTAAACTGAGTGTTTTTAATTCAAATTGGTGAAAGTAGAAATGCTCCTGAGCGCGGACGGGGGATGTCTAGTCTTTCTCTTCCAGAAGCGCCTCACGTCCAAACTGATGTTTGAGAGTGAACACAAGTTCAGGGTGAGGGAGCTTTTGGGAAACACACGTTCCGGATCCGCCGCTTACATAAAACATTAGCACGTCGTCCTCTCTGCGCGGTCGCTCGCACAGGATCCTCACCGCTGCCTCCGCAGTCCCTGAAGCATCCTCACTTCTTCTTCTGCACTTCCTGCAGCAGCTTCAGCGCAGCGGTGTTCTTTGGATCCAATTTGAGCAGAGTGTTAAGGTCGTCCACCGAAGTCTGAGGGTCCTGTGGGGAAAAAAACAAATTTCCCATGGTACCTTTCACCTCCTCAAAAAGGCAGGAGCTCACAGTTTTACAGGAAACACTCTAGCTCACGTTCCACCGTCTTCTAATACAGCAGATACAGCAAACCTGAGCCGGTCCACTGGCTTCACTCCGACTCTTAGGCAAGCCAAACAGTGAGAACTACACTCTCTGAGGGAAACTGATGAGGGGAATCAGGGGGGAATCATGGGTAATTATTGAGGCAGGAGATGATTTTGTTTTGCTGTCCGCCCTCAGCTCCCACGCACAGATGCTCCTGACAGGCTGATTGCGTCTGGGCGAGCAGCGGAAAGAGAAGACGGCTGCGGCGCTCACCTGGAGTTCCTTGTGAGCCTGCGCTCTCCTGTAGAGAGCCTTAATGTTGCTGCTGTCAATCATCAGAGCGTCGTCACAGTCTCTGATAGCATCTCTGTACTGCTTCACCGACAGGTAACACAGCGCCCTGCACACACACAGAATCCAAACATCAGAGACTTTCATCACCAACTCAGGAAATTCCACTAGATCAAATACTACAACTACTATAAAATGTGCCTGTCCAGCTTTAGTCCGACCACAAGCGATTGTGCCGTCCAGATTAAACTGAGCAGCTCGCCGCAGATGCTCTAACGGTCATTTACACGGTGGAGATGAAGCCGCACCCACCGGTTGGTGTAGGTGGTGACCTCAGTGGGGTTGTTCTTCAGGCTCTGGCTGTATCTTTCGATGGCCTTTCTGTACTCTCCTTTCTTCACCAGAGCGTTGCCTTCTTCTTTCTGCGCCTGAGCTTTCTTGATGTTTTTTTCAGTGGGAGCTGAGGAAGTAGAGATAACAACTGTCCTGACGTTTTCATGACCTTTCCTTTGTAACAGGATGATTTAAATGTGCAAACTGCTGAAGAAGAATGTTTCTTAATCACAGCGTTTGAATCAAAGAGGCCCTCACCTTTTTTCTTTGCTTCCCTGCTGCCGTTCTCTTTTGGCGTGTTGTTGTTTGTCGTTTGCTGGCTGAGCTTCTCCCTGACGGACAGAGGAACCGTGGGGATGGGAGGGAGCTTTTCTCTCCATGAGGGGCCGTCTGCATCTGTGAGCGCCTTCGACATCCTGTGGAATCACCAGGACCATGAATATTGAATGTTCCACCAGCGAGGAGGTCGCGCTTTCACCGCTGTGTGTGCGCCAGCAGGATTACACTGGCCTGTAGTTCTTATGTAACCCTGCTGACGTCAGACAGACGTGATTTCGACAGACCGGGTACCTGTTGGTGCCGTCGTGAGCGGCTGCGATGTTGCAGTCGATCTGCAGAGCCGTCTTGTAGTCCACATACGCCTGGCGGTATCGCTCCAGGGCTTCAGACGCAGCCGCACGACGGAGCAGAGACTTCACGTTAAACGGATACAGCTCCAGAGACCTGACACAGAGTTGGATCATTCAAACAAGCCATCAATCAAAATGCCGTCAAAGCCCCAAACACCCTGAAAGAAACACTCACATGTTGCAGTCCTTCACACACTCAGTGCAGTTTCCCTCCTTTAAATAGCTGGCCGCACGGTTCGAGTACAAAATGGCCAAATCTTCGGGATTCTTTTCATCTTAACGGGGAAAAAAGAATTATATATATATTATTATAAGAAATAAAAAATATATATAATACCACTGCTGGTAAGGGTCACAGTCATTCAGGTACTGGCTGAATACTTACTGGACTTCTCCAGCTCTTTGATGGCGTCACAGTACAGCCCGGTGGCTTCTCCATACTGACCCGTCTTGAAGCAGTCATTTCCAGCTTGTTTCAGTTCCAACCAGGAGCGTCTGGATTTCTGCTTTTGAGGCATCGCTTCTTTTTTAATGGTTGCTAGAAGAAATAAAGAAAAAGGTTTATGAAATTAACTCGACCACACCTTCTCTTCATTTGTTAAAACACAACTGTCACATCGGCTCCTTGGAACAGAAACTCTAATTCTTCAACAACGAAACAAGCGAAAAAGTGAAAGTGAAAATGGCATCATCATTGTTATTATTATAATTGGATTTACACTAGTCTAGGAAATACAGAAAACCTCCTCAGTCACTTTATCGACTCATCTATCGATCAGTTATTGATAATGAAGATAACTGGTCTGGAGACGCCTGACATCATGAACTGAAAGTATGGTGGAGGTTGAAGCTAACATGGACTCCTTGGGAAACATGTTGTTAGCTTCAGGAGTTTAGCCTGTTAGCCCGAATGCTAGCTGTAACTCCTTTAACCTTTTTCTGTTGCCGAAGTTCATCTGTTAAATAAAGTCACATCTGAACTCGATCACCGATTCGTGCTCTGTTTAACACGCCGGTCAACGCGGCTCTTGTGTCGGCTCCTAGCCGAGCAGCGCTAACCCATTTGACGGCGTCTTGAAGCAAGCGGCTAGCTTAGCAGGCTAACCACACTACTGATGCTACCGGTGCTAAAGCGGCGGAGCTCCACTTTCTTACCGGCAGCGGAGTCGCTCTGTGGGGGAACAACGCGGGGAGCGAGCCGGTAAGTGAACGCCTCCTCTTCCTCCTGCTGTTCTCGCAGCGGCGGAGACCTTAGAGTGACTGTCGGTGACTGAAGACGCGGGTGAACGCTGACATTACTGCACGCTCGGGTCCGCGCCGGTTAGCAGAGAATGTGTGGAGGCTTCATGAGGAGAGAAGCTGCGGAGGATCCGGTGACTTGGTCCGGAGGGAGGATGAGGAGGGTCTACTTCTTCTTCTTTAGTCTAATTATACTGTTCTGCTTCTTCTTCTTCTTTGGTTTAATTAAACTATTCTACTTCTTTCGTTTAATTAAACCATGATGCCTCTTTTTTTAGTCCAATAAAAATTATTTTCTTTATTCTTCTGTAGTTGAATTAATTGCTTCTACTTCTTATGTGGTCTAATTCTTATTCTTTAGTGTGTTCTCCTCTTCTCATCTCCACTTGGAGGGATTTCCTATTCTTGAGTCTGTTTCTTCTTCTTTGCTTCAGCCAGTTTCATTTCGCCTCTAACGCTGCGTTCACTTGCTCGAGGAAGTGTGGGACTTTTAGCAAGCACAGCGACACCTGACGGCCATGGTGTGATTGCATGCCCTAAATTTAGAGGACTGGAGTCAGCTATGGAATGTGAAGGCCTTTAAAGGAAGAGTGCGACACCCCCCCCCCCCCCCCCCCCCCCCCCCCCGTTTCAAGGTTTATTCTTTTATTTAATCACCAGCTTTTTTTAATGTGTAATATGAGACTACTGTTTTATCCCGGAGGTTAAAAACCCATTTCTACCATGTTTTATCCTGAAGGCATCACGAGACAGGGAGCAACAGTTTGTTCAGTTTCTATTTTGGAGAATGAAGAGTTCATCTTCTGTCTGTCCAGCAGAGGCCGCTGTTACCTTCAGGTCGCCATAGGACATTTTCCTTCAAGTGCAACTTTCTGAGTCTGATGAGAATCTACGGCAGCCTTCAGGATCAGACCTGAAATGTCTGCCATGTTTGGCATTTACTTGTTTGTTGCACCTTGTCATGAAAGTGTGCAATGCAATGCTGCGATACAGTTCACAGCGGTGTGATGAAAAGATTTTACCCTGCACGAGATTTTTACTGAGAACCACAAGTTTATTATCTCAGTTCTAAACGTCACTGAATGTAGAGAAATTCCAACCAAGTAACAAGAAGTGAGAACCAAACCCAGAAACACCATGAGGAGGTGGCAGCTTAAAAGAGATATACAATGCTTGTTCAGAGACTCCAGACTCTTCCTGAAGTCTTCTCCGAGGGCCATTAAGGGAGAACGTAAACGTCCAAGTCAGAGTAAAAAGTCGGAGTGAGTCTATGTGAGAATATAGCGGAGCAATGTCCGAGCTTCATGAGCGAGTGGGCATGTTGACGACGTTTAAGACGACGAGCTTTGGAAGCTTTAGTATTATCAACAAAAATTGTATGTCCTGTATTTCTAATGGCCTCCACCTGAATGATTTGGACATTTGAAAACATCTGATAAAAAGGGCAAACCTGAATATGAGCAGAATAAATCTCCGTTAAGCTGCAAATAAAAAATGAAAAACATGTTTTTGCTTGTGACCTTTGAACGAGACTGTGGCTCAGCAGTGTAGAGACTTTACTCTGTGACAGTGGTCTTGCACACGGCCTGGATGTCCCTGAAGTTGGCGCAGTCGAAGTCGACCATGACGGTCTTCTCTCCGGTCTTGTAGGGATAAAAGTAGAACTTGATACAGAACCTTCTTCCCGCTTTCAGGTCAGGGAGGCTGGGAGACACAAGGGAGGAAGAGAAGTTCCACATTTACAACAGCTACATTTATTAGTTTAACATCTGAGGACACTGAACCATTGTTTTTATACCTTTTGCTTATGTTTGTAAAAACCCTGACATTAGAATCAAACATCAGCAATGGACGGTTTGTTCAAAGCAAAAAGTAAAAGCAAGAAATGCTCTAGGAATTTTCTTTGTGACTTCACCATCATTTGTATAAACCGACTCACGTGCACTCTGCCTCTTCTCTAAAGAGGCCACTTCCAGACAGAGTCAATTTGCAATCAGTCAGCGTCTCGTTTGCTGGGTTCTCGAAAATTACCTCCCCAATGACTTCCTGGTGCAGCCTGGTCAAACCAGGAACCTGGAACACGTACATTTTAACATTAAGAAGACGCAGTAGAATGAATCCGATGTTCTTGTTGTTGAGCTTCTTCATCACATGTGAACATTAAAACTCATTTAATGTCTGAAGTTCATCCACTGACTTTGAGGAATATGGAAGGGTCCTGCAGCACCACGTCGTTCTCCGCCAGGTAGATGCGGTCCGGCTTGTCTTTGTCCATGACTATGGCCGACACCTTCATGCTGTCAGCCTTCACCATGAGTTTATGATAGGCCAAGAAGGGGACCACGATGGGGATGGACAGATCTGCAGGATATTTAAAGGTATATTGAGGGAAACTATAACAGTATTTTAAAAACCTTCCAGGATCCAGAAGAGGAGTCACCTTTCTCAGGCTCCAGCGTCTTGTCCTTCACCTCATTCTGGATGCTCCCGGCTGGGGAGCCGTTGTAGCCCATGGCCTGGACATTGATGTTGATGGTCAGCGGCGTGGGTACAGTGCTCTTGCTGTGCAGCACCAGGTTCATTTTCACATCCTTTCCGTTCACCAGCTTGGACAACTGCAACAAAAAAAGTTCCCTCACAATGTTCCTGAAATATCAAGTTCACAATAAAGGGACGGATGGTCAAACTGAAAACAGGACGTACCAGTTCAAATCTCAGGGACACTTCTGAGTTGTCCGTTGAAGCTTCATTCTCCGTTGTCCCCTCATTGTCCAGCTCCTCCTCCTCCTCCTCCTCCTCCTCCTCCTTTTTGGTGAAGTCTATGGTGAGGGCGTAATTGAAGACTTTTCTCTCCTTTTCTGACCCTGTGAGGGACGCAGACCGATGAAATCAAAGGACACGTTCAGTGATGATGATGATGATTCACACAACAACTTGCACACAGGAAACACTGGACCCAGTCTGGTGTTGAGCTGATCGTGAAAACACCTGACCTGGAATCAGTGTGAACAGTGACACACAAACCCACCCTCTCTGTACTTGTAGCTTGATGTGATGTCATGCCTCTTATTGGAGCCAACTGACTTGGTGGAGATGCTCTGACCCACTCTCTTGGTGTCAGAGCAGATCTTCACTTTGCAGCCGTCAGCTTTGACCTGAAACATGACATGAGACAGGGATGAAGACATCACCTCCTCGGTGGACGTTACAAACTGCGATCTGCTCCATCACGGTGTTTTCAGGTTCCTCTGCCCACTGACCAGCCAGTCCACGCAGTCGGCGTTGACCTCAGCGAAGATGAACGGGACGTCATATTTGATGTTGACGTTTCCGGACTTGATGGCTTTGACTGGGGCCGGACCGCAGCAGTAGACACCTGTGCAGAGAACAGTCAGAGGACACGAGGATTTCATCTTTTCTGATAAAGGTCTGATGGAGCAGCTTCAGCCCAGAGACAGAAAGTGTTGATGGGAGTGAGAAACTGCCGGGTCGTTACCGCCGCTCAGCTCCTGTGGTGTCGGATCCAGAACCTGCCAGCCATCGTAGGAATCATCATCATTCCCCAGGTCTGGACGTTTCATCCACCCCTCCACCCACACGTGGAAGTTCCTGAAACAGAACAGCAGATTGGAAAAGGTTCAGAATCCCTGAAGAGCTGAAAACACAAGATTAACCAAACTTTTCAAATTTTGGATGTATCATTTAAATTTAAATTTATATTCTGAAAACCCTTATTTCCACATTTAGTTTAAAGATGCGGTGTAAATAAAGTTAAGATTGACTGAAGAAGAAGGAGGAGTTCATCACTGGACGTCAATACATTCTGCACACGCGACCTTTAACAGGTCAAAATGTTCCTGGTCTCCGTAGACCTCCGTGTGCAGCTCGTTAGGTCTGTTCTCCTGATGAACGTCCAGTGGAAGCATGAGTCATCTGCTCTCGACCGTTGGAAAGCCTTAAAGCATCATGGGAATGTTCACCACAATGGATAAAGACAACTTGTCTGCAAACAGATTTCTCACACTGAGTCGCCACACCCGAACAAATGTTAATATGCAAATCAACCAGAAAGCCACAGTGAACAGAAACCTTCCGTGTCAGCAGGTTCTGACACGGCCGTTTGATTTATGACGGTTCTCTGACTTATAAAAAAACTGGCAACACCAGTAAACTTTTGTTGGGTTTAATTGTTTTGGGCATTGGGCAGTGGCACTGATCTATGATGGCTGCTCCCAGAGCAGCTTACTACACTGTGCCAAATTATGCAATCAACCCAGAGCCTTGGCAGAGCTCATCTGACCACTCCCTCTGTGCAAGAACTATAACCTGGAAAAAAAAAACCCACAATGAACCAGGGGGAAACTCAGAACTTTTTAAAAATGCAAAAGCTGTTTGATCTTCATTAAATCGCACACACTCCTAATTATCAGCCCGTTGAGTCTGCACCGATGAGTTTCATCGAGAAAAATGCTGAAGGCAGAAACACTTTCACAATGTTACAGAGGGTGAAGAGAAGTCCCTGCATGCACCCTGAAGCTAGAAGGACCCAACCTATGCCACACCCGTCCCTCCAGTGTTCTGGTTTTCCATCCAGTTGTTTTTGCGCAGTCCTTCTACCAAACATGCAGAGAAACATTTGAACTCTAAATCATCTCAGCCTGTGTTTAGACTGTTGGAGACCAAAGCAGGAGCTCCAACAGATTTGAACCTTCAATAAATGGATGCTAATGTTTCTCTGCTGGATGCGATGGATGATAAAAGGTAGCCAGCGAGGCCGAGACCTCACTCTGATCTGGATCCACTCGGTAGCCTGTGCTACCTCTGGGTCCGGAGTGACGTGTAAGTGACGTGCTGAATATAAGGAAAACTAAAGTCTATATTTTGGTTCATTCAGCGGCTTGTCGCTGTGAGTCAGAAATTGCAGCATCTCACCAAACGCTGTCAGGAGACGATTTCTCTTCAACCCCGTGGTCTGAGAAGTACGTGTCGATGGTCAGGTTGCTGTTAGTGTCGTGGGCTGAGGAGAAGTTGGTGACCACGCGGCAGGGGATGCCCAGCAGGCGCATCACTGGAACCAACAGGTTTGCAGACTTTCAGATTTCAGTCATATTCAGATTTGTACCAGTGCATTGATTTAGAACTTTGCAGCCTGTGGAGCTGAACTTTTTTTTTTTTTTATTTTATTGTTAAACAAAATCTAACACACAGAAAAAACCTTTCTGTGTAAACTCACCTGAAGACACAAGAAAACAGGCAAAGACAGAAGAGAGGCAGGATTATACCACCAGTCATGTGGCCAATGTCAACACTATGAGGAGTTGTGTATTAAGTAGAACTGAATAGTTCATGTTGGTCGAATTCTCCTCTCAGTCATAGTCTGGGTACTAAAACATGATGCTCAGAGCTTAAGGAGATATATTTAGAATTGTGAACAGCTCAACGGGCAGACTTTACCTGAACACATGACGCCAGCGAACACCCAGCACTGGCCGTATTTGACTGGCTTGTTCTTGTTGTCCTCGATGTCCTTGTTGTCCTCGATGTCCTTGTAATTGTTGTACCAGAGTTTGAGGATGGCGTGGCTGCCGGTCCAGTGAGTGGGGTTGGCCCCATCGTCATACGGAGCCCCCCACTGACCTTGCATGACACCGTAGTCGTCTTCACTGTTGACCTGGAAAAAAACAGAAACATTTAAATTTCATTTCAGGGGCTACATCCCACAGAGGACACTATCAAGGACACCAAGGCTGCATAGACCGTGATGGTATCTAGAGAGGATTTCTGGGATCAGCGTCACCAGCTCGTCCTGCTCTTGTTTTCTCTCTTTATTGTTTCAACTCCACTCAGAAAGGCCTCGTTGAGTTTAAATTCATTGTCCAAACTGTCCATTGAATTGTCCATTGAATTAATGTTTGATTTAAATATTATACCACACTGCTGTGAACAAATATTTACTTATTTGTAAGCTGGGGTACTGTAAACACATTAACTTGCTCAAATCAGTGCTAACGTGAAGATGCTAAATGTTTATGTTGTTTGTGATTACGAGGACGTCGTTGTTGATGTCCCACCATGGCGCTGACTACGCGGCTGACGTAGACGGGATCGGAGCGACCACAGACGTCTTCAGCAGGATCTTCCAGGTGTTTGTGGTTGAGGTCCAGTATCTTCATAACAATGCTCACCATGTCCTCCTCAAACTGGGCAAAAAGACAAAAGGACAAAAACTGAAAACTAGGAGTGCATCTTGCCGGCTAGAGCCCATGTGACAGGCTGTGACCAGGACATCCTTGGACAACAGCCCCGTTGCTGGTGTGGTCATTCTGCCGCGTGAGGTCCCTTTACCTGACCGAAGTCCCACGAGCGGTCGAAGATGTAGTTTGCGCTGCCAATGAAGATGATTCCTTGTTCATTCATCACATACTCTTTTCTTTCATGCTCATCGGAAAGATAGACTTGGTCATCTGGAGAGAAGGGTAGAGAAGCACAAATCAGTCCAAAGGTAGCGAGATATGTAGGAGGGGGGCAAGTTAGGTATGACTGTAGAAGGGGGGTAGGTAGCTATGAAGGTATGTAAATTGTTTGGTAAATGGGTAACTACGTAAGGAGGAATGAAGGTCGGTGGCTATGAACCCACCAGCACACCAGGGGTTGAACAACACCACCGGCATCGCAAGCGACATTTCCTCATCCCTGTATCGCGCGGTTATTGTGTACTCTCCAATGGGCGCGTTGGCCGGGGGGAGGATGCTCAGAACCAGGATGCCTTTCTCTGGGGACGACGTCTCCCCAAGCTCGATCTTCCACACCGCCTTGGCTGACGGTGAACCAGTCTTGGCATCGGGTATACCGAAGTGCGAAACTATGGCATTTTCCTCTTGACCTGTAGGGAGGAGCCGAACACTCTTTTGTTATTAGAGCAATCCTGATTATCCATCCAGGGCACTGTGGAGCAGCACTGACCTGTGACTGCTTCAACGCTGAGCGGGTAAAGTTGAGGTTTGAAAGGCTGCGACAGCGTGAGGGTCAGAATGAAGGCATCACCCCGCCTCACAATCAGCTTTGTCATTGAGATCTCATTGGTGCGGTGCATGACGTTGTTGGTCCCACAGTGGAGGTCCACGTTCTTCAACACTGATGGAAAGAAAACATTTAACTCATTCCATCAATAAACACATTGACATGAATTATTGACATTTATTTTTTTTTCTTTTTATTGAAAAACAAGGAAAGAAGAGTGAAACTCAAATGTGTGTATGTCCACAAAAAAAGATCAACAAATAAAAACAAAAATCTCGTTCAGGGCTTCAAGCAAACGCAAGATGCTTGTGAGTGTGGAGATGACTTCGAGTTGCAGGTCAAAGGCCATCCAGGGTTTTATATAAACATTATGGTGTCAGTCCTGGGTGATTTTACACTTTGACTAAACAATGACAGCAGAACTTAGCAGCCACATTAGGCTTCATGCTCTATAAACACTCAGCTCAGGGTGTGGTGTGTCCTCAGTTTACCTCAGTGATCAAGTGAAAAGTCACGCCTGCCGACGCTGCCAGGGCCTCGGGCAGGGTGGAGGTGTGAGTGGGTAGAGGAAGCAAAAATAACATGTGAAATGTGGTGATGAAGAAATATGTGTGTCAATGGGACAAGAAGGAACAGGACACGATAAGAAAAGGGACTGTCTCCAAACACCAGGTTTCTTTAAAAACAAGCTGCTGAATAGGAACAGACGTTTTTCTGATACGACAGTCAGGACGTGTGTGCGTGTGCACACGCATGTATTCCACACTCACTTTTTGTTTTCAAATATATATTTTTTTTATTCGCTGATAGCTGCAGGTTGTTTGAAATAGAGAAGCTAACATCAGGACACGTCAGAATGTGAAAGTCCTCAGGACATTTTCCAATTGTAGACATGTTTTTGTATCGATACAATACTGATTTGACCTTCTACGTAAAGCGCCTAGAGATAACGTCTATTATGATTTGGCACTACACAAATAAAATTGATTTGTATTGAATCTACTGTCACCCCTCTTTGTTTTGCAGAGCGGTTCAGTTCCTGGAGGTCGTCATGTTGCAAATGAAATTGGCTTCATTTACAATAAGTGTGTGAGCAGCTGTGTGGACGTTGGGATGACACCTGTGTCCTGCCCACCCTGAACAGGAGCCTGACATAGGATCTCCTGTATGTTAGACAGCAAAATAAAAGCATGCATATCTAGATCATCGACATCACAGCTTAACGGCACAGTGCAGGTTAAATCCCATCCACAGTGAAGATGCTGCCTCAGGTTCCATCCTCGCCTGAACATGCTCACACAAGAGTTCCTCTTAGGTTACAGTATGCAAGGAATGACAACATAGAATAAATCTGCAGTCACGTTGTATGTGACTCACACACATAGATGATTAAGTAACCCAGTCAAACAGTTGCACTTACTGCCTTTAAGCTCCTCATTCATCCTAGCAGATCTCAGCTGAATGTTCTCTGTTAGGTCTGTGGAGCAGAGCCGCTACAGTCGTGGATGCAGGAGTGAAGCGGTTCAGGCAGAGGCTCAGGTGTTCAGGTGAGGCAACGCTGGATATTAATATACCCGCAGGGCCCATCCCCATTTTTTTTAACCAGTGAGAAACCTGTCAGGCAACTTGAATTTCATCCAACTGCTGAGTTTAAACGGAGCCACTTCCATTGCAGTGGTGATATTCACCCTTGACTCCAAAACTGGATCCCAACGAGGTTTGTTAAAAATCCATGTATGGTCAAGTTATTATTATCCAACACAGACACACACACACACGTTTGCAAAAACATTCATTTATAAAACATGAGTTCTGATTTATTTTTCACTGGAGGTGGAGTTAAATATTCCTCACTATAAAACAATAACATTTATTGAGTCTGACTGCCGAAATAAATCATGTTGAGAACGTTTCAACAGATGCACGATGCCTTCGTCTGATATCTGCAGCATGAAGAGAACAATGATCAGGCGTAGGAATCATTTCAGATGTTGGCTGTTATTTGATAAATAAATCTGGTGTCCCCATAAATCATCTTCGCTGAAGTTTTAAGAGTAAAGCTCTGTCTGAACACACACACACACACACTAGCTGTCCTGTTGGATCAGGTCTTTGGCTTTCTGCAGGTTGTGGTCGACGGCTCCATTTAAGAACTGAACCCAGTCCAGCTCTGATTCGCCGCACACGTGACTGGACCTGGAGGAGCAGAGAGGAGAAAAATACAGAAGAGGAGGAACATTGGCACATTGTGGCACATTTCCAATCACCAGGATCAGACTTCTTTCAGATCAGACTGATAAGACCAACTGTCACCACACTCAAGAACCACCCACTGATTTCTCAAGCTTCGGCTATTCCCGGTATGTCCTCCCCGTCATAAAAAGCCACACATGAATTTCACAAGAAAATCTTTTTTGAACGCGTCAGTGAATCTTACCTGATGACCTCCAGAACTTTCTTTAACAGTGCTGCCAGTTTATTCACCTGAAGAGAAACACAGTTTTATTTGCATGTTAATTTACTGCAGACATGTTTTTGTAAGATTTATTTTATGATATTTATGACATTTTCCAAAGAGGAGCGGGGCTCAGGAAAATCTTCATAAAGTGGATTAAACGTGAAACACTGATTTCTTCATTCACTTCATAATATTTTACCAGGTCAGGGCCTCCAGGTCTGACTGACTCTTACACACATTGAACATCGCTGAGCTTGTTCGATGTGTAAGTTTTTTATATCAAAGTTCATTTACCTTCATGCTCCTGCTCGTGTTTAAAACAGACTCATAAAGTAGAAATAAACTTCATTTAATACCTAAAATATTTAAACAACAAACAATGCATACGAACCACTTTGGTCCTGACAGTAAGATCTGTCTGAGGTGATCAGCTGATAAATATCTGTAACGCCCACAAACCAACAGACCATAAATTCTCTCTGCTCCTCCTCCAGTCCAGGTCTGGTTCTAGAGGCTTCTCCCTGTTAGAGGGAGTTTTTCCTCCTCGTCTCAAAGTGCTGTTCAGTGTTGAACTTTTGGTTTCTTTATATTATACGAGGAGATGAGGTATTTTATGATTTGAATTTAACTGACTGCGCGCAATAAACTACGAACATAACAAATTCCCCTCAAAGGTAATCGCAGGTCTGGTCTGCTGCAAGTGTAATGAATCACTTCTGCCAAAGTTCAGGGCGTGTGCTGAGGGTGTGGTGTTCAATGTGTGGGTGTCCTACATTGCCTTTTACTCCACTGTAGTCCATGGGCGGGTACAGACACAGGGCCAGATCATCAACACTGAGGAGAAACACAGGGAGATGTTTGTTTTCGTGGCTGTTGTTCATTTTCAAAATCAGATAATTGATTTAGAACCAGTATAAAAACGTCTGAACAAAAGCTGTAGCGCAACACTGCGACGCAGTCACAAGGATGCAGCCCTGAATTAAGAATAGCTAATACTGTGTGTGTCTACCTGGGGCTTATCTCCTTGGTGATGTCAGCCAGGTCGTCGAGCTGGGACAGATTCTGAGATGTGGTGACGTCACCGTTGGCTTTGATAGCTGACGTCAGCTTCCTCAGGCAGGCCGCTGACGCCTTTATCAGGCCCTGGCATGGTCCAATCACACGCCGGTCATTGTCTGACCAGTATGTGTCCTGGTTGCCTCGAGGCTCCACCCCTTCCTCGTCATTATCTAGGATGTCGCTGAATGGATCCTGTACCTCAGATAAGGCCTGTGGAGAGAAAGAGCTGAGCTTTCACCAGGTTCTTCTTCATCTATATACTTTGGATGTGTTTAGCTTCATCGTACAGTCCTCCTCTCTGGGACCAGTAAAAACATTCGGAACGTTTTAGAGTCTACCACAAAAGTTGAAGGGTCTTGTCAAGGTTAAAGTTCAGGCTGCTGTAGCAGTGTATATATCTCGGTCTGTCTTTTTCTGTTAGCCTGTTCAAAAGGGAAAAGGTCTGCATGCGTGTGTGCGTACCTGCTCAATTTCCTCTAAGGCGTCTTTGATCACATCAATCTGAGCAGACACAATGACGAGCACGGCCGCTTTATTATCTGTGGTTTGTCATCAACAGATATCAAAGCATGAGGATCTTCAGATCTTTCAGAAAAGAAATTAACTTTTACACACACAGGGAAAATAAGGCTCTCTCTGCATGTAGCGCCTGATCACAGATAACGTTTTACTGTAGAACCTGTTCCACTGGCTTCTCCATACTTACAGCACAAGTGTTATGGTGTTACAGTGTTATGACATCAAAGAGTGCAGTCACCTTTAGAAAACATGTTTAGACACACACACGTGTCAATATATATAATGGATGTATGTAATGTCATTAAAACTGTGATTAACAACTATAATGTAATACATATATAACAACTAAAATATAATAAATAAAGATTTTTCAAAACTATCCTCTGACTTTCAGAGGTTCATCCCCACCTGCTGGTTGAGGTCAGAACTGCAGCATCGAACTTCAGCTGCAAGTTAGCGTTGGACGTCTTATCATTAAATATGATCCGATCTTTATTAAATCCAGTCCAGTGAACACACCTTTTGGTAACTGGGCGAACTGGTCACAGGCTGACCACACAGTTCCTGTGGTCACCAACTGTTCCTGGGTCAGACTGAGGCAGAGGAGCAGGAAGATGAGAGGAGGAAGATGAGTGAAGAGAAAACAGGAAGCCGAGTACGACAGCAGCCTTTTCTTCGGAAATACATGGATTTTAAACTTATGTGATAAGTTTAAAGCAATTGAAATAAAACTCTCACTCGTTGTAAATCTGTGTTACAGACATAACAATAAATCACTTCTGATCGAAACTTCTGGCATCAGAACACCGTAATCATGGGTTTGTGTTGTGTTTGTCTTTTAATTTAATGTGACTATAGTCAGGAATGTGTGGGTGTGCACTACCTCTGCAAAGGTGTACTCAGTATGACCTCCACCAGCTGAGAAACACCATCCAGAACATCCACTGTGGCATCTCGGACCTGACGCCGCAAACTGACACCTGAGTCACAGAGAGGAGAGACAACAGAAGACAGTATTTCTTTTCAAATGCAGGATGACGAAGAGTGCCGTTTTAAAGAAGTGCAGATTCAGCTCTGAAATATATGGATTTCAGTGTTACCTTGGCTCTTTGGCAGCCAGTAATAAACCGTGGACAGGGTGAGGATGCTCTTCATCGCCGACTCCGCCAACTTCTCTGTGTCCTAAAATTTAGAAATGAGATTTAAACACAAGTTTCTAATTCAAATTATTTCTCACACAAACCAAACGTCATAATACAATACAAAACAATTATCTGACCTGCTGTGACGGCAGCGGCGGTTTGGAGAAGGCCAGACTGAGCTTGGTGGCTTCCTGGGACACGGCCTTCACAGCCTGATCTGAGGACAGAGGAGACATTACTGCTGTTATATGTGTAATCTCATGACTCAGAGGGTACTTCTATGCAGAATAATTACACTTATTTTAAATTGATAAATGACACACAAGGGTAAACAACAGTGAATTAGACGCATGATTCACAGACATCAACAGAGGTGTCCATGAACTGAGGAAAAAGGGTCCTGACAAGTCAAACTCAACTCAGAGTGTCCCAGAAGTTGGACAGGTTGAACGGTCCGTCCGACTCATTGGATTCTCCGTCTGAGGAGGACAACGGAGGAGAAACAAACAATTTAAGTCTTAGTGTGTTAATGTAGATCAGTAAACTTAACAGGATCTGTATCCTTTTCAAATTATGAGTTTCAGTTTCCTAGTGTTTCAGTGGGCCTACACATTTCATTTCTTAATGATGATTTTATTGTTAAAGCACACAGCATTGTGAAGCTCATATTTGCCTCAAAGTGTGAATGCAGTTTCTATCAACTTCTATCATGTTATATGGTTATTATTGTGATTAATAGTGTGTGGCTGACTTATGTTGCTTTCCTAATGTTCAACCACAGACTTATAATTTAAATTAATGTGGATCTACTGTTTCATTATTTATCTCAGATTGCAGCTCTGTAACTTTCAGCTTTTATTGTTAATGTCCGAGACTCGAGCAGAACGTTACTGGAAACCATTAACTATGTCAAACTAAAACCCCGCGACATCAGAACAAACAACCGTGCTAACGTTAGCTCGTCTGAAGCTAGCCGGCCTTTAGCCGCGTTAGCTCCGGCTCCGGTTACCTCGGACTCGGTCCCGGACGCAGTGCGCAGAGTTCAGCAGGTTCCGTAAAGACACGCAAATGTCCCCGTCGTTGTTTTCTGAGCTCATGGCTTCCACACTTCCCACACGGAGGAGAAACACGCGTGTTATGGAACCACCGACGAGAAGTGGAGCCGGGGGACGACATTAAAGGAGGTACGCCTGTCGGAAAAGAAATGAGGGGACACGTTCCGGCGCGTGAGGGACATCCTGTGGTTAAAGGGGCTTACTGCAGGTCTAAGAAATGTGGAAAACAATAAAATAAATTATTTGAATGGCACGTAAAAATAAGCATAATACAACTTACAACTACAAGAGGAGGGAAATGACCATCAGGATGAGAAGTAGAAGAGATTAAAACAAATGCATAAACACATATAAAACGAAATCTGAGTTGCAGGGTCTGTGTTTGATGACTTGATTGACAGGAAGCATAAGAAGAGGAAAACAATTGGGCCTAAAATCGAACCGTGTGGCACACCACAGGTGCTTTTTTTTCTTCTCAGGATGTGTAATTAACTGTGGTGACAAAGTGAGTTCTGTCCAAAGGGAAGGGATGGAATTACGTTTCAAATCAAGTTGAAAATGTTTGTGCAGTTGAACCAGGGACCACATGGGGGCAGCGGCAGCCTGTCTCTGTAGCGTGTCAGCAGGGGTTGACAATCAGCAGCAGTCTGCAGGCCACTTCCTGCCACTTTGATTGTGCATCTCTGTTTGAGAATCCTCTGCCCGAATCAGGCATCAGGTTTTATCCACAAACACCAGGTACCTTCCTAAAGCACCTCCACCATCTGTGCAAGGTCAGGTCTCCTGGTTAAATCCCATTGCCCCCCCCCCCCCCCCCCCCCCCCCCCCCCCCCCCCACCCCACCCCTTCCCCCCCCCCCCCCCCCTTCACTGAGTTCACATCACAGATCCATTTTGCCGTTTTTTGCCATTTTCCATTTTTGGGATTTAGGACAACGAGACGTAGGAAGTGATCCGTCTCTGTTCGGCCTCCTGAAAACCCTTCTGTGAGAGTGTCGGTTGTTTATATGTCCAATGATTGTGCGAGTCTTCTGTTGTTTTAGGTCTATGTTTTAACTCATTTCAAAAAGTGAGTCAAAAACAGAGCTGTTTTCTCCCATACAGATGTTTGAGTTTGGTGGATTACACTGTACAACAGGGTGGTTTTGGGCTGTTGCTCTCGTTGAGAATCCTCTGAGCTCAACTGCAGTTTCTGTTAAAACAACAACACACCCACACTGTAGACATTTGCTTCTCTTGTATATTTATATGAGGATTAACCACAACAAAGTTGCGTGTGCAAATGTGACTAATATACCGTGTTAGCCTCCATCAGGAAGGTTATGTTTTCGTGACCTTTTGTTCGCCTGCGAGCAGGATTATGCAAAAACTACAAAACTGATGTGATTGAAGCTTGATGAATGAATGGGACACAAGACAGGAGCATATTTTTATTTGAGGCGAGGACCAGGGCAAAGTGGCAGATTCAGAAACTTGTCATCACTTTCTCGAACATTACAAGTCAGGATGTTTTTGAATGTTGTTGGTTCAATTGGCGGCTGGCATCTTGCCTGTAGCTGCATTGCCGCCACCTACTTCATTTTATTTTCTTCTTTAGTTTCTATGGCTACGTTTTGAAGCCATACTTTAGATTACCCGGGCAACACCCCTGGTTTACTAGACTTTTTCCTTTGTTCATTTTGCCTATTTCCAGAGGTCCCACAGATAAACGTCTGATTACCCTGTTTTCATTCATCATTAAATTATTAATGGAAAACAAACTGAACAGAAACACGAGCACAAGCAAATATCAGTGTAAAGAGAACAACCTGAAGTGACTGAAACCATCTTTGAGGGAAATTTGACACAATGTTTACACACACACACACACACACACACACACACACACACACACTGATGCACATTCTGTTGTCGCCCAGCCTGTGTGTGACACTCTTCACTCTTATTTCTCTCGATTTTTCTCCTCCATCCTAATGTCTCTCATCTCTTTCTTGCACCACCTCCTCTCTCTCGCTCTCTCTTTTCCTCCCTCCCTCCCTCCTTCACTGTGTTTTCTGTCTCACACGTCTCTCCCCCTCCAAATGGCTGGAGGGTTTCAGCAAATAATTTTAGCACCTTTTCTGTCCCTCTCTTCCGTCTTATTTCCTGCTTCTCTCTCGCTCTCTTTCTCCCCCCCATCTGTCTGCCCCCCTCCATCGTGCTCTCTCAGGTGTGATCTGTGTGGGGAGTCACTGTCTAGACAACCGATTATACCGAATAATGAGGCCGAGGGAGGGGGATGGATGGAGCATGAAAAGGGAAAAAAAGAGGCTGGAGGATGTGAAGGAAAGAGAGGTGTAGTGTCAGACAGAGAGTGCAAGAGCGAGAGAGGGGGGAGAGAAAGAAAGTGGGTGGGGGGTAAAGCAGTGGAAAACATGAGAGGACGAAAAACAGGAGCAAAAGCTAAGAGCTAGGGATTAGAGATGTGAGAGGGAAGGATGGCGAGGAAAAGAGATGAAGAACATTTGAATAAAAGGACAGAAGAAAGGGATGAATGAAAAGAAGGACAAGAGAGGAATGGAGGGAAGAGGAGACGGAGAGGAGAACAAACACAAGACGAGAGGAAATATAAAAAAGGAGAGAAAGTGTAAATATAGACAGGAAATAAATGAAAGAAAGAAGGGGAACAAATAGATGTCTGACACGTGTGTGTGTGTGCCTGTGTGTTTTATTGGAGCAATGAGTAATCAACAAGACCAAAACCCTCTCAGAAAAAGACACACACACACACACACACACACACACACACACACAGTCTAATAGGCTTATCCAGTTCTGCAGTTTCAGCCTTTTAACTGGGACTTTCTTCCCACATACACACACACACACAGAGAGAGACACGCTTCAGAGGGACAGACAGATGATCAGAGCAGAGAGACGGTAAATAAGTAAGAAAGTTAGACAGGTGTGTAAAACAGTCACAAGACAGACAGCCGTCTCCTCAGACGGATGGACAGACAGGCAGTCAGACAGAAAGACAGCTGATCAGTAAGACAGTCTGTCTTCTCCTTACGGGGACAAAAGTCTGTCTGTGCAGACACTGAGAGACAGACAGGAAACTGAGAGACATCATCATCTGTCACACTGTAATCAGATTAGCCTGATTATACAATGACACACACACACATACACACAAACATGTATTTTTTAAAATTATTTTAATTCGTCTCGCCTGCTTTCCTCTGCTCAAGTTCTGCAGTTAAAGGGATAGTCCCGCCCAGTCTGTGTAGGATGAGACGTGATCTGGGACGCCTTTAATTGAGATCAGTGAATTATTCTCCAAGGATAGAAAATATAAATAAAATGTTAAACTTCACAATGTTATCGTGAGGGAAAAGTAGAGGCATGATCTCAGGGCATTAATCATGTTCAATGTAGTTTTTCAAAGACCTGTATTAAAAGAGTCATGTTGAATTAAGTTCATTATGAAAGGAAGATGTGGAGTGGCTCCTGATGAAAGAAATCAGGGATCTTTGATATCGTGCACTGCTGCTGCTCATTCTAGTTTGACATTCAGTCATTTGCACCTTAGTTCATTGATTTTGCCGA
The DNA here is from genome assembly GCA_016785235.1 of Pseudorhombus dupliciocellatus. NCBI lineage: Eukaryota > Metazoa > Chordata > Actinopteri > Pleuronectiformes > Paralichthyidae > Pseudorhombus > Pseudorhombus dupliciocellatus. The sequence goes on from JAFBJW010000312.1 coordinate 1,508,176, forward strand.
GTGACTCACTGCCTGTGCTCCCTTGTCCTTTTGTTGAGAGGTGATGGTGCTGGTGCTGGCATCCTGGATGGTGGTCTCCCCTTGTGTGTGCCACGGTAAAATAAATAAAATAGGGCCAACCTGTCCTCGAATAAGTGCAACAACTTAGCCTTTCTTTAAATTCAAACATTGGTGGGAATCAATGGAAGTTCTGTGCTACAGGGATACAATACTGGTACAAGAAGATGGATTCAATGTAGAGGTTGTTTAATTTTAGTTTCTTTTCAATTGCGTGTGCATCCTCTGCGCCGTCCTCGGTGAGTGGAGTCACCAAAGTTGAGTGTCCATCATCCTGGGTTTATGATAGACTTATTGTCGACTGAAGATGATTCCAAAACTATCACCTCCTTCATCAAACAAGGTAGTGGCCGCGGGTTGCAAATCTACTCTACTACCAACATCCCTGGTACTCCTGTGTGCAAGTGGGGTACTGTATCGCCAAACATATCTCTAGTGAGACTGGTCTTATAGAGTGCAGCTGTGGCTTTGTTTATCAGGACTGCAGCGATGCACCAAGTTTCATCAATGTTGCACATATTAGCCAGTGCTAATGAAAGCTTCCCCAAAGCAGATGCAGCGTTGTACAAATGTTGAGCAATGTTGAGCATATATTCAGCGCTGATCTCATCTTGTAGTGTGGCATCAGAAGAAACGGTCTGGGGCAGGGCTTCTGAGGACTTGTACACAGTGAGTGAAGCTTTAAACAAGACTTCTGAAAGGTTGAGTACAGCTGCAGCAGTGGTCTGTTCTGGTAGCGCTGCAGCACCTGACAAAATTGAAGATGGACAGGTCCTTTCCAGGTCCGTCATAACAAAGTGAAGAGATACTGCAGCGTTAAATAAAGCTCTAGCACTGTTTGAATCCAGTGACGCTGAAAAGTTGAACACAGCTGCAGCAGTGATCGCATCCAGTGACAATGCAACAATTAACTCAGCTATCGAAGGTCCAATGTCTTGCAGCTCATCTTCATCACTGAACACAGTTGCAGCACTGGTCGTATCCAGTAGCAAAGCAGTGTCTAACTCGGCTTCTGAAGGTCCAAAGTCATCCTGCTCATCTTCATCAGCGGACACAGCTGCAGCACTGGTTATTACCAGAGACACTGCACTGTCTAACTCAGCTGCCGAAGGTCCAAAGTCATCCTGCTCATCTTCATCATCAGACACAGCTGCAGCACTGGTCGTATCCAGTGTCAATGCAATGTCTAACTCAGCTGCCGAAGGTCCAAGAGCATCCTGCTCATCTTCATCACGGGACACAGCAGCAGCATCGATCATATCCAGAGTCAATGCAATGTCTACCTTGGCTGCCAAAGGTACAAAGTCATCCTGCTCATCTTCATCAGCGGACACAGCTGCAGCACTGGTCATTACCAGAGACACTGCACTGTCTAACTCAGCTGCCGAAGGTCCAAAGTCATCCTGCTCATCTTCATCATCAGACACAGCAGCAGTACTGGTCGTATCCAGTGTCAATGCAGGGTTTAACTCGACTGCTGGAGGTCTAATGTCATCCTGCTCATCTTCATCACTGGACACAGCATCGACTGCTGGAGGTCTAATGTCATCCTGCTCATCTTCATCACTGGACACAGCAGCAGTACTGGTCGTATCCAGTGTCAATGCAATGTCTAACTCAGCTGCCGAAGGTCCAAGATCATCCTGCTCATCTTCATGACAGGACACAGCAGCAGTACTGGTCGTATCCAGTGTCAATGCAATGTCTAACTCAGCTACCGAAGGTCCAAGATCATCCTGCTCATCTTCATCATCAGACACAGCAGAAGCACTGGTCGTATCCAGTGTCAATGCAATGTCTAACTCAGCTGCCGAAGGTCTAATGTCATCCTGCTCATCTTCATCACTGGACACAGCTGCAGTGCTGGTCCTATCCAGTGACAATGCTGTAGCACTAGTAGAGTCTATTGTCAATACAAAATCTAACTCGGCTGACGAAGGTGCAATTTCATCCTGCTCACCTTCATCGCTGAAAAAACCTGCAGGACTTGTCATGTCTAGGTTCGATACAAAGTCTAATTCAGCTGCTAAAGGTTCAGTATGGTCCTGCCCATCCTCATCACTGAACACAGCTGTAGCACTGGATGTTACCAGTGGCAGCATAACATTAAAATAAACTTCCCAAGGTCCAAGATCATCCTGCTCATCTTCACCACAGAACTCAGCTTCAGCACTGGTTGTATCCAGTGACAATACAGTGTCTACCTCTAACGCATCCTGCTCATCTTCGGCGTTTAACACAGCAGCAGCACTGAGCGTATCCAGTGACAATGCAACATCTGACTCAGCTGCCGCAGGTCCAAGATCATCCTGCTCATCTTCATCACTGGACCCAGATGCAGCACTGATCGTATCCAGTGACAATGCAGTGACTAACTGAGCTGACAAAGGTCCAAGGCCATTCTGCTCTTCTTCACGGTTAAGACCAGCTGCAGCATTGGTTGTATTCAGTGACAATGCAGTGTCTAACTCAGCCATTGAAGATATAATTTCCTCCTGCTTATCTTCACAGTTGAACACAGCTGTAGCACTGGTCGTATCCAGTGACAATGCAGAATCCAAGTTGGCTGACAAAGACACGATGTCCTGCTGCTCATCTTCATGGCTGAACGCTGCTGCAGGCTCTGGTTCTGCGGTGGTCATCACTTTGGCCCCTGTGTCTGTTTCAGGCGGTTCCGCATCAACTATGGGTGCTGAATGCTCATCCTCATTTTCATTAATATGTCCTTGTCTCTCACTAGGTGGGAGGAAATTGTCGAATAGTTTTCTCACATTTCCAACGACTATGGTTCCCACAGCAAACCCTAGTGTGAGGAAGGGCATGGTGCTGGTTTGTTTACCTCTGAGAATATGTGGTGGTCAGAATGAAGATAAATCGTCTTCTGTTGATTCCTGCTTAGATGCTCTATGATCAGTTTTCAGTCGGTTGACTATGGATAAAACAACGTTAAAGTTAAATTTCCAACTATCAAAGGCTTGGAGGTCCATAATCCTGTACAGTCAAAGGCACGGGATTATCAAAGGCTAATAGTGATGTCATATTTTTCCATCCAGCCATGCTGATGCTATACAAAAAACAGTGCATTGGTTGTTTTCTGTTTTATTTCAGTTTTACGGTTATTTTACATATTATTTGGCTAAAGGGTGCACACCTGTTAACACGAAGCCCAGAGAAACATGTTCAAAGCCCCAGGTAAAGCCTCATTGTTCAGGTGAAAGACAAATACGCGTGTCACTATGTTGAGCATGTGTGATTTCATTCCCACTCCTCCCTTTTTCTTTAGTGAGTTCCATTGTTCTTTTCATCCCTCTGCCCTTTTTCTGCTTTACCTCCTGCCTCTCTCCTGCAGCCTCTTTGTGCTCCGCACAATCTCATCTTGACAGAGGACATTTTTAATAGTCGACTGCATCGAGCCTCAAACGGGAGCGGGGGAGTAGCAGGGGGTGGGTGAGTGAGTAAAAGATGAGTGCAGACAGAGGGGGGAGAGAGAGGGAGAGAGAAAGGAGGGAAAGGTGGGGGGCAGGTGCAGACAGACCAAAAGACAGAGAGAGATAATGAGATAGAAAAAAGACATGAGAGAGAGAATGAGAGAGAGAGAGAGAGAGACAGGTGTATTTGTTTTTCTTGCAGGGTGTTATACAGACACAGACAGACATTACCTCACACATCTGCTGCAGAGAGGTGTGTGTGTGTGTGTGTGTGTGTGCAGCCAGGCGTGTACCTGTTTATAATATCCTGAAGCACAGATTTTAGTCAAATGTCAAGCTTTAATCATTGAACTGTCTCAGAGAACAGAACATGTATTTTAATGTTGGTCCTGTTTGGCATCTCTAAACGGATTTTAATTCACACTTTTATTTTCGATTACAACTTGTAATGTTGCTGACAATCCTTCACTGCAGCAAACCTGAGTGTGAGCACGACTTGTGCGATACGTGCCCAAGGTCACAGCTGCGCAAGGAATTTGAGGAAGGTGAGGTGACTGAAACAGGATGTGAACCGCGTTTAAGTCTGACAGTCTGCAGCCCAGTCCAGCTTCCTGTCTCATCACCTGCTTGGAATGCGAGCAGTCATGGCCAGACTGAGAAACCATGTGGTGCCTCAAACACACATATACGTTGGAAGCCTCCATGGAAATGCAGTTCACCAACTTTGAATGCCACATGATTGATGTCCCGGCTCGCAGCTGTCAATCATGAAGTTTTAATGTGTTCTTATAGCGGTGATGCACGCGCCACAAACATGATTATTTACATGCACCCCAGTTGCCGTTTGCATGGAGCCCTCTGAAAGTCCTCTTAAACGCTGCTGCATCCGGCTGTGGAGTTTATTTCCTGTGTTCTGCCCTTTAGCCTCGTGAGAACAGTTATCATGTGTGAACGTGTGATTGGTTGCTGTGTCAGCCACAAAGACCATCAAACATTAAGGAAATGCACACTTGTGAAATCCTCTAAAGGATTTGCAGGTGTAGAATGTTCAAACAATAAAATAAAATACTGTTAGCTCTCTCTCTTCATCCTGGCGGCCGCTGGTCTGGTCAGAAGCGTGCCTGGAATATTGAATCACTGCAAACAGTCAGTTTTCTTTCCTGTTGTTGAGAGCATCTCAGAAACGTTTCTTTGATCGTGTGCCATCCTTTGAAAGACAGCTGGTGATTAAAAGTCATGTTGAGCATTTTAGCCGTGAAACCCCGATAACACGGAACCCTGCAGGCAGACGTGGAGGAGTTTTATCGTTCCCTCACGCTTGTGCTCTTCAGACGACACTTGGTTCCCATGAAGGTGGAAGGTAGACAGCGATGAACACACACCCACACACCACACAAAATGCAGCTGCTGGAGGAGTGGGATTGCACAAGCCTGCCATTTTTTCCAGTACAAGGCTAAAGTCAGATTAGTGCTAGTCTGTCTGTCTGCTTTCACAGAGAAACACGCTTAAGCCATGCTTAATCCCACCTGCTACGGGATTGGCCACCGGCTAAGACTCTGACGGCTATTAACACGAATACAGACATTAGAGGCAGTCACCACACACACCGGGGTCAAAAGACTGACAGAGAGAGAGAGAGAGATGTAAACACATATTATTCCTGTTGTAGCAATCATGTGTCTGCCTCCCTCACTAATAATGCATGGCCAAATGAATTGAAGAATTGAAATGAAAAAGACAGCAAGAGGCAGAAGGATAAGTGGAGAGAAATTACAAAGTGAAGGATTTGGATGAAGAGATGGAGAGTGTGTGTGGGGGGGGGGGGAAGAAGGAGAGAGCACAGACGAGGCCAATGAACACGACGGTTTGGACAGGAACAGTAATTGGATGACAAGACATGAACCAATGGAGGATGAAGGACGGCGCTTCCTTTGAAAAAAACACTTTGATTTGAAAACAGAATTTTCAAACTAAAACTGTCTCTGTCCACATGAGTGTGATCCCTTTTAATGTTCGTCCTTACTAACACAGCAGAACGCACATTCCCTGGGCTCATCCCTCACCGACAGGGTGAGTCTTTGTTTCAAAGTAAAAGTGGACCAGCGGTGGCTTTAAAATCAGCAGCATCTGTCACAAAGTTGATTGGTTTGAAATAAAGTGAAAACATAAAAACATAAAACAAACAAAATGGGATGGATAATGTTAATAAAATAAAGTCCAACATAAGCTTTTATTTTTCCCTATCTTATTTTCACATGTGAATGTTAAAATGAATCATCACTGATTTTAGCTTCTTTCATTTTCAGGGCTGTGCTCGCTGTCATGTCTGGATGGGACGCTTCTTTCTGTTTAAATTGATCAATTAGCAATTTATCAGCCACCAAGTGAAGATGGGTGGGGGAAGCTTGGTGGCCACAAAGCGGACACCTTGCATGATGGGTAAATTGTGTCATATTTAACGAGTCACCAATGGTTTAACATGCGAGTGTTTCCCTCTTTCATCTCACCACAGCAAAACGAATGTTTCGCTCAGGCAAACGTGGATGTTCCTGATTTATGCAGAAAAATATTTTCTGACATAAACAAATAAATGTTTGGACACTTTTTAATAAACATCATGAGACGTCTGTCAGTGAAGAAGGATCTGGGTTCTACCAGGAGAGAGTGAATAAAGGTGGAAGACGGGACAGCTCTGCAAAAGCGACGCCAACACATCTGGATCGCCTCCTGTTGGCCAGCTGCAGAATATTTTGATGTTTATTCCAGTGGAAAATTCATTATCCTCTGTCAGACCAGGAGCATCTGCATCAGGTGTGCCACTGATTTCCATCACAGGAAAGAATCCACTATTAAACGTTTGTTTCAGCTGCACTCGATTCAGATACAGATGCGAGGTGGTGAATTCACTTCCTGTAGTTTTGAAATCATGAAAACCTCCCAGAAGCTTGACCTTCCTGGATTGTGTTTCGTCTTCTCACCAGTTCCTTGAAACAACCCCCCCCTCCTCCTCCTCCTCCTTCGCTGGTGCAGCCCCCTCTCCTAACACACTGCAATTTTCAGTCTGGGCACCAGAAAAGACAGTGATAAATAGATACACTCATTCTGAAAGAGAGCCAGACAGGCAGGGAAAGAGCCAGCCCGGTGATTCACCCACTTCAGTCTTCAAAGGAAGGGTGCGATAAAGAGGGGATGAGAGAGAGAGGTGCGGGGGGGGGGAGACAAAGAATGACCACACCTGGGTGTCCGTGATGGTGACTCAGACCATTCCTGACGGTAAACTGACTCACAGCTCGACTCTCACTGTGTCATCTGGCTGCCTGCGCCCAGGCTTCGTATACAGTCATCCTCCACCTGCTCAGCCTCACTCCATCACCAACCCCACGCGTCAACAAAGCACGGAGGACGATGGCGGTTCAGGAAAACAGGACTGCCCGGGACATTTATAAGGCCAACTAAGAACTAGCACGAGTAACACAAAGTCCGAACGTGGGTGCAGTATGACGGCATCTGTCTTCCACACATCAAGATGAGTTTTTTTTTTTTTTAAAGCTACACCCCAGGTGCTGCAGTGTGTTGTGGCAGGAATGCCACTGAGGTTCAGTGTGTTTTATTTTACTTCTCATTGTCTGTGGAGCTTATTTTTAAGTTTGACAAATATTGCTGTTAGATTGAAACGTTGCTTTATTAAGATGGGTTTTCTCTGAGCAGCAGCTCTGTTGTCTGACTTCTCCAGCACTTTCTGTTTTGATCTGGCGAAGGCAGAGCTCCTTTGGATGTGTTCTCCTTGCGTTCTGTGTTAGATGATATAGTTTGGGAGTTTACAGCTGCATAAATTCCCCAAAAACCCTAAACCTGAACTAACTGTTAAGTGCAGCACCGGCAACAACAGCATTAATTTGCAAATGGGTCAAAAGAGATGTGACTGAAGAGTCTTCTCAAGAGCTGTCTGCTCACTTAGCTCTTGACAACAAAGGCAAAACTTTGCCCAAAACTTTATCCTCCAGAGCCCCTGAAGAAGAAAAGTACGACACAACTGTCAAACTTTATCCCCGGAATGATGAACCACCATCCCAGTGCAAAACCTGGTAACAACAGCACGCGGGGAGGTGGGAGTCAGAGTGTCTGAACACCAGTGTCTCCTCAGGCTTGGAGTCTTGGCAGTGCTGCTGGGGACCAGCAGGGGGCAGCAGATGCCTGACACACTGTGATCCAGCGGCGTCTGAGGCCACCGCGAAATCCATCCCCCAACGTTCAGGCTGCTTCTTCCATCACAGTCAGTCACCGGTCTGCAGTCAACCACATATGCAAACCGCACAGGGTTCGAGCCCGCTGCCCCACTGCACGTGGGATTCTATTGAAAAATAGAGAATATCCACACCTGCTTGCTTTTTTAATGATTTCATTTGCTTTTATTTACATACAGCCAACGTACTGAACACTCATAGTCCGTGTTCAACAGTTATCAACATGGAAACTACATGTCAAGCACATATTTACAGAAACTGGTATATAAATGTATTACCAAATCATGTAATGGTTGGTATCAAAGGATTATGAGGTATAGTGGTACAAATACTGATATAATAAAAGTTATGGTTTAGAACTCAGGGACATGGAACACTAAAGCAAAATAAATGGTCAGGGAGGAAGAGTCACAGGTTTGAGTCCATCACCCTGGCCTGCCACTGGTTTTTAATGTATTGTAATCTTTTCTTTTCCTGAATTTCCTGTAAACTGTGTGTGACTGTGTATCTATCTCTTAATCTGTGTGATTCGATCGTCTGAGTCCAGCTGGACAATACAAGCACTTCAACATGCAGCTATAAAACTTCAGCAGACCTAATTACAGAGTTGACTCAGATGTGACGCGCCGCCTCAGTCCCACCTCACTGGTCCCCGGGGTCTGTCAATCAGGGAGGTGATGCAATGCTGTCTGGCTCTGTTGGTCCACTGCAGTCATACGCACACACACTCACTCAAGGACAATGATATTTGTGCTCCTGCTTTCACGGCCCTTTTGGGATGAATATTTCCAGGTTTTATGGAAAACGTCTTGTAAACAGTTACCGTGTTGTCGCGTCGACGACACATTCTGAGCAACGACAGGATGTGTTTTCATGTCCCGACACGAGACGTTCAGCCGCAGTGCTCAGGTTCAAATCAGCTGTGTTTTGACCTTTTGTTCGTGTCGGCTACAAAATGCAGGTGAATGAAGCAGCTGAGGAGCAGAGGGAGGTTTTTTCACCGTGCAGCTGCTGCACAGAGTGTTGAATTTTGGGAGCAGGGGTCAGACGCTGAAGGCCGAATCATTGTGCGTTCAGATGGTTCTGAATGTTTCTGATTCAGTTTGGGCCGGCATCGCACGAGGCTCTGCTTTCAACACAGGGATATTTATTAAAGCTGAATTTAGGGCCTGGTGATGTTCAGCTTTCAGTGTCGTCCTCTCGTCACAGTAAAATCATTACGTGTGGTAACTAATAGAGCTGGTGCTAGTGCTAGTTCGGTGCTCGTTTGGTGCTAGTGCTTAGTTGGTCTTCCTAAGAACCAGTTTGGTTTTCCATCGGCACGGAGCCGAGTTGGAGCCACGTCATTGCGTCACTGTAAAACGTCAGTGTGTCACTGCATAAGTAGCCGGTCCCCGATCTCTTTTTTAACTTTTAGAGTTTATTTGGGAGTTGCTCGACACTCTGCACGTAACCCGCTGCAGCCATCTCCCACTGGAGCTTTTCATAGACCGGTTTGGTCCGCAGGGCTCCATCCATTCAGTCGGGGTGGAAATGCCTTCTAAAAATGAAGCCAAACCTTGGTTGCCCCCTGGTGGCTGGCTGCAGTACAAGTCATAGGAAAACACAGTGGTTGTACCAGTGTCTTCGTGGGACCAGTATACCTGGGCTGTAGCCAGTTATTATTAAGATTATGTTTGAAGGTCTTCAGCACATCTTTAGTTACCAAGAATTGAGGATGACGATGAGCAGCATCATGGTGTCTTCTGTACTTTCATAGGACGTGTGGACAAAATTAAAGCAAATATCTCCAGCCTTATCATTTAATCCTTGATTAAATGATTTCTTTGTTGGAGTTCTTCAGAAAAAAGCCCCCTGAGGTAAACGTGTTAATTAGAATAAGTTAATGGTGTGTGTGTGTGTGTGTGTGTGTGTGTGTGTGTGTGTGCGTGCGTGTTAAATGCAGTGACAGACTATGATGTGCTGTGAAAGCAAGTGGAAATTGGAAATGAGAGACAGACACAGACAGTGTTATCAAGAAAGGGGGAAAGAGAGAGGAGAGAGAAACACCAAGAAATCCCTGGAGACAGAAAGAAAGGGGGGCAGACAGAGAGAGAGAGAGAGAGAGCAGACACATGGATGGAGAGACGGAGAAACCCCTGGAGACAGAGAGAGAGAGAGAGGGAGAGAGAGAGAGGGGGGGACTGGAACAGACGTTCAGTCCAGTCGCCGGTCTCTCGGCGGAAAGACACGAAGGCTGATTGTTAACGAACGGAACCGAACAGTGAAAGTAACCGAACTATAGGGTTTAAAAAGAAGACCAAAGTACACGTAAAGAGTGTAGATAGATAGATAGATAGATAGATAGACAGACAGACTCAGTGAGGAGGAAGAGGAGGAGAAGGAGGTGGAGAAACCCGACAGGAGGAGGACGGACGGAGCGGAGGAAGGGAGGAAGGAGAGGAGGCTGGAAGAGAAGCAGAGGAAAAGGGAGGATTCTCTGGAGTTCTCCGGTGGCTTTCCTCTCTCTCTCTCTTTCTCTCACCCTCTCTCCCCCCGGCCGGGCCGTGTGGATGTCTGCTCCCCGGAGGCTGTTAAATGTTGAACTTGATGGGTGTTCCGAACACCACCGCCGCCAATGTCTCCTGTATTTGTAACTGCAAGCGCTTCACCCCCCTCCAGAGCATGGAGATCAGTGAGTAACTTCCATTTCTGCTTGTTTGTTTGTTTGGTTTCTGTCTCATTTCACTTTTGTGCCCCGGGAGTCGCGGGGAGCCGTCGGTGTTGTGTTGCCGTGTGGAGGGCTCGGGTTGCGGGCACTGGGGGGGGGGGACGCGTACTCGCCGGTGGACCTAGCTAAGTGTTGTTGTTAGCGTTAGCTCGCAGTAACTTTGCGCTGTTTCCCCCCTGCGCATCGCAAACGGCGCCGCTAGCTAACAGACGCGTCAACAACATCGCTAGCTCAGCTCCAGCACGCCAAGTTTCCCCCCTCCGTCCTCCGAGCGACGCTCGCTGTTGAACTTGACCCAAAACCGAAGGCACTGCAGGCTTCCCCGTGTCCCCCTGACCCGGCCGAACTGAGCCCCACCACCGCCTCGGTTCAAACACACTGTCTTCGGCCGAGTTCATCGCAGTTTTATCCGCCGTGGACGGATTTCTGCTTAACTTGCCGTTTTTTCCAAACGGGTTCCGGTCCGTCTGCTCCTGGCGGACAGACCCAGACATGCCCGTCTCATCTGCGGGCTGTTTAACGGTTTATACCGGGGGTAAAAGTGTGTTTAAGTTGTGTCGGAGGGTTGTATGGGGGTGAGGGTGGATGTTACGCCACCGTAAGTACAGCTTTTTGGGTTGGCTTGAGGAGGAAGAGGAGGAGGCAGGGGGGAGCTGGAAGTTTTGTCTTCGTCATGTCGAGCAGAGCCAGACGTCTGTCTCGCCGTCTGCCTGCCGAGCGCGTGCGCGCGGGCGCGTGCATGTGTAGCCGTGTCCGGGAAAAAAATCCCAGTTTGGATTTATATACATGAGTTGGATCAGGCTGTGCGCGCGCGCGTTTGTGTTGTGTTGTGTTGCTGGGCGAAGCAAGGCACCCACACCACCCTGGGCTATGGGTTCGAATCCCCGTGTTTTTATGCAGCTTTCACATTAGGGTATGTGTATGTGTGCGCTCGCCTATGGGACCATGTACACTGATCATTAAGCTCAAGGTAGATGGAGGTGTGTGTTTGTGTGTGTGTGTGGCAGAAAACCTGCCTTTATACTAGACACACAAGTTTGAAACTCATCTCTTGCCATGATATTTTAGTATGATCTGCCAGTCATGTGTTTGTTCTCTATAGACCACTTGCGGTGGAGAAAAGGCAGAAAACAATGATGACAGTTCACAGTTCATTGTGTTCCGTTCATGTTTTTGCTCCATCACCATCCCCAGGCCCAAAGATATTACGTTTTCCAGATTGTGAAATGCTGATATTTGAATATTTGAATGGGAGGAGCTGGATTCATTAAATAGATCATTGTGTTTGCAGGTCTTATTTGTAATAATGATGGTGGAATTAGCACTAACAGTATTCTTCCTTATTAACTCCTCCTCCTGTCTCATGATAAACAGAATCTGGGCTTATGATTATTGTCATCAAAGTTCACAGTCCAAATCCAACACTGTTCTTTTATAATAATGAATGGACCGATTAATGTTCCATCCGTCTGCCTACTGTTAAACATGTTATTCCACGGTCATTGATCTCTGCTCGAGAGTTTGGAACCTGACTGCTGTAGAGAGTTGCTCCTGGGAACTTTATGGTGTTGGAAAATAGAGTCCGGGCTCACAGTCAAGATTCAACACTTTATTGCCATTGCAACAAAACTGATATGGAAAAAGACTGAAATGAAAACCTTCTGGTACATAAAGAAAGGAATTAAAAAAAAAAAAAAAACCTTCCTGTGGGCGTGTTACCAGAACCTCAGGCTGATTTGTGAAGCCCACCATTGTCCACTTTGTGTGATAAAGGGGATCAAAAGTAGAACCATAGTGATTTAGGAATTAAGTGCAAGAACGGCCTCTGGGTAAGTGCTCTGGCTACCGCTCAGACTTTTCGGATGAAGAGAGGAAGTTAAAAACATGCTTGGCGTGGATGAGTGGAGTCATTTCCATGTAATGGTGTCGGTTTCAGCTCCCATCCTCTGACTTGCGCTGCACGGTATACCCTTTTGTCCGGTCACTGTCTTTTCATACCACACAGTTATTCCACACCAGTCACGATGCTCTCAGATCCAGCGCACTAAAATGGCATTAGACCTTCCGCGTGACATGGAAAACATTTTCAGCTGCCCTAGAATAAATAACACTCCTCTGCTTTTCCTCTGGATGTGGAAGTGTTGACCATCCACAGTAAGAAAGATGGACTTGTCTTGGTCCGGCCTATCTTGAAGGTTTTCCTTTGTCCAAGCTCTTTTTGAGATAATCAAACTCTTCCACATTAAACTGGGAATATCAATATAGTACTGAGTTCCAATTTAATTTCAATTTAACCTCCCTCCCTGCATTTTGCATTAACCAGGACTAAACATTTCCTTAACATCTCCAATTCACAATCACCGACGTCTCCAAATTTGTCCAAAAAGCAAGATGGCGGTACTCATATCAAGGATAATTTGGCTTCAGTTTTTACAATGGACGTGTGCAGTCTTTGCTTGTATATGGAGGCTATATATGGAACATTTTATACCAGGACTTGGCCTCCCCCACACTGTTTCCACAAAGTCAGTGGAACACTGCATGCTGTAACATTAAGACTCAAAGCATTAACAACATCTCCAGATAGTCGAGTTCACATAAGTGTAATACAGATTGCCTGGACTTGCAACAGAACGAGACGATAAGAATACAGGCAGACACACACACACACACACACACACACACACACACACACACACACACACACACATAATTCCTCTGTCTGAGAATAGACGTGATGTTTAGTCTGGACGACACAAGAAGGGAAACAGATAAACCTGCAGAGGAGAGAGGAGACTGGAGGGAGAGTGAAGAAAGAAGAGAGTGATGTTTCTGGAAAATAAGAACAAGGTGTTGAGGCGGTGAAGCCAAAAGAGAGGGGAGAGAAATGCTGCAGGAAGAAGAAGAGAAACACTGAGTAGGAGTCGACAGAAAACCAGTGTTTAGACTCCGGAATGAACAAAGCATTATTCTGTAAATAAAAAAACAAAAACAAGGTCATGTGCAAGATGTTCCATCTGTACGAGACGGCGCACAGCAGAGCCGGGGTGGGAAAGATGAAAGAGGCGCGGGAAGAAAGAACAACACAGGAAAATTCGCGTTATTCACTTGAGACGAGGCGATCAAAAGACCACGCAGACCTGATAGAACAAGCAGGGGTTCCCCAGACTTTCACTTCAGAGGAGCCATCTGGGAAACCAGCGCTCACTTCACAACAGATGTTGTCACATGTAGGTAGCGCTGTCGGCAAGGGTCAGTTCATCTCAATGGAAAATAATAAACAACGGGGACACATTTGGTTTTATTGGTCCAGGTTCTTAATAACGTGTATGGGAGACCTGTGGGTCCATCTCGTTGAACGGTGCAGTTAGTCGGACTAACGCCCCGAGAACATGGTTGTTGACAGGGTTGTGTTCTGTGGATTATCCTGATGAAAGTTTACACTGTCTTCGTTTCATTTAAAATTAATACTGTAGATTTTAATGTTTAAACAAATCCTTCTGCCAACAAGGAAGACATTATGAGAAATTATGCAAATTAATTAATTACATTTATTTGGATTAATTAGAATTTAAAGTTGTTTTTTTTAAGGAGTTACTTATCATCTTGAATACACAGTCACTGGTGCAACCCATGACTGAACATGAGTTGTGGTTAAATTGGGAAATAGCCAGTTCCTCGTTGTACTTGTACTCCTGTTTTGTATTTATTGCATTGTCTCCATGCAACCTGCAGAACTGGTAAAACATATATTAACCAATTATTTAACTTTGTAACTCAACGTTTCACCGGACAAAGGAGCTGCAGAGATATTGACTCACTTTAGAACTATCATTAACCCGTCCCAGTGTCTGTGCTGCACATCTTCCCTCATCTGGATCTGTGTAGTTGTAATTGTAGGGTTTCATATACCTGTTACACCCACTGATATATAAGAGCAGACACACACACTCACAGCAACCTCATATGTATTACACATCTGTTCTGAGCAGCAGACATTGCTAGTCAAAGCACATGACATCAGCATTACTCATAGGCTAGCCGTGCAGACGAGTGTGCGTGTGTGAGGGCGCGCACATGGTGAAGTCATAGCTGGTATCAACTCATAAGAATGATTTCCTACCAGCAGCCTGGCTGCCCTGTACATTTCTTACTGAACGTCTGGTCGTCTTAACGTCAACACTTCCACAGTCTGCGCGTATAGCCAACACAAATGTTACCTGCAGTGTTCGAGTGTGTGCGTGCATGTGTGAGTTCAGATGGAGGGTAGCGGCGTTTATTGAATTCGAGGAAACGAGTCAGAGTGTTCAGGAAGTGACTGGCGGCGGCAGCAGGAAGGACACAATGTGCCTGTTGGTCTTTTCTGCTCAGACTCGCAGTGCTATAACTGTACCCTGCACTAAGTTGCAAGTTTGATCCCTGCGACCACTCATGTGCCCATGAGCAGGGCACCGAGTCCTGACCTGAAGTATGAAGAAAGCTTCCGTCTTAACCTGCTAGAGGTTTTTAGATTTTTTTTACTTCTATCTAATCTGTCGATAATCCATTTGGATTAACCTATCGACACTCTTTCACCAAGTAAATAAACCACGTCGACACGCGGGCTGATTCATAGAACGGATGCCATGTAAATTGTGTCGATAAAACCAGAGGGGAGATTATCTGTTGGGATTTCAGACACACTGACAGAATCTGATGCTTCTGTTCTATCGAGTCGCTTTCAGCATGACATCATTATCTGACCGTATGTGAAACGTCAAGCCGCTGCTCTGGAAATCACGTCACCTCCAGTTAATTGTGTTTTCTCAGAGAGCATGCTGCCACACCACTTCTGGTTTATATTAAACATTTGTACCAAAGCAGCAGCAGCGGGCGTCTCCGTCCCTGCGTGTACAGTATTTATAGCTGACAGGAAGTCACTCTCACGTCTGAAATTCATCTTTCTCATTGTCATGTGTCAGTCAGTTCAGACATTTCCACATCCTGTATGGGCCGCCGCTCCCATGTGACACATTGAGGATGTTCCTGAAACAGAGTGACAAGCAAAAAGCAGGAGAAACAAGTTTTTTTTTTTTTTTTTCCTTCCCATGATCCCACTTACGACAGCATGAAATGAAACGGAAAAATACGTCCTGAGGCAAACTCTCTGTTTGATCTCACAAACTGTACTCGCCGAAACCAGAAGCAACTTTATTACCGTCTTAAATGTGCCATAAAAATATATTTGTCACCTATTGTCTCTATCTGTGGTTTTCAGGGTAATGGAGCAGTTCCAGGTTTATTCAGCACCAGACTTTATTTTATTAATTATTCATTATTTAACTTTTTTTAAGTATGTACATGACCTAGGTCTAAGATGTCATTCATTACTGTCTTCAGAATACACCAGCTTATATGTCACAATCATAAATATTTTCCCCCCTAATATCAATATCGACCCTGAAAATAAATACATAAATTACATATACAGTGTTTTATGTAAAAGTAATGATATACAAGAGAATACCGATTAGTGTGGTATTTTCCAACATGGCCGTCAGTTTTTAGGAGGTATTTGTCTTTCTTGTCGGCGTCTCATTGTTCTCACTGACGGCTTTTTTTCTCCTTCTTTTTTCTGTCGCCTTTCTCTGTCAGTAAATCATGGAAATTAAATGATTGAGCCTGTTCTGGCTGGCCTCCTAGACTTATTATGTAAACCTCTCTGTCTGGGTGTCTCGGAGCTGCGTGTGTGTTTCGGTGCCTGCGATGTGTTCGCCGAGGAGGATTTGTTAACGTTTGTCCACATAGATCTCTACACTGACCTTTTTCTGAAATCAAGTGTCTGATGATCTTGGTGTTTGGGAATCAAACCTTTCTTATGTGTCACTAGAATCCCTGAGCATGACGAACTGAGTGAACCCAATGTGTTCTGAAGAAATGAATAACCACAGACTGTCGACTCGGCTGCTTCCTGTTTGCTTCATAGTTCCTAGTGAGCGGCCCGGCGCTGCCGCTGCCTCGCCGGTGCAGCTGTGGGTTGAGGGCGCTGCTTAAGGGCACGTCAGCAGCAGCTTGTAGTGCACAAAGGACTGTTTCCTGATGTCCCCATCCGGGTGTTGGACTCGTCCCAGCAACATGTTCTCTTTGTCTCTGTCGTCCCATCCTTCACTTCAGCCTTGCTTCCCTCCTTCCTCTCGTTCATTACGGAGATGTGAAGTGGAAAGACCTATTTCAAGCACCCCCGCTTCCAGAAATAAAAGTTCCTTTCATTTTTCCCCACAGACACCGTGACTCAACTCAGAGCTGGAGCACTCTCCTTTGGTTTTGATGGATGTGAAACGCTGCTGGTTCAATCGGCAGCACAGAAACCTTACTACTCATTGATTGAATTGTTTGTGAGCTTCTATTGAAATTGCACTGCCCTGGAGAAACTCGGCTTCATTCTGCACTGCTCAGTTATAGTGTTTGGTTAGAATGACCAAAAGTTCCTGAATTGAATTCAACCAAACCTCTAAAGGGAAATAATCACTCTGCCTTTTGACGAGATTCACTTTATTATTCTGCTAACGGTTAAGGTTATGCAAAGATTCAGCAGCTATGGGGCAGTGCTTTCTCCTCAACATAATCTTTATATTTGCTTCCACTGCTACAGGCCTCTTCTGCTCTGCAGTGGCAACAGAGGATCATGGGTCCTACACAAGTTGGAGCATAATGCCAAACTGACAATATTAAAATAATTAGAACTGCGGTTACTTCCTCTTTTGCTTTCATCCCTTTACCTTGTGCCAGGGTTTGAAATGAACACCACCAAGCTCCACCGCACCTGGTCACATTTTCCGTTTGGTGGACAATTTCTATTGTCTATCTATCGCAGCTCCTGTGGGTTAATGACTGCACCAAAATAGTCCTAAAACAATAACCGGAGAGTCTCCTATGGATGCTTTGCTTCTGTCCCGTGTCTCCGCTGCAGTTTGACACACACGTAACAACGCCAGGAAAGAAGCTTTCCATTTTTTCCATGATTCCACTTTTTCTTTTCTTTCTTTGACATTATAGGGGAGGTTCTGTTTCCACGTTTTTGGTGATTTCTCATGAAAAAAGAAATGGTTCACGGGTGGTGAAAATGTTCAGGCGCATTTAGGAGACCTCTAGGACTGTGTGCAGTTTGGTGGATTTAAGATTGTTGGCAGAAGATGGCTCTGAATGCCATTCTAGTACAAAATGGAATTTTATGAACTCCTGATTAATGTACTTGGATTATTTAGGTAATTTTCCTTCAGATTGCAGCCTCTTCAAGTCTGCACCCAACCTCACACCTTATTTTCTAAAAGGAACACTGCAACGAATGTTCACGTGACACAAAAACACATATTTCAAGAAAATAAAAGTGATGCTTGGCAGGTGGATTCGTTATTCCGCCATCCTCCTTGGCCCGTGAGTCAAAGAGTTAATTTGGTATCCCGCTCTCAGCTGTTCATTATTCCAATAACACGTACACAGAAAACAAAAAGCCCACATCATGCATATGTAGATGCATGCAGCATTAGCGTCTGGGGGTCAAGGTCACTGCTACTCTGGGGGTTGTCTGCGTTTGTGTTTGTGAGTGTGTGCCCTCTGCATATGATCTGCATATAAGACAGTGTTCAGCTGAGGCCCTGGTAGTCTGCTGGACCTATATTGTCCCATTAATTAGTCTGAAGTCAGGAGTCGGCTCTATATGTCTGTCTTGCGGTGTGAATAAATCCATACACAGACTGTCTGAGGACCAAGAGGCTGCTCTATAAATAAAGGCACTGACTGTCTGCTTGTTATAGGCAGAGCTCTGCAGTGTGAAAGAGATCGCCTCTTGTTTTTCATTAATTAGTCTGAGACCGAAGAAAAAAGCCTGCACCTCGGTCTGCTCTCCTAAATGCTTTAATTGTCGTCTGTTTACGTGGTTTTAAGGAGCTGGGGGTTTGTCTTGTATTGTGTTGCCTGTATTGGTTTTAGTGTGGTGTCAACATGAAATGAAGTTTGCCGCCTGGTGTGCAGCACCACATTATATGTTCACATATTATTAATTTATTATTTAATATAATGCACAGATCTAGTTTTTATTCATATGTCATCTTTTGCCACCACCAGAGTAAACAATAATTTGCTTCTTAAAACAGTGTCAGATGTCAGAGCCAGGAAAAGTCAGTTTTTCATTTTCTGAGTGTTGAGTTTATCTTTTGCTCAGCCTCAGGATGTTTCTTCTCTGTAATTCCTTCATGCTACATTTATAAAAACTTACCCCCAGACTAGAATGTGCTCCTAAAACACTCCCCAAACCAAAGGAGTTTATGTCCGTGCCTCTGTCCATGCCTCTGTCCATTTGTCTGATAGAGATGAATAACTGAACAGTTTTCAACAAAACTACAGGATGTGAATTTGTTCATTAATTACTAGTTAGAATATGAATTAGATTATTTTATTTTATTATTTAATTTTTATTACAGCCTAACTCATACACCCAGGCTTGGGTCTGCGTCTCTGACCAGATTTGTCTCACTCAAACGTTTACGACCTAATTTCCATTAAACATTCAGATATTCATGTATGTATGTAAATGCATGGTGCACTGATGGGGGGTGTTGTTTGTTTTTTGCATATGAAACTCTGCATCTGCGCAGAAGGAGGGGGTGAGGTTAGCAGTTTGGGTCTCCACAAGGGCAGAGGTCGGGGGTCAGGTCAGGAGGAGGCGGGGTGGGGGGAGGGGGGCAAAGCTTCATTGACACAAGAATGGAGTCTGGTTTTTGGGAGCATGCGCCTGTGTGTTTATATTATTCGGTAAATGTTAGTGACGGATTCGTGTGGTAAAACCTCCTCAATTAAATGCTCCTGCTGAACTTACACATCTAATCTTTGACTGAGGGACTGGGAGCTGCACAGGGCCATGGTGACATTTCAAATTATTATTCAGAGTTATTACTGACAGCTTTTGAGATCAGTCTTGGAGCAGTTGTGGTTATTATTAAATTTGTCCACAACTTCAACTCCTCCAAAAGAGGGAGACTGGCAATGAATGCCAGTGTGTGTGTATTTATTGTTTGGGTTTATTTTAACACCCCATGTTCCAGGGTCCAATAACATTTAAATCAGTGATCATGATGGAGACAATGTCCAATAAGCAGAATGCAGACATGCATAAGCAGAAGACAGACATGGGCAGGAATGCCTGACATGTTGCTGACGCAGTGATACTCAGAGGTTCTGCCATCGTACTCCTGAGCTAAATCTGTGGTGCAGTGAGACGCTGAGACGTCACGTTAGTTGGATGGTTGCGTCCTGAGTGCGAGACAGTCTAGACAAGGGCACACAAAACACATGCATGCTCTCTCAACCCCCCACGCATGACATAGATAGACGTCCATGACCATGGGCTTGACCCTAACACACACACACACTCATACACTCAGACATTCACAGACTGAGGAGGGCTGTGTCTACCTCACTTTACCCTCTGGCCTAGAGGAACCAGCTGGGACCAAATGATTTGCATCAGACAGACCCACGCTCAGGCGATGCTGTGACTCCACCTTTCTGTTTATATTTCCAACAATTACCAGTATACATTGAACTGTTCCAACACACAAACAATTCCTATTATGATGAACACAGAGCTCCACCTCAGCAGCCACAATGTCCTCCTTCTCCAACTGTCACATGGAGCGGAGGATAAAAATGTGTCTGGACAAAGCAGGACATACACCCACACTTTAATGCATATGCAAGTGACACTGACATGAACCACTCTGGTCTGATGATGATGATGAAGGGAAGGTGTGAGACTCCTTTTAAAATAATAATAAAAAACATTAAAATCTTTCAAAGATAGTTTCTTCAATGTTTATACTTTGAATACATTTTCCAGTACTGGCTTTTGGTCATATCATATTTAAACAGTTAAGCTGTTTAAAAAACAAATGCGATCTTTATTAGTCTCATGCTAGAAAAGTTATCGCATATTATAATTCTAATTAAAGACACATGGAAATATAAGAAAAATGATTTTAAAATAATGATTGAAAATAATTTACTGTGCAAGAAAGCAAAACATACAAGCAGGAAAGAGGAATAAAAACCAAAGTTAACCACCAGTGAGACGCCATGTTCTTATTAACATATGGCTTTACTTGTTTTTTAGATTTGTAAAGAATATCTTTGAAAAGTAGTAACTTCTTAAAAAAAAAAAAAAAAAAAAAGCTTCTCTGTTCTCTGGAACAGGACATTGTGGACAGAATCCTGTTACAGGAAATAAAATGCAAGCCAACACGTTTTCTAAAAAAAAGCCTCCAGACGTACCTGAGTTGACAGATTCTTGGCAGCATCGGAAACACAATCGCTGCTCGCATTGTGTCCAACAACCTCCCACACCTCGTGCAGCGAACAGATCTGTGCCAGCTGGCACAAACACACACACACACATATATATATAAATATATATGAGGCCCATATTGTTTTGCGTTTGGTTGGCACTGAGCCAGTTTCCCAGCTTGTTTACCATCCGTCCCTCCATTAAGCATTCATGACCCAGCTGTACTTCCACTCATGATAAACATTTCTGACACTGATGCTGCAGTTGACAACTTAAGTCACCATCAGTTGTAAATTTGAGTACATGCACTTGCACTCTCTCACACACACACACACACACACACACACAAGCTGAATGAGAATCAGAAATGGCCACGCATGTTCTGGGTTTCGGCCAAAATAGGAAAACGAACAACTGGAGAATGTCAGAAATGTGTTTTGTACATTTCAGCCCTTGAAAACTCAAGTGAGAAACCAATAGCGTCAAGGTTTGCTGCACTTCACTGCCATTTAGTTTTGTGTGTGAACGTTCCCCGCTTTGCTTCATTTGAGTGGCTTTGTCACAGCGATCTTGTTTGGGTTTGGGCTGACGTTTGTTTCGTCTGAAGCAGAGGTTATCTCACTCTCACACGCACACACAAGTGAAGACACAAGAGCTGAGGCAGGCTGATTCATGCGGAGGATAAAGTTTGAAGCTGGGCTGGTTTCAGATCAGTCTTTGAGGAAGAAAGAAAAGATCTTTTCCGGTCCAGGTAGTTCTAATGTTTCTGCAGTTGGCTGCTGATGGTGCAAGAGCGGAAGCTCTCACATGTCCCTGTTGTTGAGTTTGCAATGTATCCAACTTTATGAGTTTAGAGTTTTTAACAGTAAAAAGGTTTTTTTCTGAGCTTGATTATCTTTTGGTTTGGTCCATGTACTATCTGCTAACATTTCGAGCCTATACCATAGCTAGTCACCAGGGGACATTCAAGATGTTTTAGCATCACTTTGGAGAGCTGTCCATCTTTGCATGTAGTATATGGTGATAATTCATTTATACATACTGTACATCCTCAAGTGGTTCAACGATCTGCACAGCATTATGACATCCTCCGAGGTCTGTGGCTCTGAGAAATTGGTGAGCTGTGTCGGGTCATGTCAATGACCAGCATCTGCAGTTTGATCCAACGTGGTTTTTATTGTTGTTGTTGTGAGATGATCAAAGGCAGGAAGTCCTTATTTAGGTGAAAGTTCAAGTCACGTGTGATCATCCCGTTAGAACGAGTTAACTAAGGGAGGTAGCAGTGTGAATAATATTGCTGATTAATGCAGTGCAAAACGATTTCCTGAAATGATGATGAATGATGAGAGGTTGAGTTTGAGTGACGGACGCAAAGAATGCCTTTGATTTCTGAGTGCGTAGATTTAGGTTGTTCAATCACAGGATGCACATACATACACACACAGTTTATTATTTTTTATTATAGATGTCTTTGTAACTCATTAGCATTGTTTAGACAGACAGACAGGCACACGTGCGCACACACACACACACACCTGGCTAGACGCTAGACATAACAATGTCTGAACACTCTGATCGTGTGTGGGTGGGGTGGGGGTGTGTGTGTAAGGACCGGGTGAGCTGGTTTTTGCTTTGCAGCCAAACACTGTTTGGACAGGTCCATGTCTGACACACACACACACACACACAAATCCCTGTTTGATCTCCCACTTGCTGCCTCTTGCTTCACCTTATCTTCAGCTCTTTTCATATTGGACAAAAAGGACACACTAACATGTGGCTGCTGTCGTCGGGGTGAAGGGGAGCAGCCAGCATTCAGTCCTGGGTCAGATAACTCTGCAGCAGTTGCAGGTATTTATTGGCCTCAGCTCCGACGTCCATAAACATTTACAGTGTGATGCAACAACACATAATGTTTCCCGACTCTGTCAGCTCAGGCACACATTTCTATGTCTGTGTTCAAGCAGCTCAAACATCATTCAGTCTGCGTTGGGTTAGAGGACGCGGTCACCGGCCTCTGCCTGCGTCTGTTTACTCATCCTGTTTTCTCGTATGTTTGAGACATTTAAACGTGACGCAACAGAAAGTCGTCAATAATCTTTGAGAGGTTTAATGCTCACAGTCACCCAGGGATGTTGTCAAAAGCATAGCAAGACACACAGCTGCAGCTTCAGAAACAACAACAGGCCTGTCCGTGAATAGTTTTTGACAAACTTCCTCTCAGGATTGTTGCTGGAAGGTCTGTGATAATCATGAAGATGATCACATTTAAAGACACATTGATTTAATATTTTAGTTGAGCTGTTGCTCAAAGGAACGTCAGCAGTCCTCAGCATGTCACATGTGTAAATAAGCAACCTGCTGCACTGTGAAAAACACCCAGTACAGACTGTTAATCATTACTGTTATGTCTAGTATCACAGTGGATCAGAGCCATTACATGCACGCACACACACACACACACACACACATGCACGGCGACTGCATGTGACCTGCCCTTAGCGTCTGTGTCTGACTCCCTTCTCTCTTTCACATTTAAATGAACAGTGTGAGTGCGTGCACGGAGGGCTGATTGTGTCTGCCAGTGTGGGTTTGTGTACTTAGGATTTTGTGTGTGTGCGCGCGCGTGTGTGCGGGGGTGCGAGACGACAGGGGTAGTCTAGCTCCTTCCGGCTAGAATTATAATGAGAGACTACACACACACACACACACACACACACACACACACACACACACACACACACACTTAGTCAGTCGCAGACCCAGACAAGCAGCTGATAATGAGGTTTGATTTTCATATGTTTCAGACAGAATACCCAGCAGGTCAGCAAGTACATTGTGTGTGTGAGTGTGTGTGACTTCACAAACTTTCACTTGTTAACATTAATGACCCTCTTGCTCTCTGTTGTACAGGATGTGCTTGTGCTTGCGTTTGTCTGTGTTTTGTCTCTGCCTGATGTTTTTGAGTCAGACCTCTGTTTGAATCTGCATTTATTTCACTCAGTCAGATTGCTGTTATAATAACTACTGCATTATGTGTTAATGTGTCTAGACGCGCTGATGTCATGTCTCCGGGGCCTTGCATTATAGATTTGATATTGCTTTGGGATTGACTTTTATTGCGGTTTCCTGTTTTCGTAGAGACATTGATGGCTGTTTAATTTGCCGTCTTCTGAAAGAGGAACATAAGAAAAGTTCCGACATGAAACTCTCAAACTAACTTGTTATGTTTGATATTCTACTTCTCCTTGGTTCTAGAGCAGAAATAGAAACCCAACATGCAAACCTCCAGGTGCCAGACAGAGGATAATGAACATAAAGTCCACATGCTGATAAAGCCCATACCCACTGACCTTAAGACTCATGGGTTTTATTTCAGATTCAGAACAATCAGGGCAGCACTGACATGAAGGAGAAAATAATATAAATTCAGTTTTCTATTTAATATGCTGACTTTCATTTCTCCTATATAGCATTATATTATCCTGAGGATACTCCGCTAATACTTGAAGTTAAAACGACTCCTTAAATTGCAATTTTTCAAAGAGCATTATTGAGACATTGCATGTTTATATGTTGTGGATATACCATATATATATATATATATATATATATATATATATAAAACCAGGGACGAAGACTATGAAAGTAATGAAATAATTAACTGAACTGTTTCTTCCATCAATGACCTGTAGCATTTTTTTTATTTTGCTAACCATGACAGAATGTTCTGAAATTTTAGAAAAGTGATTAATCCAAACATAAGCCTTTTTATAAACCTTTAGAAAACAAATGTTGTTGGATTTAAACACAGATCATTTGTTTGTTTGGCTTCCTTTCAGCACCAATAGTGTTCTCTGCCACTCAAAGAACGGGAACGCTTTTGGAAAACAGCATTTCATGAACACATAGCAATTTAGTAATAATCCCAATCTGCCAGAGACTACAAATTAATCACGTGAACAAATTAATTCTCCATCAGAAGCTCCCTGGTCGGATTGTGTAGAGCTGGTTCGATGCTTTGTGTCTTTTCCTGGTCACAACAGTGAGTCGGCTCTGTCTGCAACCCTCTCGCTGTTAGCGTTAGCATAGCATGGGAGTCCCCTGGATTAGCACGCTAAATTTAGTCGAATGCTCTCTTCTGTTCTACTCCCTGTAATCCTCCCTCTCCTCATCTCCTCCTTCCTGTATTACTTCATCATACTGTCGAAATTCTTGATTTGTATGTTTTTGCAGGGCATTTTATTTTTGAAAATTTCTGCCAATTGTTGTATATTTATGTGTGTGTATGTGTATTGGAAATTATGAGACAGTGGATAGAATAATGTAAATAATTGTCCACTGGCAAAACTGTGAACACGCAGAAGAGAATTGGAAAAGGCCTGACCCCTCGTCTGACTGTCCCAGAATGTTCCTGTCACTGTGAACTGGTCTGACTGGGAGACTGGACTCCTGAGTTTTTTTCTGTGAAAGACAGACTGAAGAAAACATCCAGACTCAAAGTTTGAATCAGATTTATTCCAGTTCGATAGTGCATGATGCGATCGCAGACTGAAAATGACGTGTGGATGGATAAGATGAGAATAAGACAGGAGACTGATAACAAGGCGCACACACACACACACACCTCTCCTCTGCTGATTTAAACAGTGGGATTTTTGTTGACCAAAGTTCCCACACTTGTTGGCTGCACCATGACCGTGGCGTCCAGAGTCAATGGAGAGAGAGAGAGTGTGCGTATGTGTGTGTGTGTGAGAGAGACCACCCCCCCCTCTAAATAGTCTTTCTCATGGAAATTGGCAAGCAAATTGTGTGCACCTATGACCTATAACTCGGTTTCTCTGTCTCCCTCTCTCTCTCTCACACACACACACACACACACACACAGGAACACACTCACACACACACAGCTGTCTGTGCTATTTCTGACTACCCAGACTGTCGAGTCATCCGTGGACTGAGAAAGGAGGGGGAGGGTGAAAATTAGCAAGCTTCTCTCCCTTCCTGTCCTTTTCTCCTTCCCTTTCTTCTTTTATCGTCATTGATTTTTGTAAACCTCTCTCCTCCCTCTCCTCCTTATTTACTCACTCCTATCCAGCTTTTTTCTTTCCTTCCTTACTCTATGATTCTCTTCCAAAAGTGTCTCTCTCTTTTCCTTTCCTTCCTTCATTCCTCCTTTGCATCCTATATCTCTTCCTCTCTAACTTGTCTCTTCTCTTTTTGGCCACCACCTTCCTCTCCATCTTTCTCTTCCTCTCTCTCTACCCTTCTACCCCCATGTCAACCTGTCTTCCACCCCTCCCTCGTTTCTCCTGACCACCCCTCCTCCTTTTCACTGTCTGCTTGCTCTCTCTGAGCCATCTGACTCGACAATGACCGCCTGTGACCTTTAGCTGAATGCAGCAGGACGAGAAGGAGGAGGAGGAGGCAGATAGAGGGAGGGCAGGCAGTGGATGACAAATGAGCTAATTGCTTTAGATTAACCATGGAGTGTCTGCCTGCCAGGCTTACAGCCTCCTGTCTAGACAACAGCACAGAGGGAGGGACGAGATCAGCAGTCTCTCTCTCTCTCTCTCTCTCTCTCTCTCTCTCTCAATTTATTTTTTCTTAAGGTTGTGGTTTTTTCTTCCGTGTTGCACTTAAAAAACTTTCAAAACTTTCCTGTGCTGACAAAAGGATGAGGTGAGGAACCTGCCAGGAGCAGCGGTTTATTGCAAGGTTAAGTCACAGATGAAGTTTTGTCTTAAGCAGAAGTTGTTGACTCACAAGTGACAGGTAATTTTAAAAATAATCACAACAATCTGACTTTTATTTGCTATTCATAGACTGTAAGTAAAGATGGGTGAAGCACCTCCTCTTCATCCCACAATCCAGAAATGAAGCCAGAATATCCAGTACTCAGTGTTTGCAATGCTTTGAATGCACTGCTGCCAGTCTCGCTGTGACTGATAAGAAGCAGTAAGGATGCAAATGTGAAGTGTCTCTGTCTCTTGGCGTCCAGACTGAATCGCAGCTTCAAAACTTTTTGAAAGTAAAACTGGGTTGGTCTCTGATTTGGGGCACGAGTCTTGGTCGGCCACCAGAATTAAAGTGATGAGTTTTAAAACTAAACCGCAGTATAAGTGGCGAAGTGTTAACCACAGAGGATTTGAAGCTGGTGTGACAGAGACAGACAGGATTGGGTTTGGATTGGCGGCTCACTTGGTCCCACTGGTGAACGAGCTGGCAACGGAATACTGTGAGAAAATGCAGAACATCTCTAGTTTGAAAAGAAAAATAATAAATAAAAGAATGTATTAATGTTAGCAGCACATTTCCTCAGTTTCTTTGAAAATGTGGTCATCCTGAAAGGGAAAGAAAGGAAAGACCAGGGAAAAGAGAGGATGGCAGAAGAAGAGAGAAGGAGAGACGGTGCATTTGGAAAAAATGGCTTGAATTGAAAATGTGAAAACCATGGACTGTAAATAAAGAGGGATGACTTGTCTTCACCTCCTCCCTCCCTCAATCCAGAAATGATATAAACCAGATACCCAGCGTCAGCTCGTTGTGAGGCCATCACTATCTGAGCTGTAGTTTGCTCATGTCCCAACCAATAACGTGGGGATTTATGAGCTGTACTGCTGCCGCCCACCAGGGGGCACATCAGAAAACTTAGCTTCACCTCTTTATTTACAGTTAGTGGTTCAAACACGGCTTAAATAAAACTTCTCTGTCTGGCTGAAGTGGAAAACCGGTGTGTTGATATTATGTAACTGCATCACACCTTGTGACAATGTGCAGAACATCTGGATGGAAACATGACATGAGAAAATAGTTTTTCTTTTAGTCGGCAGGATGGACGGACGCAGGGAGGAAGTGAAGAGAGGGAGAAGCAGAGAGAGTGAAAAATAAGAGACAAGACAAGACAGACACGGGAGGAGGTCTGCTGACTGACCCCGTGACCTCCCTAAGTTTAAGAGCTGACAAGCTGCAGGCTGGAAGGCACACACACACACACACACACACACACACTCAGCTGGTGTGACTGAGCACTGTTTTTTAGCAATAGCAGTTTGTTTCCTTTTTAATTTTGTTGCATTGGATCAAATAAACTGAACATAAGCAGCAAACTGCGTTTTATGTCTGTGACAATGATGCCATGACATTATAATAGTTACATTAGTGTGTATGTGTGTGTGTGTGTGTGTGTGTCAGCTATGAGCCTGTCTGCTTTTTATGATACCTGAGGGTCACCATAGATTCTGGTTGGGGGTTGCAATCTGTAAGATCACCACTAGATGTCTGCAGTTCCTACATACTGGTTCTTTAAATGGAAGACAGAATATAAATGTTATTGTTTAAACAAAATATGGTATATTGTATGTGACTAAATGTTTCTGTACTGACAGCACAAGCTAAATATGCCTGATTGGCTCAGTCTGATCTCGGCAAAAAATAAGAGTAAGTAATAGTGAAAGAGGAAAGAGAGAGAGTTGTGGGAGTGATTTGGCAGAAAGATGCAGTTCAGCACCAGCTGACAGAGCACAGAGACAGACAAGCTGTCAGCAGGCCGAGTGCCCAGACACACACACACACACACTGGCTGGCACTCAGTGTGTCCAAGTGTCTGTTCCCTTTAGCCTTTTACAGTCACACTCCTCTTTAATAAGCAGAGGAATGTCTTTATGTTTATTGTTCATGGTGTGTGTGTGTGTGTGTGTGTGTGTGTGTTTATGTTTTTCTTCGTGTGTTTGTGTTTCTTTCTGTTTCCATCCTTCGCCCTCTCCGCCCTGTTCCTCCTGTCTGTCCTTTCCCTCACCCTCTCCTCTCCTCTCTGGTATTTAGGACTGGGTTTCTTTCCTCCTTCCTGTCTTTGGTATCTAATCTATGTAAATTGCTGTGTTGATTTAAGCAGTGTAGAAGTGGAAGTGGCGACCACGTGAAGTCAGTAACCTTTTCATTTGCTATGTGACGTTCAGCTGGCGACTTGACTCGAAGCTTCAAATCGTCAAATGAGATCATGTAAACATGAATTAATAAATATCTTGTCCTCTGAAGCACTGATGCACACGTGAATTGCTGCATGTGGAAAACATGAAAACTTTTCTGAATCCATGTTTACAGACTGCTGGTTGCAGTGCCGCAAATAAAGGGGAGGGCCACAGATTTCTGAGTCAGACGTTTTCCTTAGCTGTCCTCCTCCCGGCCCCCCTGGTGAAATGTTTGAGTGAGCCCATGTGAGCGTACAGCTGGGAGCTGTCTGGAGGGTTCAACACCAGCAAAGAGCAAAACACATGATGTGAAACTGGGAGGATATAAATATCTCGCGATAAAAAAATACACAAACCATGTGGAAGCAGGAGAAGACTTCAAAGATGGCAGACTTTATACGTCATAAATACATATATATATGTCCTGCTCCTCTACAGAGCGATGGTAAAATACTATATGTATATATAACCAGAGAAGAGGATTCTCTATCTCTCACAAGATTCCCTTAAATAAAACAAAAGTCCTCACAGCACTGATAAATTTATATTTTCATATGAAGTCTGTGTTGTTGTTCACTGATTCTTGAGCAGATCAATTCCTGAAGTTGTCACATGTCCCAATGAGAACTTCAAGCTTTAACCCCCCCCCCCGTCTGTCATCATTATTCTGTCCATCCCTCTGACCCATCTGTCTCCCCCAGACGGTCCCACCGATCCCCCCAACTTTCTCTTTCTCCCCCTCCCCTCCTCCAACACATCGACCCCTTTTGTTCACAGCTATTGGGGGGGGTCAGTAGGAGGGGTCTGGTCAGCTGTTTCCTCAATGTGTGTGTGTGTGTGTGTGTGTGTCTGGACAGTGTGGGAATGTGTGAGAAAAAGTTGCAGACAAAGCTTGGTGGAAGCTCAGAGTGTGTGTGTCGGCCGGCGAGGACACACACACACACACCGGCACGCCAGAGCATCCTTGGGACATGTAGTGCAGAGCTCCTCTGCAGCGGGAGTTTTAGTTTTTAGTTTTTCTCTTAGTTTGATTTGACCTGGTGGACTCCAGCCTGTGGAAATACCTTCATGATCTAACCCCCTGGAATATTAACACCTCACAGAGCGACAGGACTATGCAGCCTCCACCAGGGAGCCACAACCATGACAACTGCGTTCAGACACAACTGTGTGGTGAGTCGCTCAGCTGAGTGCCGGTGCTTCGGTGGGATTTCATTCTGCTGGAGGCCGTTGACTTGTTGCAGGCAGCAGACACTGCTCAGTCTGTGTCTGACTGTTTTTAATGAACGCATCAGTTAAGAATCAAACCAGGGCGCTCTCAGCTTCTCAGGGGTGTTGATTTGCATTTTTTCTCTTCGGTTAAATCTAATGAACATTCAGAGTTCTTCATCCTTGGAAGGTTTTTTTGTAAATTAACTTGTGATGTTTGTGCATTTACTTTTATGTAATTAAGAATTTGATGGATGCTCATATATCTCTGAAGTAAATGTGAGTATTGTACAAGGTTTTTACAAGGTGTTTAGCACACAGTTCTTCTATTTTTATATTTAAAACTAGTGAAATTTTAACAGGCACCCAGTTTCTCTCAGGATGTTCAGTTTCAATTTGACTCATTTTCTAATTCTGATTCAATTATGGCTCACTATTAGTTCCATCAGCATTTCCCTCAGCAGCAGAGTAGTTTCTGACTTTGTAAATAATGTAGTCAGAGGTAATATATGTCAGTTAGATAGAGTCAAGATGTTTGGGCCTCTAATTTGGTAATTTGCGAGGTGGTGATCAGGGATCAGTGAAGCCAGATTTGGGCCATCGTTCTGTTTTGTGTGTTTGTTTCACTTGTGTGGTTATAGACTGTGACCTGTGATGAAGAATATTTCAGGTTTATTGTTGCGTGTTGGATCTAGAAGTGGTGTGAAACAAGTCTGTGTGTGTGTGTGTGTGTGTTGTCTGCAGGCCACTTAATTCTACTGTGTCTGACTTGGCCCTGACCTCTGTCTGCTCCCTGTGAAAGAATAAAAGTGTGACAAAATATGTGTGTGTGTCTGACTGAAGCGGGGTGGGGGTGGGGGTGGGGTCAAGCGGACGGTCTCTAAACAAAGCTTCCCCTGTCTGGTCTTGTCTGGCTGGGGGGGTGTGTGTGTGTGTGTGTGTGCATGTGTGTTTGTGTCACACTGACCTTTACATAAGGAATAGATCTGTCTGTTCACAGTCTGAAAAGCTTTTTCTCTGTTTCTCACAGAAACCTCAGTGTATTTAAACTTTACTCAATCAGGTCCTATTTTATTGGTACAATGATTTTTTTTTTTAATTCTATTTTTATTTTTTTATATTGACTTAACAGCCCACACCAGGGGTTATTCCATTAGAAATTGAAATGATACTTAAATCAAATTTATTTTAATAGTTATCCACAGATCTATAATCCTCATGACTGTCATATCTGTGTCTTGAGTATAATATTATTATATTATATGTACTCTCACATGAGGATTGGTTGGTTTTCTTTCTTTAAATTCACCAATGTCAAAAAAAGTATTACCCTGAATTTTTACCTTTATGAAAAGTTCTAAACTGATTTAACTTTAAAACTTTTAAGTGGATACTTCATATAAATAAACCTCATCATTAGTCTATATTTTCATGAATATAATATGAATATGAGATGAGTATGTTGGAGGGGTTAAGCCTTTTAATGATATATATAATATATGAAAACCTTCTGTAACATGATGAGTGAACTGACCCTGCTTTTTGTTTCCTGTGTCCTTGCAGCCCAGCTGGAGTTCGTCCAGATCTTGGTGATCGTGGTGGTGATGATGGTGATGGTGGTGGTCATCACCTGTCTGCTGAACCACTACCGCCTATCAGCACGCTCGCTCCTCTCCAGACACGCCCCTGCACGCAGGAGACACCTGCCGCTGGCCAACGTGAGTCTAACACATTTACACCAGAAACCATTAAAGTCTGGTCCGATATCGGCCTGATACTCTCCTTATCTTTCAGATGCACGTGTGCTTTTTTCTCTATGCTGCAGTGTCTAATGTGCATAAATAGATCCTATTCACTAACTGTCAGTTTACACTCTCCCAGAACTCTGCATTTAATAATTTTAAATTGAACCTCACATGGCTACAGTCAGAAGTCTTTTCTTCTTTATGGACACAAGGTTTCAGGTTTAAAAAAATCAATTTACTATGACCAGGTTTCATTAAGACCGCTCTTGAACTTCTCTTAAAATGAAAACAGTTTTCTGTGAAAATCAATGATATATGTCACTTTAAACATTGAATATAAATACCAGCATGTAAAACACTCTCAATGAAGTTTCAATAATGGCTGTTATCTAACAGATTCAGTTCAGTCTGTTAGAAGCTGTTGTTTCAGTTGTTAACGGACGTGCCTCTGTAAAGACGGATGTTTGTGAAAGAGCTTTGAAGTGACAGTGTGTGAGGCTGACTCAACTCCTCAGACGACGCTTTGTGACAACAGTGACTGCGCAGGATGTTACACTGACGTAAACAAACCCGTGTTTTTATCTCCATGGACGCTTTCAACTTGAGAATAGAAAGAACCCTTCGGTTTGGGGCTGTTTCAGGCTTCCAGTTTGTGTTTCAGTCATGTTTTGAGACAGTAAACGGAAATGAATCAGCTAGTCACTTTTTAAATGATCTTCACTGACTCCAGTCTGGTCTGTACATCTCAAACCCACAAACACGTTGCCTCCAGAAGCTGATTCATCTTCAGGAGACAGCTGATGAGATCCCACAGCCTTCCTTGTGTTGACCTAAAAGTTATTGGTTTACTATGCTGGAACTTCTTTTCCCCATAAGGAGTTCAAGTCCCTGAGTAAACAGTCTCAGGCCCCGACATTAAACCACACACACACAGACTGGCACCTGAGGCTTCTTCAAACATATGACTTCACTTGTGCTTCTTGAATTTTCTGCTACTGAATCACCATGTGTGTTTGTGTGTGCAGCTCCAGTCGACAAAATAGATATGAGTATAGGATGAGGCATAAATGTGCTGAAGAACATGCACACACTCTCCCAGAGGAGCTGCTGATAAGCTCTGAGGACTCGCAGTGTTCTAGTTAATTTGGATTAGCAGACAGACACACTGACACACATGCAGTCAGACACGCACGCAGATGGGCAGGAAACGAGAAAAAAAACACGAACTGCACAAAGGCTTGGAAAGTTTCACTGCCGTGTTTTATTTTTGTTTTTGTTTTTTTTTTGTTTTTTACAGAAGCGAAGAACTGTCTCGCCTGTTCACCACACCCACACACAACTGATGTCAATGTCCTCAAATGTGTGTTTATAATCCGGGGAAGTTTAGTAATATTAGTTCTCAGTCTTTTGCAGGTTTATCAGAGTGACAGTTAATGAAACAAAGGATGAAGTAAACAAAAATTAATATTGTCCAGTTTTACAGGGGTAGGAAACGTTTAAAGGCAGTGTTTGTTGTGCATCAGTAGAGCCCCCTAGGGGACAAAAAGCCCAACTGAGAGATTCTCACTGTGGAGCTCTGTCTGTTGTTTTTTTTTTTTTTTTTTAGGAGGGCAGTCTGTGGTCGTCTGAGGGCGCCGGGACGAACAGTGGCCTGAGCGACGTGAGTTCAGCTTTAACCTGCTGTTAACTTTCAAATGTTCCGCCTTGTTCCACCGCTCTGATTTGATGTCATCTGTTACGTGGCACCAGGTGTACAACCCTCGACCTCCGGACCGAGGCGTCCACTCCTCGTCCTACCTTCAGCGGGAGCCGCTGCACGGCCAATCGCAGCCCTCCCTCCAGTCGCAGCGCTTCCAGCACACATACGCTCCGAGCCGCTTCCAGCCAACGTACCCATACCTGCCCCAGAGCCTCATTGACCTCCCCCCGACCATCTCCCTCTCGGACGGAGAAGAGCCGCCACCCTACCAGGGCCCCTGCACCCTGCAGCTCCGAGATCCGGAGCAGCAGATGGAGCTGAACCGCGAGTCGGTCCGGGCGCCGCCCAACAGAACAGTGTTCGACTCCCACCCCCTCGACCCCTCCAATTCCTGTCTGCAGGCCAGGTAGCTACGTAGAAATTCACCTGTTAGCACCTTGTGCTACCATGTCACATTCCGTTTGCTTTGTCATCGTAATGCTGAATTCATGCCACATTAATTACCAGGTTTCTAACACCTAGGCTGTAATTACACCACATCTTAGAATCTCAGTCTCATTTGTATCCTCTTCATCCTCATGTTGTTTGATTCTTAGACTGCAGGCTCCGCCTCCAAGCGTCCATTCAGGCATCAGCGTGCTGGAAGCCCAGGAGGCCTTGTCCCGGCACCAGAAGCAGGGCTCTCGGGTAGAGGGAGCACCCCCGGCCTACAGTGAGGTGATCGGGCACTACTACCACGCGACGTCCCTGAACTCCAGCCACAACCATCGGACTGTTTCTTCCGCACAAGCGCCCCCGTCCTCACTCATACATGGTCTGATCCGACCTCCGCCTCAGCAGCAAGGAAGTGTGGACAACAGGAATGCAAGGAATACAAAGGAGAAATCCCAGAAGCCCCAGCAGGTGTGACGGTACCGCTTCCTCTTTTCTAGCCCGCAGGAAGGACTGTGCCTCGCCACTTCGGGGAAATGGTCAGCGGCCAACAAGGAACAACCTGGCTGGTGGTGAACTCCACAGGTCTAAGGGCTGATTAGTTGTGGTCGTAGCTGACGCGGTTTCCCCTCATCCCGGATCGGGCTAGGAGCAGGAAGCAGCAGCGAATGCCGGCTTCTCGTTAGGTAAGAACATCTGGAACCCACAGCAGGAGAACACCTGGTACCTCCTGCTCCACAGTTTCCTGTGCACTTCGGATGAACTGATGACAGCGTCCAAGAAGGAGGTTGAAGGGCGGAGGCGGAAACAGATGCCTCCTTCTCCCCCAAAGCAACTCCCCTCGCTGCAACTCATCGCTCCTCCATGGTTGAACTAGCCTTCACTTATTATAAATATTTACTTGTTCTGTTTGTTTCTATAGAACTCCTCCTTTGTTTGTGCGACTGTCTTTCATTTCTGTCCAGGCGAACCGTGACACGTCTCTTCGGTTCTTCCGGGATTTTGTTCTGTTTCCTTGTGATAATCCCCCCTCGCTGCTTTGACTCCAGTAAGTTTGTTCCCGCCCGCACAGTTCAGTGTTTTGCGGCGCCTCCTGCACCAGGCTTCAGACTCGTTAGCACTTGACAACATTCACGGAAAGAGTTTAGATGTTGTTAGCATTACTTTAAAACTAGCTTACCATTTGTAGCACAGTGCTAAAGCGTCCCCGAGCGAAACATCATGCCTTATATCGACCAACTGATGCAGGACTTGTCGTTAAAATCGTTTCCTTTTTTATGTTTTATGTTTTCTGAAGAAGGTTTGCACAAAGTTCAAGACTGTTGACCCCAGAAAAAAATCTGCAATATGATGGATAAGAGAGAACATAGAGAAAGTAGGGGTATTTTTCTAAACTAGGTGGATTCTTATCAGTGAAGATGTTTTTTTCTGTTTGTTTTTATATGTTGTGTAATTTTAGAAAAAAAAAAGAAACAAACATCTGTAATCTGTTGGGGTGCCAACTTTCATGAACATTTTGCTACATACATGGTGGCATGTATATATGTTACAAATGGACTATATATACACACACATGTATGCAAACCGAGAGCAAACTTAAAAGCACGAATTTAGAGTTATTTATATAATTGCTAAAAAGAATTGCACTATTTTTTAGTATGCGCAGACGAACGTGTGAGAGAGACTTTTATTGTGAAGGAGCTCTGTCCGTTGAGAAACGAACGCAAAGAGAGAAACCTCGGGAGTGTCGAGGGCGGCGCCAGGGCGGTGCACGGCGGCGAGTATCATGAGAACATATCACGGGGAGATTGTGACTTTGATTCAAAGGACTTGGAACAACCATTACTGTACCATTGATATTATAAAAGAAAAAAATCCCTGGTTTATGCAAATGTCCGAGTCCTGCGAGCCAACCACAAGTCGGCATCCAACCTAACCTGTGGCCCAATCAGAAACCCTGCTCGTAGCTCTCTCTCTCTCTCACCCTAGTGGCCGAATCGTTCGCCAATCCCAAAGCAGGCTGTCACTACCTCGACCAAACAAGTCAAGCACATACGAGTTTGCTCGCGTTAATCAGGCGCTGTCTCATCGAACGAGAGTCTGACCTAATCAAGACAGTGTGTATTGTATCAGTGAAAGAGTAATTGTAGAAAACCCTGCTACGTGTTATTTTATTTTGAATGTCAGATTGTTTGTTGTTGGTCGTGAGAGAAGAGAGCGGGAAAGACACAGGTTCAGTGACGCCAGGTCAGGTCCCCCCAAATGTGTGATACACCGACCGTGCACTGCCGTGGCCACAAACACTCAGACGAACACAACGTTTCTGCAGTTTTATTTAAGGTCACATCATGCATACATGTACCCACAATCCCCTCTGGTGGGGTTCTTTCTCTCGCAGGCATCTCTGAGCACTTTACTGCAGCAGGAAGGAGACAACAATCTCCTGTCAGCCAGCGTCGGCCAGAATAAAACCTTCAGTCAAACCTTTGCGTTCAGTCTAGATTTAATTCTCTGATCTTTAAAGCCACACGTTTAAAAGACGCAAAGGCTCCAACATCTGACACTATTTGATAATCGGCTGACGTCAGCTCTTTGCAGCGCAGGATGAGTTGTTGCAAACTAGACACGCTGAAGTGTTGAAAAGTGACACGAGTGTTAATAGCAGCTCATCCTGTGTGGTCTCTTGAACAGTGTGGAAGCAAAGGTTCGATCGTCATCACAGTGGAATTTTAACGGACGGCTAGTTTTAGCTTTTTTAAGCGTACACTCGTGTGAAATATTTCCATAGTTACCGACACTCGTTCCGCTCTGTGGTCCGAACGGTTAGCTTCGGTTTGATATGAAGGAATCACAGCCCAATCGAAAGCAGGGCCCTCTAGTGATCAGTCTTTATGCAACGGCGCCCTCCACAGGGACCCAACCAAACTGCAGTCAAGATTCCACAAGCTTCACTGAGCAGAGAAGAGAATGTTTTATAATCTGATGTTTTAAAAGTCATTTGTCTTGTCTTTTCTTTTGAAATCACAGCTGTAAGCTGTTAAAGAACAAAAAAAGTCTTTCTTTCAATAATTACTATTTTGTCAGGACAACACAGTGTGAGATCTGTGGTGCTCTGTCGTTGTTTAACACCAATTAGAAGAAGAAATGTTAAGACAAATAATCAAAAGCCATTTGTTTGTGAATCCGGTTAACGTCTCTGTTCTCTCCTTTGCTGCTGTAACTTGGCTGCATTGTGTATTTAATGACGAGCACTTAAAGAAAAACAAATCATGAAGAAAATAATTATCTCTTGAGCCCAAAGGAGTGACGATTGAATCAATCAAAGTTTGAAACACCTTTCAACGTGTTTGGAGATGATGAGCCTGGTTCCATTATAATTATTTACCTTAATTTCCTTTACTTCCTCCTCTTCTTTCCCTCCATCCCTGCGACTCCTGAGTTTGGGGCCGGTTCTGTTTCCTGTTGACTGAGGTGTGGGTCCCTGCTCTGGGGGGTTTGCAGCGGGTAAGAAAAGGCTGAACGGGCTCTGATCAGGGCCAAAGGAAATCATAGTGGAATCATTTAAAGTCATGAGCCTTAAGTTTAGCTTGAGCTAGTTAAAAAATTAGTGTAGGATAAATCAGGGAAACTGACGCTGGCTGACGATACAAAATTAAAAAAAGACAGGAAGAGGGAACAAAGACCACACGTGACACCACACAAACGCATGCATGTTCACATGCAGAGACAGAGCCGCCGTTTCTACTCTACTCAACTTATTTTTCAGAGAAGTGATAAATCTCCACAAGCCCTGCAGCCTTGGCTTAACATGACATTTAAACTCATGAGGGGAGTCAATATTATTCACAAGTTAAACCAATCAGGACTCTGATGTCCATAACTTGTCCGAGCAGACGATAACCTGTGTTTAGTTTAGCGTTAAGAGCATGTTAGCCGGCACAGCATTTTATTTCACAGAGGTGGACGACGTCATGTTAATGTCCACAGTCTTGCCCTGAGAAAGACCTCCAGCCGTCTAGACCGAAACTAAACAGACATACACACACACACACAGTAGACTAAATAAACTCACTTAAGCACCAGACGTTCCACACACACACACACACAGGTGCACTTTCAGTCACCCACACACTCTTATTATGGACCACACAAGATATTGAAAACATTTATCCCTCTCACACACACACAATCTCTTCCCTCTTCCTGTCAAAACGAGCTCTTCCTGTCCCCTGGAGATGCCTGCCGTCCAATGGCTGAGCTCCTTTCTGACCGGCCCTTGCTGCCATTGGCTGGCTGTCTTTTTCGGTCTCCTTGGAAACGTCCGTCATATATTATTGTTGCTATGTCCTTACAAGTGTGCCTGCCTGTGCTGAGATGGGCAAAATGTGAGTGGCTAGACTGGGCTGTCAATCATCCCAGGCCACGCCTTCTTTCTGTCTCGCGTAATGATTGGATGATGATGTTGATGATGAGATTGAGGATAGTGATAATGAAGATGTTTTTGATAGTGATGCCGCAGAGAGCGTTGCAATACACCTACTATTTGCCTTTTTGATAATATTAGTCATATTATAACGTAGTGTGCTAAATGTATGTTTTTTTAATTGATGTTTCTATTGTTGTTTATTCACTTGAGAACAAAAAAAAGGTCATTTTATTATCAAACCACAGAACATACAAAACTTTCCTTTTTCCATTTCTAAAAACCAACGTCGACAATATGAAACTACCTAACACGCAAACGCTGCAGATCCCCGGGGAGGACGTGTAAATAAACAACATGTACTTCTGCTTCTAAGTGCCCTTTCCAGTTTTCAGTGTGCATGTTAGCACGCTGCCGCCGTGAGTGTGATTCGCGTACGTCACTCGACCAGCTCGTGTTCCGTCTGTGCTCTCGCACTCACAAGTTCAAGTGTGTTTCACTGTGCGCGGTGACCCGGTCGGCCCCGCGGCCAATCATCACGTCTCCTTGCCTGGCCCAGCGTCTACACGTGTGCCTTCTGGTGTCTGGTCTCAGCGGAGGCTCCTGCTCGACTGTAAAAACACATCATGGTGCGAAAAACTCCTCGGTTCTTGTGTTTGTGTCGCTGTCGCCATCGACCAGCACCAGAACATCAGAGTGCTCAGAGTGAAGGACGTGCAGAGGTTCATTCACGCCAGAGGAATCCGAACTGTAAGACATCACCTGAACTTCAGACGAACTTCTCTTTTGTGTTCAAGGTTGAGGATTAAAAAAAAAAAATGCAGATTCTGAAAACTCATTAAATGCAAATTGAAAAAAGATCCTTGCTGTGAACGTCAGTTTAAAAAAGTCAAAATGCTTCATTTGTCATTTATTGTAAATTCTGAATATTACTTCATCATTCCAACTTCATGGACCTTCTCTGGCATGAATGAACTCCCACAGGTTTCAAATCAAATCTGGTTCTTTTGCTGTGTCCCAGAAACGTCGGAGCTCTCGTCCAGAAGCTGCAGCTCAGTTTCCTGTCTGCATTTTTCCAAAGAAGGAATCATCCTGAACACAACTCTTGTGTCTGTTAAAAAAAGAAGAGTTAGACCTGACTTGAATTTCACAGTGAATACAAACGCTCCAATAAACTGGAGGAAGGGAGAAATGAAGCAGGTGTTTTTGCTCATTCTTCATCCTCGGTCTTTGTTTTCTGCTCGCTCTGCTCCGAATCATTCTCCTCTGACAATGTTGAAGAAACTATACGAGAACACTCTTTGGGTTGCAGTATGTATGTGTGCGTATATAAACAAGCCTGGATATCTTACAGGACACAACGCTCGTGTGCCACAGTGACTATTGTAGAAGTCTTCCACCCGTCATCGAGTTTAATCCTGCACGCATGTTCAATGTGGGACTTGTACAATAGATCCGTTCATCGTGGTTGGGGTTCCGTTGTGCGTCTGGTCCTGTGAGTTCAGCCTGGAGCCGACGTCCCAGAAACACGAAGGAACCCTGATCTGCTCTTGTAGAAAAATGATGGATTCCCCTGAATTTAAATCACGCACCAGGCTCATTCATCTCCCACTGCAGCACAGCGGGGGAAGAAGAAAGAGATGAACATGGTGCCGAGGAGTTCAGGGTCTGAATCTGTTTTCCGTCACAGCATGGCTCGCAGTTATATAGAGGCCTACTTATTCTCAATGATGATAATTGCTTATTTGTGTATTAAAACAGTTTATTTTAATTTATATTGGATGGTCTACGTGTTGCTGGGTTTGTTATTTTCTTCTATGTTTGTTACAAACAGAAGACAATGGTTTATCGTTGTTGACACAGAACATGGTATGAATCGGACACATTTCAGTTAGCCTTCGATTTAAAAAAAAAAAACAATAAAAAAGTTTTATAAATACGTCTGCATCTCGTCTCTTTAATCAATGTCTCACCGACCATGATGTCTTTTCATTTCGAAGAATAAACAAAGGGATCAGTCAGAACTCTGCGGAATTTAAACTCACAGTACCTCCCAGTGGCTGTAGGGTGGAACTACCTCTGCAGGTTTTATATTTTTATTTGGGTTGAGTCTCCTCGATGTGGCTTGGGAGACATTCGGCCTCCTGCTGCACCTTCTTCTGCTCCTCCTGCTGCACCTTCTTCTGCTCCTGCTGACCCTCCTGCTCCTCCTGCTGATCCTCCTGCTGATCCTGCTGCTCCTCCTGCTGCCCCTCCTGCTGCTCCTGCTGATCCTCCTGCTGCCCCTCCTGCTGATCCTACTGCTCCTCCTGCTGCCCCTCCTGCTGCTCCTGCTGATCCTCCTGCTGCCCCTCCTGCTGATCCTGCTGCTCCTCCTGCTGCCCCTCCTGCTGCCCCTCCTGCTGCTCCTCCTGCTGATCCTGCTGCCCCTCCTGCTGCCCCTCCTGCTGACCCTCCTGCTGCCCCTCCTGCTGCTCCTGCTGCTCCTGCTGCTCTCCGCTGCTTGTCTCCACAACAGAGGCGGTTTCGGGAGGAGAGGTGAATCCCCTCCTACAGTTCTTGGCGGCGTCATTCACGATCCTCCAAGCGACCTCCATGTACATTTGGTGCTCCTTTTCAGCTGAGGGCGAGACAAATCGAGTCAGTGAGTGTCAGTGAGCTGACTCACTGCATGGTCACTATGAAACAGAAAAACCTGACCAACCTTTTCTTCTGCGGTTCATCTTCTCTGCCTCTGGGAGGAGGAAACTGTGAACCAGCTCCGACACGATCTCCTCTGACTGAAGTCTGTCCCTGCTTCTCACACACACACACACGGCTGTTACCTGTGGGTCTGAATGTCTCCGTACAGTAGAAAAGTGGACAAGCTGAGGTGTCCTTTACCTCTCCTCCACGGCGTAAGCGATGTCGTTAACCTCCTTCGCCTTCCGGCTGATCTCCTCTCTTGCCTGGGCGTCCACCACGGTCTCCACGGCTTCCGCAATGACGTCGTCCAGATACAGATCCACAGACTCCTGGTGAATCACCACCATCTGTGGCACAGTAGAGCCGCTTTGTTAACACACGTCCGGCACCTGCTCACACACCTGTATCTGCTCAGAAACACGAACGCACCTGTCGGAACTTTTCCTTGCCGTCCAGGCGCCTGCGCTCCACAGTCTGCCTCCTGCCGCTCTCCGTGGCCTCTCGAATACGGCGCACTCTCTGGGCCCCTAGCATGAAGGCGTGGATCCTCCGCTCCTCCTGGTGACGGATCAGCTCCTTGGACAAGGTGTCGAACATACTCTCCAGGAACCCGCCCAGCGCTCTGGCCTGGGTTGTCTCTGTTTCTGCGGCCTGGCAGAGGAAGGAGAGAACGTGAGGAGATCGTGAGAAACAGGAAGGACGTTTGTGTGTGAGCGTGCGGGACAGTTCACCTCCTGTATCTCTGTGTCTCTCTGTTCTTTCAGGGCGGTGATGTGCTCCTTGTCGGCCTCCTGCAGCTCCTGCTCCTCTTGCTGCAGAGCCTGGGTGGACCTCAGCTCCTGGATCAGATCGGCGTAGTTTTCTTTGCTCTGAAACAGCTTCAGAATGGCACAGGACACGACGACGGGTCAACGACATGATTCTGTTTACAGACTGCAATATTTCAACAGATCATTTTACCATCCTCAGTAGACAGATGTCAGTTTAACACAGCTCATTAAGCGTGAGTGACAGATAAAGTCAGGTGTTCAGACCTGGTGCTGGATGCTTCTCCCCCTCAGCAGCTTCTGCAGGTGGATGACAGCGAGCTCCATCTCCTCCTCTCCCTGAAGACCGTCACAGAAGCACATCAGTTAGAGAGCTCAAAGGCAGGAGGACCCGGCTGCGGGGGATCACTCAGAGACTCACCTCTGGCGGCTCCTTCACGCTGGGAGTGACTGGACGGGGAACAGGCTTCTTCTTCTTCACCAGTAGGTCGCACATTTTGGGCTGCTTCTTGTTCCTGATCTGCTCCCTTAGGGCCTGTGGAGCCAAAGTCAGTCACACGTGCGCCTACAGCTTCAGTCACGTTATTTCTGCTTTACCTTGTAGGCCTCCATCATTTCAAATGTCTGGTTCACAGAGGGCCGGACCACGTTGGACCTCCTCCCCAGGGACTTCCTGAGCGAGGCGGAGAGCTCGGCCTCCAGCTCCTGCAGGACTGTGATGGACAGAAAGTTATGAGTTATCTACCCAGAACATCAAAGATGCTCCACTCGTATTTGTTTGAGCCTCAGACCTTCATATGAGTTCAAGTGGAGGTTTTTTGACTCGTGGTCGTGAGCGCTGGTGTACACGCCCTTGCCGATGTGAGGGAAAAACTGAGAGTTGTCGAAGCCGAGCCGCTGCAGCTGCCCCTTCAGGTCCCGGCCCTTCAGCTCCAGTTTCCGCAGAGCTACACGATGACAAACGGAAGATGAGCAGTGAGCGACACAAAGCCCCTGAGGGACGCGCAGTCACAGTGTCCATCGCTGTCTCACCTCGGCTGTAGTTGTTCTGGGTCTGGTGCAGTTTACGCCGCCGGTCCTCTTGGAGCTTGGCAAAGACTTGGCTCAGCCTCTGGTTGGTGACGTCTGTCTGGGCCTCGTCTCGCCGCTGCAGCAGCGCCATCAGCACGGCGTGTCGGGAGTCCTGCAAACTGACCCCGCCCACAGAGACATGTTGGACACAGCAGGGAGAGAAGACAACAAGCGGACACGGCGACCAAACCCTTGTGTTTGGGAGGTTTGTTCGCCCTTCAAACCACCCACAGGTTGGTGTTTTTTATCCCCTCATGAGCAATAACGACTTGTTTGAGGCTCCACTCACTTCTGGATCACCGCCTCTCTGAACGCCCACTCCTCAGCCTCCTTCTCCTCCATCATCCTGCTCCTCTTGTCCAGCTGACTCAGATCATCCAGCGGAGGGAGACTTGCCTCCCAGACGCGCTTGGCCCGAGCCCGCTCAATCATCTCCACCTCTGCCAGGCCGGCGGGCAGACCGTGACCTGAGCGGGAGAAGTCGCTGCGTGAGTTAAAAGTTTAGCGACACCTAGTGTTGGAATGTCGTGTCGCAGCTGAACGCCCTTCAACCCCCCCATCCAAACCTCCTGGACTGATGTAAAATACTTTTTTTTTTTTTACCTGAAGTCAGTGGAGCCAGGAGCAGCATGTCTGACGGAGTCGCCCCTGGTCGGATCACGTAGTCAGCGCTGTACGGGTCCGTCTGCGTCTCGCTCTCCCTGTAGTCCGTCTGCACCCCCACAGTGGCGTGAGTGGGCTGATCTGCATCGTCATCGGGCTTCACAGAGTTCTCTCTGAGGAGAGAAAAAAACAGAGAGGATGCCCCCCCCCCAATTCTCCGCCGGTTACCAGGGCAACGTGTACAGATGGAAAACACTTGAACCCGAGGATGCCGC
The DNA here is from genome assembly GCA_016785235.1 of Pseudorhombus dupliciocellatus. Lineage (NCBI taxonomy): Eukaryota > Metazoa > Chordata > Actinopteri > Pleuronectiformes > Paralichthyidae > Pseudorhombus > Pseudorhombus dupliciocellatus. The sequence continues at coordinate 1,551,813 of JAFBJW010000312.1, forward strand.
TGAACTTACTGTGGCGAGGCATAGACGGTGTTTGGCAGGAGCGGCTGAGTCAAGGGAAGCAGAGGACTGAGGGCGGGAAGACGAGAGGAAACCAGATCAGAGATCAGATCGATTAAACATGACATCATCATCAGGAGCCAGAATGATTCTTCCTTAAGCCGACGCCTTGGAATCTGGGTTTATTTGCTGATGTGAAAGCATCTGTTGAAACTTAATGGTTCTGAATTCAAGTTCTACATATTATTTATGGTCCAGTTACATTTCTGTGTGATGGTGGTTTGATATCGACCTCTCAGGAATCATTGATTGTTTTTTCAAGTTTTAGTACTTGATGAGTCATCTGTATCCTGAATGTTTTACTCCCTTATATCATCCATCATCAGGATGATCAGTCGGGCTCTGATGATTTTTTTCTTGCAGCAGCTTCAGAGTGGACTCTGACCGTTTATAGTATTTCCACTGATCCGCTCCATGAGGCTCGTCCTGCCGTCTCGGGTTGTACCTGAGAAGAACACAGTCAACAATCATAACGAGGCCATAGTTGAAACGAGTGAGCGCCTGCTCGCTCGCTGCTGTTACCCAGAATGCTGCTGCTGCTGAGTCTGGGTGGGCTGCTCCCTGGGGCCTCGCCAGCGCTGGTCCATGGATGGTGGCGCCGGGTCTGCGGCGCTCAGCTGTAGGGTGTGAGCCGGGTGGTGGGGCAGGCTGCTGAACATGGAGTCAAACCTGACGACCCGCCGCTGAGAGCGAGCGTTGGAATTTAGAATTAAACGTCAGCTGGTGACGGACTTGTTAGTGCTTCTTCTTGTTCTGTTGGTTTGATTGGCGGCTGGCCCCCAGTTTATTGTGCATTGCAGCGCCTACTTCATTTCATTTTATTTGATATTTAGATTCAGAATTGACACAATTCCTGCTTTGACTTTGAAAAGTTAGCATTTCATGGTTTCTGGCCACTATAATCCGTTAACATGTTATAGAATCAGCATCCCTATGTTCTCCTTTGGTCCTTTGATGCTATAGAAATGAGCCACCCCCAAACAGAACAGCTGATCTGATGACTGACGTCATCTGAGCACTCACCACAGGTATGGGCGCTCTGGACCGGACATGGTCCACCTCAGATGAAACCGTGTGGACCGGATCTGCAGCAGAAACAGCAACACCTTCACTGCACCATGCTAAGCTAACACGCTAAGGTACCAGGTGTGTAAGCTCACCGCACAGGAAGTCATATTCCCGCTCGCGCCTCGTGTCGCTCGGTTTCTTCCTGGAAACTGAGATACTGATGGATCGATTCATTTTCACTTCAGAGTCAAAACTTCAGCAACCCCCCCCACCAAAAAAAAACTGCACCTGCTGCGGCTCCGCTGTTTGTCCGGTCACCATGGAGACGGTCAACCATCGGGGAACCGGAAACAATGTCAAACCTTCACAATACAACAAACAATACTTTTTTTCATTTTGTAAATCTTTCAGCTGAAGCTTAATTGTAAGGGTTAATGAATCATGTATGTATCGTTATTTATAGAGTTACATATTTTATTTGAGCATAGCCTCATTTTCAGGAGACTTCCAACTACACTGTAGTAAAATATTGAACTGAATATGACGTCATTTACGATCACGGTCACCAGCAGAGGTCCCCATCACACACTGAGAGAGTCATAATATTACTATAGTTTTATACTTCTGCTACTACTACTGGTACAAGTGCTACTACTATTTCTGTTAGAATGAATATAATAAACGTAAGAATGATAAAGTGACATTTTAAACATTGTAAACATTTATAGAATTGAACCTGCATTATTCTCATTATCAACCATCATTATAACTAAAATGTAAATGTTTAACGTGATAAATGACCTCATGGATCAACCCTCACCTATAAAAACCGATATGTGTATCATATATATTTCTGACTGCTGCGGTGCTGATGTCTGATCAGGGTTGTAGCACAGGAAACAGGAAATGAAATACTCTGCATTCCAAACATCTGGGTCAGTCCCACATCAGGGAGAATGTTCTGTTTCCTTCTTTAGTGGTCGGACTGAAAAACTGAATTTTGGCTTTTCTCTTTATTTTAACTTTAACGTCACAGCTTGTCTTTCATCTTTTTCAACAGGTGTTCTTGATAATAAAAAAAAAGGAAATTCACTGAACCTGCCCTGAAGCCACGCCCTCCTCTGATATCAGCCGTTTCCAAACCTCGTGGGCACAGAACGATAAGAGCTGATATGTGTTACAGCTTAATAATGTTGAGGAGAGAATAAAACAAGGGAAGGACAGAAAGAAACCCTGTTTGTTATCTCATGTGGCCTCAAACACTGACGACTGGAGACTGAGACACCTCAGTGCATATCACCTCGTGTACACATCTGTAGATACTGTGTGTGTGTATATATAGTCATATAATGTGTGTACTACATGCTGTGACTTGGATCGAGCTCCTTCCAGCTGCCACCTAGATCACAGTTTATTTTAAAGAAACAGACATAGATCCAAACTGTGCATGTCACAGTGCTGAGGACACGTGACGGACGAGGACTTGGATGAGTGTCTGGATTTTAACTTAGTAAGTTAAAAGTGGGACAACAGGATTTGATCTAAAAATGAAACTGTCTAGGAGATCTGACCTGGATCATGAATCTGGATTTGAACTTTCTGGAGTTTTTCACCTTCATTTAATAGCCTTTTAAATGAATTCAAAGATAATAGAGCTTATAATCACTTATAAGAGATCTTTCAGAAAAGTTTGGATTAGGAAGTAGGGGACTGAAGGTTTGTTGCCTGGATCTATCCCCTGACCTGAGCCCAGACCAGTTTGTCTGAGATTGGCTGAGCTTCAGTCCCAGAGTCCTCAGGTGAGCTGCTGCTGAAACTGTCAGTGATCAATGAATGGACAGTGAATCAACGGGATCATCGGCGTCACAGAGAGTGACTCTCCTCTGGTGGGTCATCGGCTCCCTCGTGCTGTTGTCAGTCGCTCACTGTGTTACCTCATACTTTGACTCTGTGCCCGGCAGACAAGCCGATGAAAAGGTCACACGAGTTCCAGATGGGTTGTAAAATGATGAATGAGGTGATTGGGGCTGAAGATTGAAGCTGAATCCAAAGATCAGGATCATGCAGGTGACTGTCCCTGTCCTACTTCAGGACAGGGATGGTGTCTTCATGTTCTGGCTCAGTATGTTTCCTCACCTGCTGGCCGACTGCATGAAAATAAATGAAATCGACTGGACTCAATGCTGGTCTTGGCTGATCAAATATATTAGCAGGAAGTTTCCTCGTAGATTTCTGAATACGTTTCTGACGCAGTTTCAGTGACGTGTGAAACCTTCAGGAATCAGTGTCCTCATCCATGCTGACGTCCAGTAATGGGCTGCTGTCCGGCCGGACCCTGCATGTCACACACACACAGATAAGACCTCACCTTTGATTCGTGCGGGTTTCATTGCTTCATCCCGTCTCCTCGTGCTCGCTCCTCATTAGGTCATCACACTGTGTTTAATGAGGGTCACTCTCCTGGAGCTGACTCCAAAGTCGCTCCTCTTCTCTTTGTTGTAATCTTTAATGTTTAATTGGCTCAACTGAAACACTTCAGTCCATTAACACCTCCACACCGATAAGTGTCTTATCTTCCCTGCAATCAGCAGCTCACAGAGCACGGCTCCTCACTGCTCCTCTGTCACTTGAATGTCTTTATTGCTCCTCCAGTCTGAAAGTGGTTTGAGAGAGGGGTAAAAGTAAAAGTTGGGTATGTGCAGAGAGGAGTTGATGGTTCTTCCTGGTAAGGGGGAGGGAGTCGCTTCGCTCTCTGTGTCGTAAATCTTTGGTTTAAGTTAAGAAATAATTCCACAGTGTCTTGCTATTTCCTGGTCATAGGAAACAAGCTGAATAGAATGAATATGCAGAGACAGCAGACAAAGATAGAGGCGCCGTAGCCTCAGCAGATTCCTTCCGTCAGAGCCGTCATCGATGTGAAAGGTCGACGTGTTTGTGTCCCATCTTCAGTTTGTTGTTCTCAGACAAACGTCACAGGGAGGGTTCACTTTAAGTCATGGGACAACACCCTGGACGGATCGTGTTAATTCATTGTTTGGGACATGGACACACTGCTGTTCAGCTCGTGTCAACCAGTGGAACCAGTAAACACCTGAGTGCGTGTTTGGTCGTCTGTGTCACAGCTTTGTTACGTATCGGTTGAAGTTCTTTGTTTCCATTTCATTGTCCTAGTCTTGTTCTGTTTCATTTTCTAGTATTTGTCATGTCTCGTGTTTTGCCTTGAAGGTCATGCCCACCTGTGTCTTGTTTCCTCATTAGTCTGTCGGTATTTAGTCTTGCTGTTTGCTTTGCTCCTGTTCTGTTTGTCCTTTGATGTCACCCGTGTCCATGTGCTACATCAAGATTCTTTTGCCAAGCCTGTCATGCCTAGTAAATATTTAAGTGTTAAGTGTTTAATACGCCTTTTTGGAGTGTTTTGTGCCAGAACTTCTGTTTTGCACTTTTGGATCTTTGTCTCACAGTGCCTTATTAAAGACTTTTTGTTTTGTTGTTTTGTTTGAGTTCTGCATTTTGATACATTTTTTTCCCCTCTCCTGCACACCTGCCGTGACAGCATGCTGGGAACGAGTCAAGAGTCTTACGTTTTTTTTTTTTCCTCCTCACATACAAATGTGTTTGTCCTCCAGTGTCTCTGGACTGGACTTTCAGTTTTTTTTTTTTAGTTGGTCCTTTAGTGACGCTTTAACAAATGAGACTGAACCACCAATACTTTTAAATAACTTTATTTTGTTCTGTGACATTCAAGAGTAAAACGGAACAGAACCCAGAGACAGACAGTATAAAAATAATTTAAGACAAATACACAGAAACATACAAACCCTCATGTCTGAGGATCAACAACCTGCACCTCTGCTTCTGTTGTTTGTGATGTGCAATCAGAATAAGTTAGTATTAAATAGCAGCCCCCCCCTTCAGGACAGCAGACTTGGTACAATCCAGTGGAGATGAATAATGAATGTTACACTGGTTCATCTGTTGATTCCAAGATAAATATTCACAATCCTTTTCCCACAAATCTCAACAAATAGATTATTTCTAGTCAGCAGGTAAATTCATTATATCTCTTTAAGTTCCTTTATGAACTGTTGAAGTTCTGATCTAATTGATGTTCTAATTTGATTAGCATACAGCGTGGTGTCATCTGCATAACAGTCGATGCATGTGTCTTCAGGAAGCAGACGGAAAGTAAAGGCATCTTCTCTGTTCTACAATGTGGAGGACAAACTGCAGAATTACCACCATGTCCAACACGTGTCTCTATCTCCTCACATCTGCTTCACTCTCTGCTGCAGCAGCTGGAGCTGATGCGTGATCTCGTCGGGCAGGTCGTCATTCACCTGCGTGCTGAAGTAATTCCTCACCTCTTCCACCTCCCTCTGCCAGAACTCCTGATCCAGGGAGAACAGCTCCTCCAGGTCCACGACATTCTGCAGACCCTGGAGGTTCATGGAGCCGTGGCAAGGCAGGTGCCCCACGGCGGAGGGCACGGCGTCAGCCTCGCCGTTCACCCTCCGGAACATCCAGTCCAGGACGCGGATGTTGTCGCCAAAACCGGGCCAGAGGAAGCCGGCGGTCGGGCTCTTGCGGAACCAGTTGACGTGGAAAATCTTGGGTAGCTTGGCACCGGGATGCTCAGCCATGCTCAGCCAGTGAGCGAGGTACTGTCCAAAGTTGTAGCCGAAGAAGGGGCGCATGGCGAACGGGTCGTTCATGATGACCTTTCCTGGAGAGGAGACGATGATGTTCACAGATCATGATTCTTCTCTGCTGGAGAACCAAGACTCAGATCAATGTGTGGTGCATGAAAAGGTTCTGACCTCTGTGTTCCGCTGCAGCGGTGGCCTCCGACCTCATTGCCGCTCCAACGAACACTCCGTGCTGCCAGCTGAAGGCCTCATACACCAGGGGGACGCCTGAAACCAACCAGAGTCACGAGTGAGACAAGACTCTTCATCATCTGCTTTCCTCTGTCTGATCAGTTTGCTAGTTTCCAGGTTTTTCCCCGGTTCCTTCTCACCCTCGGGTCTGCGCCCTCCGAAGATGATGGCCTCGATGGGGACCCCCTCAGGGGATTCCCACTGTGGGTCAATGATCGGGCACTGGCCAGCCGGAGTGCAGAAGCGGGAGTTGGGATGAGCACAGGGTTCACCTGCATAGACATAAAGACCCCAAATGTAAGAGTTATTTCTAATTCTCAACCCTTAAATATGTTTTTAGAGTTTTGATCCTCGTGTCAAACCAATGATCTTTGACTTTCAGTCATCTCTAATTTAGTTTCTGAACAATGTTCTCCATCTTATGAAGGTCTCACCGTCTTCTGCGCTCCAGGGCTTCTTCTTCCAGGAGGTGATGGAGATGTCCTCAGGCAGCACCTGGTCCATCCCCTCCCAGTACACGCCGCCATCGCTGGTCTCTGCAACATTTGTGAAGATGGTATTCTTGACAATGGTCGCCATGGCATTGGGATTAGTTTTGGCCGAGGTTCCTGGGGCGACACCAAAAAAGCCATTCTCTGGGTTGATGGCACGCAGGTTGCCTGATGGAGGAAAATGGGAGGTTAATATTCCTTTATATACCTGATGTTAAACTGAACTCTAGAGTGTCTGTCCCCTCTCACCTTCTGCATCAAACTTCATCCAGGCGATGTCGTCTCCCACACATTCAACCTTCCAGCCCGGCAGCGTGGGGCAGAGCATGGCCAGGTTGGTTTTCCCGCAGGCGCTGGGGAAGGCCGCCGCCATGTACTTCTTCTCTCCAGCAGGGTTGGTGACGCCCAGGATCTGAACAAGGACAAAAATTAGTCTGGTCTGGATGCCGGAACGCTGAACTTGTTTTCACGTGTCTCTTCCTTTTCCTCACCAGCATGTGCTCCGCCAGCCACCCCTCCTCCTTGGCGATGCGGGAGGCGATGCGAAGAGCGAAGCATTTCTTTCCCAGCAGCGAATTTCCTCCGTAACCGCTGCCGTAGGAAACGATCTGCCTGCGGTCGGGGATGTGAGCAATCAGCGTCTCCTCGGGGTTACAGGGCCAGTTGTTCACCAGGGGCCCTGAATGACCAGGCAGCAGAGTTTTAATCAGAGGACAGTTTGTATTGAAAGACAATGTTAAGAAGCCGGTGGTTTACTTTTAAGGGAAGACCAAATGGAAAGTGCAGTAGCAGCAGTAGTTGTACAAGTATTTGTGAAGGAAACCAACAGGCTGACGTACTTTTGACGGGCAGAGGGCAGCCAACGGAGTGCAAGCAGCGCACAAAGTCGCCGTTTCCCAGAGCCGACAGCACGGCCTTCCCCATGCGGGTCATCACCCTCATACTGGCGACCACGTAGGGAGAGTCGGTCAGCTCCACACCAGTCTTAGAGAGGGGGGAACCCACAGGACCCATGCTGAAGGGGATTACGTACATGGTGCGGCCTGAGGACAGAGAATAGGACAAGGTCAAATCAAGTAGAGCCCCGTTGAACAGATGAGTCTGTTAATTCTTCTTTTACACGTTTCGTCACCTTTCATGCAGCCGGGGAACCGCTGAGTCATGGCCTTGTCGAACTCTTCCGGGGACATCCAGCGTCCTAGCTGGCTGACCCCGCCTCCCAGCGGCGTGGGCACTGTGTCCCTCTGGTCCCTGGTCACGATCACCGTCTTGCTCTCCACGCGAGCCACGTCCCTTGGGTCGGTCCGGGCCAACCAGCTGCAGGAGGAGGAAGAGGAGGAAGACGATGCTGGGTTTTTATCCTGAAACTTCTCACTTGCTTGTTTTTTGTCTTAGTGTGAAATGAACGTCCTAAATGCGTGTACACTTGTATTGTGATGGTAACTGTGGCCTGAGGCTTGCTGCTAACTGCTAACTGCTTTAGCTCATGTTTGCGTGGCGCTCAGGTGTTGTCGGACTGAACAAGCTGGATTCTTTCCCTGGTATGTTGTTTACAGCAGACTGATACTCATTGTCTGTATCAACAATATGAGGTGTGATCTGCAGGTTGCTCCAGGACGACATAAACTGAACCTGAACTTACCAGTTTTCATATTTGCTGAGCTTCTTGATCATGCCCTGCTCCTCCAGCTGGGCCAGGATGGCACAGTTCTCCTCATCCGAGCCGTCACAGATGTGGAGCGAGTCGGGCTGGCACAGGGTGACGTTGGCATCCACGAACTCCCTGACGGCCGGGCTGAGGGCACTGATGTCGCCCTGAAGGACCCTGGGTCCACTCTGGTTCTGGGACTGGAGCTGAGGAGGCATGTCGGTGGTGGTCTGGACTGGAGGGACGGTGAGCGGGCCAGTGAGCTTAGAGAAGGAGGCAAGGGAAGAAGAGAAGGAGTGGGCAAGCCTGAGAGAAGAAGGAAAAAAAAGAGGGGTCAAGTTAGCGTTTGGTTGTTGATCTGACTGACATCCTACTTTATCATGACCAAAAAACTTCTTCAATCTATTATACTTGTTCAAAGTATAGTGTTAACTGCATGATGGTGAAGAAAGGAGAAAAGAGATGAAAGGGATGAGAGGACATCAATGACAGCGCCCTGAATGGTTTCTATATTTCACACGAGAGCGAGAGCTGCTGCAGACTCTGGATGATGCAACAGTGTTTCAGGGACAGAGACAGAAAGTTGTTGTTACCTTCAGGAGTCGGTGTGCAGCAGGAAGCCTTTAGCTCAGCCTCATCGGCTGTTTTCAGGAGAGAGCTGAGTTCTGTTCCTCTGTCGGTCACTTGTGTCTGCTGGAGATGACTCCTTCTTTTTATAGGCTGGGATGTCCCGTGGAGAGGGGAGGAGGGAGGAGGAGGGTGTGTGAGGAGGTGTGTGTGTATGTGGGGGGGGGGGATCAGACTCCTCCTGGAGGTAACTTCCATGAACGAGTTGTTCTCTGCAGATCTGAAAAACACAGCGTGTCACAGGCTGCCGGGGAAATGATTAATCAGCGCCGGGACGTTACATCGTCTTCATGTAACCGGTTCTCTCTGCCCACAGCTGATAACTGAGGAGCTGCCCAGAGCGCGCGCACACACAGGTTTTAGGTAGCAGTACCTCTGCTAGTGTTTTGTAGGAGAGAAACAAATGTTTTTTTTTTTAGTTCATTCATTTGTTCCAGACTCCAAATTCATCCAGATTTATATTTATTTATTTATATCTGCACCAGGTTACACTAATTTGCAGATAAAGATGCCGTTAAAAAAAAAGTAATTAATTTCCATGACTTATTCTCTTTAGAATAAAAAATAAACACCAAATGAAATCACAGCCTCCTTTACTTCACACTGACGAGTAAAAAGACTAAATAATTAGCATGTTCTTCATTTTATTGAATTCTACTCAACTGAATTAAGAGTCGTAGTTCTGCGTCCACTCTGTGAGGTAACCCCCCCCCCCCCCCCCCCCCCCCCCCGGCAGCTGCCATTGAACTTTGACCCAGGTCACTAAATGATGTAAGTTCAGGGTTCGCCATTGTAATCCTGGTTTGTGACGTGGGCAGTGCCGGCTGACTTACTTTTTATTGGCCGGCTGACAGGGGCTCGCCCTTGTGAGGTCAATGGTCAGGGAGGGAAATGAGCATGTGTGTGTGTGTGTGCGCAGCAGCTGAGGCTGACACATCCTTTAGAGGTTTGACAGTTGCAGTTGGACCAGTTGATCATGTTATTCAGTCATGAGTAAAATATCTAAATTGTTTCTGTATCAGCCGACATCTGGATCTGACGCTCAGCTGTCAATCACCCTGTTTTGAAAGCATCGATATGTCAAACCTCAGATGAAACTCAATGTTAACTTGACTGACTTGAATTTCTAGTTAAAGCGTCTTCACCTGCAGTCCAAACACCCTGACAGCCTCAGCATCGTCCTGTTATCTCATCTCTTTGAACATTTGTTATTTTGACCTCAAGGCTGTTTCTGCAGGTTGGATTTTTCGTTGGACAATATTTGCTCAACATCTTCTCTCTCAGTAAAAAACCTGTTGTGTTGCTGCAGAGAAGCAAAGTGGAACCTGGAGCAGTTCTTCGTCTTTTATTCACTATGTTTGATTCCATATGTCAGTGACGTCACGTCAGAACAGAATGTGCATGTTACTGACGGGCATGTGTGGGCCTGCAGCATCAGGAGGGAAGCTGGTGTTTTCCATTTAACGGATATTGCCTCCTCAGGCTTTCATCATCGGCCTCCACAGAGACATGCATGAGCTAAATATGTTCCAAGATGAACATTAAAGTTACATAAGAGCCACGGCTCAGGTGTCTCCTGAACAATCGTTGTGTAACAGTTGGTCGACGGTGATAAAAACCCCTCAGGAGCTTCAGCCTGCTGACGACTTCAAAACACAAATCAACGCTCTCATTGAATTAGTCAGTAATTACTCAGAGGATATTTATGCCCCTCCCTTCATGGTGAGATCTGGGATAATCTTGAATTTAAAGCATAAATTAACTTTTGCATTTGGAGAACATGTTTGCAAACAGCTCAGCGTTCAAATTCCTGATATACTGAGTCTAAGGGACTTTGAGGGAAAATATAAAGTATGTCCTGCCGTATCAAATACAAGAAGACCTTGAATGTCTCAGGACTGAAGCTACCACACATCTGAAAACACGTTAGTTTATACTTTGACAATCAGTCGAATATTTTTCAGAAATCACACAACTGAGCTGGAAGCTGTTGTGAAACACGATGAAACGTAGGACAGTCTTCGCTGTCGGATAAAAGTGACGAGACAGATGGAGCTGAACGATCATGAAAACACCTCGCAACCTCTTCCATTCGATTCTGAAATAAAGCCTGGTATTTTAGGAGCTCATATTTTAAAAGTCTGTAATAAATCAAAAGGACAAATAATCTTAAATGAGCAGTTGATGACATTTGTTGTAAATAGATGCACAGGAAGTGAATGTTTCATTCACACCATTGTGACCTCCTTCTCCTCTTCCTCCTCACACCATGTTATTTTCAACAGGAATCTTATCCTCAAAGTTCAGAGGGCTGAGTTTCGACCGGCGGCGTCTCTGTGTGTGTTCACAACAAACAGCAGACTGGAGGTCACTGCTGTGACGGCCACACGTCAAATAAGACGATGAACAAAAACAAGTTTTATTCCAGGATTTCTGCAGGATTACTTCAAGCTCCATACTGTGGGTTATGGATTAGTGTGTGTGTGTGTGTGTGTGTAGCGCAGGACATTTACGAGCCCACCTCTGGACAACAACACTGATACGGCAGCGCTGACTGATCAACTTTCATCAGTGTGACTTGCACAACAACAACTGATAGAGTTGTTTTGTGAGTGTGTGAGCTGCGTATTTGTGTGTCTGTGCGTTAGCGTCCGACCGGTGCAGCGACATTGCAACTTTCCCCTTAGAGCGATCACAACAACAGCTGTGGGACAGAGGCGTGAAATAGAAACAGGAGCTTCAGTAAGAGTTTGAATGCTGCACATGTTGAGGTGGCACATAGATTAAATTGGGAAACAGCCAAAAACACGATGATGATGATGAAGAGCTGCCTTGGTCTTGCAGTTAAAACCTGACAGGTGGGCTGACAGGACAGAATGTCTGTCCATGGTTAGGACATCCTCAGATATGGTTTATGTGTTCACTGTGTATGTTTAACCTGAGCTTATACACTGGAAACCTCCGGCGCATTAAAGTGTCAAATATAAACCAGGCTGCGAGTTCTCCTCCTCCACCTCCTGCAGGAGGAGACATGTTATATCACCTCCTTCCTGTTGACCTGTTTTTGTGGGTTTGCAGCTGCTGTGATCGACATGTTCAAGACTTAGGGACGGACACATGATCAGATGTTTGTCTTTATCCACAAAGTCTTTACAGTTATTCATTATCATCTGAAATCACCTTTAGATATCGACCCTCTAAATGTGTTGCATTGTTTTTCTTCAAAGTTTCTGAATTATTTCTCCAGAAATTTACAAAGAGGGTGAAGTTAAAATGTTTCCTGGATCCACCCAGCGGGATTTGAATTCACGCTGTGGGTTTAGTGAAGGGTCCATCGATCTGCTCTCTGCTGCGTGTTGTTCGGATCTGACAGCAAACAGCAGCAGATGAGGTCACACTGACGTACAGCCTGATAACGCAGAGTAAACGCATCATACGTGTGTGTGATTCCTACACACGCAGTCAGAGGGGAATCTGCTCACGTCTGAATATTCCTCGTTCCGGCCTTCAGGACGTGGGGCAATATGTCATTATTGTAAAGATACGATACACTAACAAATGTTCGACAGAGGGTTTGTTTCATGTGTAGATGACAATAGATGATGATGAAGGCGGGAGGCTGAGGGTCAAAGGTTGATCATGACTATACTGACAGATGTGATGGACCTCTGGACAGAGCATCACCACCTTGTTACAATATGATCATATGGTCCTGTCCAGATTCCCTTTATTTGAGCGCCGCCGTGTGGCTCTGTCATGGACTGCATGGAAATAAAGAGCACACTGCTTTAAAGGTCTAACCCCAAACCAAGAGGTATCCATGGTTACTGAAGTGTCCTCTGTGGATATGGTGATCGGGCAGAACCAGTGGCAGTGATCACAGCGCCCCCTGTAATCCAATGAAAAGTTACTGAAACATGTGAACATAGAGAACAAACACACCTGTGTGTGTCTGCTGAATATCAAGTGTCTCACTTCGTCCTAATTAGAGGGACAACACGTATGACCGAAATCACATTTGACCCAGAGACCCTCCAATCACACTTTCACTATGACAACACACACACACACACAGAATTGATAGAAGCATGAGATGTGTGTGTGTGTGTGTGAGAGAGAGAGAATCCCATCTCCATGGCGACAGTAAACAGGTCTGACAGTGTGGCTTACACACAGGTGAAACATTAGCCAGGCAGAGAGAGAGAGACACCACACACACACACACACACTGAGCTGGTCAGGACAGATGGCGGAGTCAAAGCAAACATCTGAACCCATCAACTTTGTGCATCAGGATGAAATCTGGTAAAACTTTAAACTGTTTAAACTGTGTGTGTGGATCAGAGCATCTCAGTTTTCAACTTCACATTTGAAACTGGGGGCAAATGTCAGCAAAACTTGGAACAGCTGTGGATTTATTGTTGATGTGTGCTTGTTGTGAATTACAAATATGATTGTTGTTAGTGTTATGAGTGGTTTTGTTATCATTGTTGTTGTGATTTTTTTGACATCAACTAAGATATAATTTTTTAAGTGTATTGTTGATTTCCAAAACTGAATAACTTCATAATGTGTGTGTGTGTGTGTGTGTGTGTGTGTGTGTGTGTGTGTGTGTGTGCATAGGAAAGCACATGTTAACATGGAGAAGGATTCAGCTGAAATCTGGCCCAACAAGTGGGGCTTCCTGACCGAGGTTTACAAAGAGGTATGCAAAGAGATATCTACAAGAATTGACAATATTATTATTACTATAATGTGTTTATTATAAGCTGTCCCGCCTACTAAGTACAAGACAGAGGATGTAAAGCTGAAGACAAGTGTCCCTACAGAGCTTCATCTGGCCCCAAGATCTAAGACCCCTCCAGACAAAATCATCCTGGTAAATCATCTATCTATCTATCTATCTATCTATCTATCCATCCATCCATCCATCCATCCATCCACCCGCCTCCATGCACCATCATAAACTTTCCCCCGTTGCATTCCTGCAGGTTGGCCCCTCCCCTCCGGTCCCTCAGACATCTCAGGCTCTGATTGGCTGGCGGTCCGGCCGCTCCCATCTCCAACTGGAAAAGTACGGCGCGGTGCATCATGGGAGACGTAGTTTTGTGAAGGAGCTGGGCTGGCCCCTGGACGCCTGCTGAGTGATCAATAATGATGATAATAATACTCACTACCTATCATTAGTGAATGCAGATTAAAATACTACTTACAGAACACAAGCTAAATGTTAACTACAAAACAGCTTTTTGATTGAAAAAAAAAGAAGTTATATTATAGTTTATTTTAATATGTAACGTTTAATTTGAGCATATATATGACATTGTATTGTGATCATTTAATTATATTTGACCGACAGATGAAGTAGTAGGGCCACGTTCAAAAACAGACTTCGAGATTAAAGTCGTACATTTATTAGATTAAAGTCATAATATTTGACTCAAAGTCTATAATAGTCAATACCCCGTCCTAAAAGACAGTTATTGTCAGAAAATAGAAGATCATAATACATAAAAATCATAAATTGTAAAATCCCCTGAATGCTTCATGTCGCGGTCACGCCTGAGTCAAGTAACAGCACTGACGTAATGACATCACGAGGCCTGACTGGAAAGCGGAAGTGAGGAGGAAAACAACAGCGGCGGCGGCTCGGCTCTGATCGGCGGAGGAAAAACGACGACCAGCGGGTGACACGTCGATCGAACGGTTCCGTTAAAGTGCCTACGGTTAATCTGCGGCTTCCTGTGCCGGTTCGCTGCGCGTTCACTCGCACCATGTCGTTAATCACGAAGATTTTCGGCGGCGTCGGGAAGAGTGGGAAGGCGCCCACCACCCAGGACGCGATCCAGCGGCTCCGGGAGACGGAGGAGATGTTGGCCAAGAAGCAGGATTTTCTGGAGAAGAAGATCGAGCAGGAGCTGCTGACGGCCAAGAAGTACGGCACAAAGAACAAGCGAGGTGAGCAGCGCGCTGCCGGAGTGCCTATCAGCCCCGGCGCGTCGGGGGAGCTCGACTCGGCTAGCGGTTAGCATGTCGAGCTAACAGGGAAGTTAACTCACCTGAAGAGTGAGTCCGCGTTTAAATGTCTCCCGTGTTCTCCGGGCAGCGGCTCCAGGGATCGGCGTGGTTCTGACCAGAGGCCTTCACGCTTCACTGCGTCCGCACGATCATCCGAAGTTGTTCAAAACTTGCGTTTCACTCACAGCCGCCAGACAAGGAGTTGTTTTATTACTCTGCGCAGTGACATTGGTTCTACTAATGTGACCTCAGGTCCAGCTTCTTGGTTTCACTCCCAAATATAGTACTAAATATACGATCTGTTGGTGGATGTTGAACACAAAACAATCCTAGTGATGTTTCCATCATTGCATGATCGTCTTAAATTATTAATATTATAATATATGTAAATGCTTTATATTTATATATATTATAATTGTGGGTCCTCTGTGTGCTTCACAGTAATCCAGAATGTTTTTATGATCAGTGATCAGCTGCTAAATAGAACCTCACCACAAGATGTCACTAAATTCTGAACAGTGAAGCTTTAAGTACTTTTAGCAGTATTCAGAACCACAAGCTAAAATATGAATATAATAAAATAAAATGAAGTGGGTGGTGGCAATGCAACTATATACTGGATGCCAGCCACCAATCAAACTAACAGCAACAACAACATACCCACAACCTAGTTCCAAATATAAAAAATAATCACTTCCAGGTTGCCCATGGTCTTTTTATAAACAGCACGGGTGTAACCAGGGTTAAGAAGAAATAAATATCTGTCACCATGCCTGAAAGCAAACAGGTTTGTGATGAGGAAATGTTTCAACCAAGGCTAACAAATGCAAAACTTAAACAAGTCGTGTTTTCAGATGTGTTAAGCTCTCATCATCAAAGATAATAATAACTCACAGACGGATGTTTAATACTATGGGTAAGATTTTAAACTATTTGTTTACTTTGTGGCAGATAAGCAAATCTTCCAACTCACAGGGACGGGCCAGGACAAGTACACAAATGGATAATGATGAAGTCAAGTAAAGAAGGTGATGGCAATGCCTATAAAAACCTATAAACTGGATGCCAGCTGCCAGTCAAACTAACAGAAGAACAATAAGTACTACGCAACTTAATGATCAAAGGCAGATCAAAGGTCACACCATGTCAATCTTCATTTTATCTGTAATTAACTGTCAGGAAAAATGATTCCTGCTTTACCTGGCATAAAAAACCTTTGGCGTAATGTTTTGGTCCAAACAAATCTTGCATGTTTAAGGACCAATGAGACGGTTGGGTGGAGTTTTGCCCTCGAGTGCTATTCCCACTGAGTATTGAGCTCAGAACCCAGCGTGATAATTTGAGTTTCACTGCCAGGCATAGACGTCAACCTGTGATCGGATGCATTTCTCCAGATGTGGTTGTGGATGGAGGGTGAGGCTGTGAGCAGGAAATGCTTTGTCATGTTGGGCAGACTCTCTGCCTTCATTAGCATCCAGCTGCATCTTTACTTCCATTTGTCACATTTAATTGAGTGTTCAAACCAGTGCATCACACTGTAAAGCATTTACTGTACATGTGGGGCGACGTGGAACCAGCAGTGCAGAGAGAAACATGGCTTCAGGATTTTATCATTTTGTCAACAGCTCTCTTGTTAGTTTGGAACTGGACTCTGGGGTGGTCCTGGGAGCAGTCCAAGATGCACACTGCCTCTCAGCCAGTGCATGCTGGGATAGACCCACATAACCATGAACAGACTAGTTATCAGCGATTAGCATCAGCGATGGGCCCCTAGCACTTGAAAGAGAGGCAGACTAGCAACAGAGCGACCTCCTGGAAATTAAAATTTTCACTCCTGCCTGTAGATTTATGCACAGTAGAATTCTGCAAAACCTGGTGGAATGACGGGCCCAGAAAGAATCCGTTTCAATTTGGAGTTGATCCAGTTGTTTGTCAGGGTGGAGAAGAATGTGCTCTACTGAGTTTTAGCTGCTGTGGGCAGGACTCATCATCCTATCTTTAGATTGTCAACCTTGAAGAATGAGCAGCAGGTATTTTTCTCCACTGACAAAGCAGGAAGTGGGAGCCAAAACGTGATGTTGTTTCAGCTCCAGCCCAGACTGTGGTCAGGCTTTGAACTGGCCTCCCAGTGACACAGCACTCACCATCACCCAACCAGCAGAGGAGCCTGGAACATGTTTATCATGTGGTCTGCGGGAGCTCGGTGCAGATTTAAGTGTTAATTTATAAAATAACACTTCAACTTAACATGCGCCCCAACTGAGTGCCACCAAGCATATAGAGTAAAATGACATCATAGAATCTGATTCCTTGGATAAAACACACTCTTGGCAACAGCAACTGAAACACAATGAACCAGCTGCCTTCAAACCTGATTTTCAACATTGTCTTTTACCGTCAGTTCTCCTTCTCTTTCGGTGACAGACAAAACACACACTGTCCATATGTGAACAACAACAGCACCTATCGCGAGGGCTGTTCAGTGCTTGTTGTCTTTATTTTAAAACCACACCTCACCTTCTTCTAACAAGTTTCACATCACGTATTCCAGACTTTTTTAAAAACAATTTTCCACTCTGAGTAGAGCAGGTAACTGCTGAGTAATTCCTGTGGGACTTGAAGGCAGCTCTGCGCTCAGAATAATCAGACTGTCATTTGTGTGACGTTGAGTAACAACGTTATCAGTCCAGGAATAGAACCGGCCAATGATATAATCAAATGAAACCGCGACTGTCAGCTGCTGTCTGGCTCCTGGTGGACCAGACCGACCACACACAGCGGTTAAATAGAGGTGCGCGTGTTCATCTGATGCTACACCACTACCATGCTAACAACATGCTAAAGTGGCAAGTTTAAAGTGTGTATTATCCAAGTTATCAACACAATGCCAGAGTTGAGGCAGCTGAAGCAGTTGAGTGTTTGTGTCAAATTCTCAAGGTGTGATAGATTTCCTCTGATGAAGGAGCTGAGGCAGATAACAGACGGACATCTCTACATACATACGAATTCAGTTCCCTGTTGCTGCACATGATGGTCACGGCAAGTTAAAATATCCTGATCTTAATAAAAAAAAAAAAAAACCTTAATCTTATCCACCTATCAACGTTGAGCCTTAAAAATGTAATGCGTACTCTGTCTTCTTCTAAACTTAGAATATAAAGCCTTTATCGTCAGTGTTCACAGGTTGAGATTAATCTTGAGTCTGAAGTGTACACTTGTGTTGTACAGATTTATCACATATGACTCAGCAGGTTCAGGTCGCCCGCTCCCTTGATGAGGTGAATTTTCCACGTAGGCACCTGAAGGGAATTCCCTGTGGCCTGGTTTTGTAACGATGGTTGTAACTTTTGGCAAAGAGCAGGAACACACTGAACTGCTGTCGGACATACGACCCAGCTGCTACCTTTACTCTGGAGCTCTCTCTCTCTCTCTGTGCCCGGTGGTTCAAACCAGAGTAGAGTGACGGACCTGAAACTGTTCGGAGCAGCTTGGACAGGATTTTATCAGATTAGGAGACTCCGGCTTCGCCAGGACAAACAGAGTCTCCACGGTTCAGCTCGTCACAGAAAATCTGCTGCAGTGAAAGGCATTTATTTATCATCTGATAAACTAATCATCAGTCAAGTGCTGCCTCATTAAACATATTTAAGACCATTTGTTGAATTACACAAAAAATATGCTTCTGCTACTCTCAGTATATGATAAATAACACTGACTGGGACTTTTCCCCTCTGACTGATGCATCTGCCTTGATGCTAGTCGTCTGTGGAAGGTTGATTTGTTTTTGTTTCCCACTCAAAGACAATGATGAAACTAAACAAATGTTTTGGTTTGGTTATGAAAGCATGAACTAACTCGGCCTCCCTCCTTTGTTCTGTGCAGGAGCTCTACAGGCCCTGAAGAGGAAAAAGCGCTATGAGAAGCAGCTGGGTCAGATTGACGGGACGCTGTCCACCATTGAGTTCCAGAGGGAGGCGTTGGAGAACGCTAACACCAATACAGAAGTGCTCAAGAACATGGGCTTCGCTGCCAAGGCACTGCAGAATGCGCACCAACACATGTATGAGACGCATTTGCACAGTCAAATATTATTCCGAGTCTCAAAGCATCCCAATGGCTGATTGACCACCACTGTTTCATGTTGAGACAGGTTTGTGTTCATGTTTTCTGTCGCTCTGTGTTGTCCTGTCTCACAGGGACATAGACAAAGTAGAAGATTTGATGTCGGACATCACAGATCAGCAGGAAATAGCCCAGGAGATCTCTGATGCCATTTCCAGACCAGTCGGCTTTGGAGAAGACTTTGATGAAGTGAGTATAACAACGAGAAACATAAACGCTGCGAAGCCTGAAGTTGAGGTTTTGACTCTCACGGTTAACCTGCAGTGCAGATTTCTGCATATTTAACTGACCGTGTGTGTGTGTGTGTTTGTGTTTCAGGATGAACTCATGGCCGAGCTGGAGGATCTGGAACAAGAAGAGCTGGACAAAGATCTTATGAAAATCCAGGGAGTAGAAGACGTCCCTCTGCCCAGCGTACCATCTACGTCACTTCCTTCCAGACCAGGTACTGCACCACTCCGACAGAACAGAATGTGCTTTTGTTCAGTAGCGTTTGATCCACATCACCAACTAACGTCGCGATCTTCCTCTGTTTATTTCAGCCAAGAAGAAGGAGGAAGACGAGGACGACTTCTCGGAACTCGAGGCCTGGGCAGCTAACTAAGCTAGCTCGCCAATCTAGCTAGCTAGCGCCCCTCTCCTGTCTGTCTCTGTGCTCCCAGACTGGCCCCATACATCTGGAGGACGGACAGAGACTCTGGGCTCCTGAGCTTGCTGCTCTGTCTTAAAGTCGACATCCCAATAGCTAACCACACCCCCAGCCCTAGAGTATGCACTTGTGGCCGTTCGCTGACCGGAGATGATGTAAACCCAGGCTCCTCCCTTCAAATTAAAGTTAAAAGAAGAATCACCTTGCTCCAGCCGCACACTCCTCTGTATCTAAAGGGCATCGAGCATGAAAAGTAGAAGCTGTGCCCTCACAGCCTGTGGTTACACTTATCAAAGTGCTCTTTTTCAGAAAAAGAGTGCACGAATGAGCACTTAGAGCAGGGGCCTGCAAGTGCATACGTCTAGGGAAGGGTGTGTGGAGGAACACGACAATGCTTGTTTCTGGGAGGAATGTGAAAAAATAATCAAAACATGTGTGGGAAGAAAATCTAAAAAGACAAAACAAACAAACAGAGACGACGTGACTCGGCCATTTTTCTGCTTCCCGTACTGTCATGTCTCTGCTCTGCTAAGGTGGTGACGACAACCTTCATCCAAAGCATCTCCGCTAGATCGCAGCAAAATGGGTGAATGATGAA
This sequence comes from Pseudorhombus dupliciocellatus, assembly GCA_016785235.1. Classification (NCBI taxonomy): domain Eukaryota; kingdom Metazoa; phylum Chordata; class Actinopteri; order Pleuronectiformes; family Paralichthyidae; genus Pseudorhombus; species Pseudorhombus dupliciocellatus. Next base: position 1,571,908 of record JAFBJW010000312.1, read on the forward strand.
AGTGTGGGACCTTCTGATTGGAACGTCACTGTCGCATTTCAACAAACACAGACACATTACAGAAGTTTATCTTTGCAGTAAAACGTCGTGTCAGAGGATCCAGGTTCCATCGCTCTCGCAGTCTCATCCAGCACTGCCGAAGTGCCCATGGGCAACCTCACTTATCAGGGCCGTGATGGTTGAAAAGAACCCTTTTTTTTGACCTTTTTTCCTGCTAATGTGTGACTTTCCTGAAGTCTTTGGTTCCAATGTGGTGTCTAAAGTTTTTTTGAAAAAAGGTCAATGACACCGGCAGAAAGGAGCAGGAAAACTTAATCAAAAGAGAAATTTGTTTATCGTAGATATCCCACCACAAAATTTAAAAAATGAAATTGTATTGGATAATCCTGTAAAAGGATCTGACCCCTGAGAACTCAAAAGAAACGAGATTGATTTTCTGACATGGACAGATTTGTAGAAGTGTGAGCAGAGTTCTTCTTACGGGTTGGTGGAGGTACGAACGTCCGCTCATCACAAAGCTTCTGTTTCTCAATGTGAGACTGCGAGGTGTCTGCCCCCCTCTTGTCCGACAGTGACGTCCTCTGAGCGAGTCCCACACATGAACGACTCGGTGTGCCTGATGATTCTCTGCCTCCTGACACAGCGACCTCTGTTTTTTTTCCTCCTTTCCCTCCTAACTCACCTGTAGTTACACACTTAATTTGAACATTGAACAACACACACGACACGTGCTGGCCTTCATGGTAAAATGAGGATTTGAGCGAGTCCAGCTTCTGCTCACCGCCCTGCTACTTATGCTGTAAACCCACACCCCCCTCCCATCTGCAAACACATTTATGCATGGACGGGTTGGGGTCGGCCCGGAGTGAAACGGCCGGTCGAGTGTGAACGTGATGTATTTTTAAAAAAAACGAGCAATTAAAAACGTTTCTCATTTTTGTAATGCTAAATCTCCAAGCTAGTGGGTCGACCCCAACCCTTTATATTTAACAACAAACTATCAAAAACAAGTGTAGATATGATGCCAATGAGGTATGGTTTTTTTTTGTGTGTGTGTGTGTTTTTGGCTCAAATATTACTCATGTGCTATCTGGCTGTACAGAAACAGTGTGACCAGTAGCCAGTTCTGCTCGGAGCTGTACAAAGGGTTGGACATTGGAGATTCCGTGCGGCAACCATGTTGCTCTGTGACTGTTGTCAATGTTGGGTTGTATACTTTATCTTAATAAAGTTGGGATTTAATGCAAACCTCAGCAGTGGCTCATCTTTACCGTGCACCATTAATGAGAAGGAAGAGCCTGTTGTCTCAAGTTGATTGCACAAGGTTAATGTTTGTGAGTCATGGTCCAGTCAAATAGACCGGGAAGCACTGTTTGCATTCAGAGCGTGAGTAACAGCTTGTTTTGTCCACTGGGGGCCGGTCACAGCTGGGAATACACTGTCTTCCAGTTCTCAGTCAGACCCCGCTCCCCCGCTCCTCCAAATATGGTTATGTCTAGTTTTAAATAAAAAGAGACGATTCTGCGAAAAACTGCAGCTGACAAATGTTCCTTTGATTCCTGATTCAAACAGAATGTCTGCAGTCTGGTTCTGTGTCACTGGCAGTAAACTACAGTTTTCACGCTTTCAGCAACATTCAACAACCACGGATCCTCTAAGAAGCCATCAGTGGTGCTGATGTGAACTAATTACATTTGTGTGAATGTTTCAGAGATTGTAATGCACAGGTGTTCCCAGAGCGTTCAGCTGGAACTGAGACTCAAACCCTCGCACTAGTCAGACTGCTGAGTGAACGACCCGCTGTGGTCCTGACCGTGTTCTTAAATTAGCTGCAGGGTTGAATTTCTTCCAGTGAGTAGAGTTCATTCTCTTCTGCACGAGGCTTCGTTCTCTCCCCAAGTTTGTACGCATGTGACTGAACCCAGACTTTAAATTTACCTGCTGTACAGTGACATTCAGGCTACTGTCGTGTTTGTGTCCTCACAGATTATATTCAGATTTCACGTCTTTTTGTTTATAATAATAATAATGGCCTTATTGTCCTGTTAGTACTCCAACCAGGACAATACCAATTTAATTAGAGTCATCATTATAACAATTATCTCACTAAACAATAACAATGTTTCATCTCATCTTGTTACTGGCAGCGTTATTTATTCTTTGTTACACTGGTCCCCAACCTTTTCTGTACCATGGCCCAGTTTAATGTCTGACAATATTTTCACGGCCCAATCTAAAGGTGTAGCAGATAAAAACAAAATAAAATAATAAGATCGGCATTAAAAACTGTGGTATTTTCTCTTTAATAATAATAATGAACGTAAATCCACTTTTTAATCATGTCAAGAGGACCTAGCTGCAGACTGGCACTGTCAGGCCAGTTTTCTATGTGAAAAAACAAAATAATGGAAATTATTTTTTCTTTCTGTGCAGCCCAGTACCAAATGACCCACGGCCCACAGGTTGGGGATCAATGCTTTGTTAGACATGTTTGGTTGAAGTATTTATAATTACTTAGTTGTGTGCGAGTGTGAGGACCTTTACTCTCCCTGACTCTGAGACAAGGTCCAGTAAGCAGGAAAAGTCAAAGGCCAAGGCCCCGATAGAGTTAAGGGTAGGGCAGCAGCTATTCTTAGTTCTGTGCATTAACCAATGTTTTTACACTATGTTCCCAACACGTATTGTTATCATTTCTCTTATTTTAGCTGTATAGGTTGGGATATACTCTGGTTTTAAATACTTAATATTGATCTTCACCGTCTCCCATGTGCTGAACAACCTGGAGTCCCTTTTCAGTTCTTAGAAAATGAGTGTTTATAATGAAGTTCACAGTTATTCATCAGACACTCGTAGGGCCGGCTTCTTGCTCAACAGGAGCTGGAGGTCAAACCAGGATTCCTGATTTGACTTCAGCTGCAACAGCCTTAGTGACTACAATCAAAACAAAATACAACATCCTCCTTAAACTAATTGTAACCTGAATTAAAAAAAAACATCTGACTCCACATCTGTTCTTGCTCAAAGCATCTTGTTCCAGTAGGAAGTGTTGTAAGTACATAAAACATGTCGGATTATGATAATACAATAATTTAGAGAAGATGCAACTTTTAATACATGAAATGCAGCAATAAATAGCAATAGTGGAAACAAATACCCGATGTACAATACAATATTTACTACGACAGCATTTTAGGGCCACATTGAAAAAAAAAATCACAGTCTTCGAGATTAAAGTCATACATTTAGGAGAATAAAGTAGTAAATTTAACCCTGATTTTACTATATTGTTCTGTAGTAGGGTTACTATACTATAATATTATATAACAATTAAATGAAAACACAACTGAAGACAACAAAAACAACATATTAATTAAATAATAAAAACTTCAGCAATGAATCTTGGATAACTTTCAGAAACATCTGTTCTTTCTCAACTTGTTTCAAAACTAATCAGGCACTTGGTAGGCAGGCTCACGTCGACATCTCGTCCAATCAGATCCCTGCAGCGCGGGGCGGGGTTCCTGCACAGCCAATAGGATGGCAGCTCTGGGTGCAGGTTCATCGGGTAAACGCCTTCTCGGCTATAAACACCGAGCCATTGCGTTTCTGACCCTCCTTCTCCTCCTCCGTCCTCCGCTCCGGCCGCCGCAGCTCCACCGGTTCCGAGATCCACGAAACCAACATGTCTGACAAACTCGCCTTCAAAGTTGGTCAGTAGTTTGTTCTTTGTTTTATATTGAAACTCTATTTAAAACCGTTGAACAAGATGGCGGGGCGCTAGCTAGCATACTAGCAGTGCGGTAACGCGTGCCGGCGTCTCGCTGCAAGCCCCCCTCCCCTCCCGCAGCTGCTGCAGCGCGTCAGCTAACGCACGCATGTTCACATCATCTCCAGGCTGCATCATGTTAGCTCTTGACTGGTTAACTTGTTGCTAAACTGCTAGTAAACGCTGTGTTGTTTAGCTGTTAAGCTAGTTAGCTGGTCGTGTTAGCATGCTCGCAGAAATCTGAATTTGAATTTCCGGTTAGCGTTCACTGCAGTTTGCAGATTTTGTTTTCAAAATAAAAAACATGAGAATGAATCGACATTTGAACATGTCTCAAGCTCCCGAACACGCGAACACAAAGTCGTCCTCCGCCTCTGGGAGTTGTAGTTTCGCTGCGCGGCACGTCTCTGCTCGGGTCCGCGGTTGCAAACTACATATTCCCGTGATGCCCCGCGCCACCTCCGCCTGAAGCGCATGAGTGACGGAAACAGGCGGTGAACGAAACTTCTCACCGGAGTTGGGCTGCGGCTGCACGTGCTGCTCCAGCCGGTTTAATGGATTAATGCATTTAAATAAAGTTTTTTTTAATTCAGTGATGACACGAGTTTTTATAGATCGTCGCAGACAAGATTATTGAAAAACGTGTGGTGGCAGGTTTGACGATAAATAAATTAAAATACACATGTAACAAAAAGTGATCATGTAAGAGAGCACATGGCTGATAGTGTCTGATTTACCTGGAGCTTAAGTAATAAGTTATTATATAAAAATGTGAGACATGATCATCTGGTCTGTAAATATTTGAAGTGGGTTGTTCAGAGGCAGCTTGGTTGCACAATGTCTGTTAACACGCAGATCCAGGGTGAAGTCCATCCTCTCCACTGGTCACTTCAAGGACTGGAGTCCTGACCGGATCATTCAGGACATGAGGCTCATGTGGTTTAGCTTGGGCGCTGACACAGATGGCAGCTGTGCAGCAGGACAGATTACAGAAAAGCACTTTACTGTATCTGCTCTATGTCATCACCAAATTGAGAGTAACCCAATTAATCAGACTTATTTCCTGAACAAACTGGGCGTGTTGTAAGAGGATTGAGCTTGGGAAGCCCTTCTCCGCACCAGATCCCCGGCTCCCTGAAACCAAATGAATGTAAAATAAAATCCTCTGGTAATCCCGTGGATTCCAACTCTGAGTTCTATTCTCTGAACGCGATCTATAGAAGTGCAGCCTCAGCGCTGGTCACAGCTTTGGCTGCTGTGGAAACTTTTTTGTGATCCCCGTTCAATCAGCCCAGTGCTGGTTCAGAGCAGTCAGACCAGTGGAGGTGTTTGAACAGGCATTCAGGACTCCACTCTGTAACCCTGAGGGCCTCACTTCCTGTTGTTTCTCAACACTGCTCTGAATCATGTCCCTCTCCATTTTAAAGTGCACACAATCAGATCAGTGGTTGAATGCCAGCCTAGTTTTTTTTTTTTTCCCCCTGCGGTGCTGGTCGTTCTGTCCGTAAGGTTCTGTTCAACTACACTCGCTTGATTGTGACCTCAGTCTCTGTGATCACTTTAAGTTTAGCTGATCTTTATTTATAACGTGCGTAAATGCATACTTTGTTCAGCGGAAATGTTTCTGTACATATGAATGAACATCATACTGAATATTAAGACAAGTGTAAACATGTTTTTCTAAAACATACCTTCTCTCTCTTCCAGCTGATATCACCCTGGCCGACTGGGGGCGAAAGGCCATTGACATCGCTGAGAATGAGATGCCTGGTCTCATGAAGATGAGGGAGCTGTACAGTCAGTCCAAGCCCCTGAAGGGCGCCCGCATCGCCGGCTGCCTTCACATGACCCTTCAGACAGCTGTGCTCATTGAGACCCTCATTGAACTTGGAGCTGAGGTAAAAATAAAGTATTTACTACTGAGAACTTAAAGGCAACTACTACAAGAAATATGAAGTGTTTGTATTCTGGCTAAACTTACCCACAATGTCCAGACGTTTTTTTTTTTTTTTTTTTTTTAACTTTTCTTCTGAAGTTTTTCTGGATTAGTAGTTTATGGCGTAATCCTGGTGATTAACAAAGGTGTGAAAACCTCGTGCTTTGTTGAAAAACTGGTTCTACTGAGCCGAGTTTACAAAGTATAGATCCAGTTTTGGGTCCTGTTCAACGTCTTTTTGTCTTTAGCAGCTCTTAAACTCCATGTCGGAGTGCAGTGCTGCGACATGAATTGGAACAGTGTTTCAATCAGTCTGGGATTTTGTCTCAAGGCCAGAGTGCTGGTTTTATTTACACTGGTCTGCTCCTGCAGGAGCTGCGGCCTGACACAGAAAAACAACCTGCTCTAGTTTCTCCTCTGTGACGGTCTGTTCAATTAGTTCCTGTTTGTCACGAAGCAGAGTGATGTCCAGGCCCTTGAGGCGTGGCAGCTGTGTCACAAGGTGACGGAGAACAACTGGTGGTGGTCTGCACTGAGACTCGACTCCGCAGAGGACTCAGTCATACTCACCACCCACAGTTTAACTCTACACGCGTAGCTGTGGAGTAACCTGGAGGCCATTCTGTTATCTAAAACCCCCTCCTCCCACAGGTGCAGTGGTCGAGCTGCAACATCTTCTCCACCCAGGATCACGCCGCTGCTGCCATCGCCAAGGCTGGCATTCCAGGTAACGCGCGCTTCCTGTCTGATGCGCACATGATGCTCGTCTGACTCTCAGGATGGAAACAAACCAGTATCCCTGTGTGTGCAGTATATGCATGGAAAGGTGAGACCGACGAAGAGTACCTGTGGTGCATCGAACAGACCCTGTACTTCAAGGACGGCCAGCCCCTCAACATGATCCTGGACGATGGAGGGGACCTGACCAACCTGGTCCACCAGAAGTACCCCAAGCTGTTGTCAGGTCTGTTTTATACACATGCCAACACTCTAATTTTACATGATACATATTAAATACCCACATGCTTGTTGCTGCTCATTACATTAATGTTTATGTTGGTGCGCTTGTGTTGTGTTCATGCCCCTTGAGGCGTTGCAGCTCAACTGAGTGTTGCAGCTGTGTCATAAGGTGGCAGAGAGCGACTGGTGGTGGTCTGCACTGAGACTCTACTGTACAGAGGACTCGGCGTCATACTCACCACCCACAGTTCAATAATCAACATGTAGCTGTCTTAAGTTGGCAGAAACCTCAAACTTCATGTACATATTCAATATTTGCAACTCTATGTTCAGGTATTCGTGGCCTGTCGGAGGAGACGACTACAGGTGTTCACAACCTGTACAAGATGATGAAGAAGGGCGAGCTGAAGATCCCCGCCATCAATGTCAACGACTCCGTCACAAAGGTAACAAGCTTGAAGCCCTGTCTCAGGAAGAGGCAAGCAGACGTGTTTGAGCAACCAGGCTTTTAAACATCTTGAAATAATCTCAGCCACTTGTCCTGAGTGACGCTTTAAGATCATATAAAATGTCTGACTCCTGGTATAAAATGATTCAATCTGACATTGAGGAGAGCTCTCCGGTCTGCCTCCTGTCAGGAGGAATAACACAGAACCTGTGCTGTCTCCTGCAGAGCAAGTTCGACAACCTGTACGGCTGCAGGGAAAGTCTGATTGACGGCATCAAGCGCGCCACTGATGTGATGATCGCCGGCAAAGTCGCGGTGGTGGCGGGTTACGGTGATGTGGGAAAGGGCTGCGTCCAGGCTCTGCGCGGCTTCGGAGCCAGGGTCATTGTGACGGAGGTCGACCCCATCAACGCCCTGCAGGCTGCCATGGAGGGTAGGGGCTGATGGTTAAAGCTGCGTAGCGTGACTCGGTCAACAGTACAAACGCTGACCTGGAGTCTCTGCAGGTTATGAGGTTACCACCATGGAGGAAGCTTGTAAGGAAGGAAACATCTTCGTCACCACCACAGGCTGCGAGGACATCATTCTGGGACAGTGAGTTCGCAGCAGTCGAACAATTCACTGTGGTCTTGTAGAACATCGTTCTGATGTTCTCGTGTGCAACCCACAGCCACTTCGAGAACATGAAGGACGATGCCATCGTCTGCAACATTGGACACTTTGACTGTGAGATCGACATGGCCTGGCTCAACAAGAACGCAGCAGAGAAGATCAATGTCAAGCCTCAGGTTGGAAGAACTCCGACAGACGTACTCTTAATCTGTCAATATTTTAAAATCCCTCCCCTCAGTGTGGCTCACCTTCCCCCTCAGGTCGATCGCTATCGTATGAAGAGCGGCCGCCACATCATCGTCCTGGCCGAGGGCAGACTGGTCAACCTGGGTTGTGCCATGGGACACCCGTCCTTCGTCATGAGCAACTCCTTCACCAACCAGGTACTGTGAGCGAGTCTATCACTGCTGAGAAGATTACATTTGACGTGTCTAAACGCAAGTCGTCTGCTCTCTCCTGAAGGTGCTGGCTCAGATCGAGCTGTGGACAAACACGGCTAAATACCCCCTGGGAGTTTACTTCCTGCCCAAGAAGGTCAGATCCTGCGCCGAGCATATCATGGCCATCACACAGGTGAATGTTTCCTCTAACGGGGACGTCTGTCTTGTCTCTTCAGCTGGACGAGCAGGTCGCAGCCGCTCATCTGGACAAACTGGGAGTGAAGCTGACCAAGCTGACGGAGAAGCAGGCGAAGTACTTGGGCCTGCCCAGCGATGGGCCCTTCAAACCGGACCACTACCGCTACTGAGCCCGCCGGCCTGGCAGGGGAGCAAACCGGACGAGGAGGTGTGGCTCGAAGGAGTTTGGATGGGAGTACTCGGATGGTTTTGGCCTGTTGCACCCTGGGTACCACTTGAGTTTTTGGCCAAATGTCAAACCTTTCAGGGAAACTAACCTTTTTTGTTTTTAAAAACAGCCTTCCATTTCAAACGCTTAAAGTGATTAGCATTGTGCAGCCCTCGAGTGATCAGGCGTGGCTGAAGTTTAATTCATAGACTCGCTCTACTTTTTCTAAGTTGCTCCAGTGAGCTGCTGTTTAATCATGTGTTCCTGCTTTGATTCATCCCAGAGCTTCAGTGTAACTGGGACCTGGAAGGAACAAACGCTCGAGCGTGTTCAAAGCGACCGCCATCGCCACAATTTCAGCTTGAGATCTTATCCTCCGACACGCCGTCATTCACTGACTCCTTCAGTCGCCTCTGAAACGCCGTCTCGTGCTCCTGTGACATTGTTAAAGAGAATTCCTCTTGTCATTCCCTCTTCATTTATGGAATCAAAGAAACCCTAATGATTTTCCAGCTGGATTCTTTCCTCCATCTCGCAGGAGAAATGTCATTTCCTCTGAATCAAACCGATCTGTGTACAATGGCCTTATCTCATTGTGTGTCCACATTAACGCTGCCCTGTGTTAGCACTTAAACAATCGGCAAGAAATCAAGATGCTCTAGAACCTGCCTGGTGATGGAGGGCGTGTCCTGGCTTTAAGATGAGCGCCGTTGCCAAAGGAGCCACCGAAACACCAAGCCTGATTTTTAAAGTCTTATTCACTATCCTGCCTCATTTCCTTTTTTTTTCTTTTTTATGGTGATTTATTTAATTTGACTGAAGGCCCCGATGCTGGGTGACGAGGGCCTGGAGTGGAGTTTAAAGTGGTCACTGTTCTAAATGGTTACACCATGAGTCGGAGTTCCACTGCTTCTAAACAATGGATCCATGTTCAACCTGTGACCATAAAACAGATTAAAAAGAACTTACAATCTTGTAGTTTTATTTTGTTCATTACTAATGCTTAAAAAAGCTAATGCTGAAAAAACCCAGACTAATTCTATTCCATTTATTAGTTTTCTGTCTCCTCTGGGCATGTGTGTTCAACTCTAGCAGCTGCAGCAGTGATAACTTTTTATTTTTCATTCGTCAGTCTGTTCCAACATTAAGCTTTCTCCTGAAGTGGTTTGTTGGACTAGAAGCTGTTTGGCCGGAGATCCTCAGCCAGCTGAGAGGTCCCGATAAAATCAACTAGTGTCTCTCACGCCGGGCCCCTCAGGCTCCCAGTGTCAGTGTTGGGAGCTGCACTGACACAAAGCAGATGTTGTTGCAGCACATTTAAATCAATTTTAAACCAGTTTCAGAACCACTTGGGCTGTTTATTGGGTTAAAGCTCAGAGGTGGGATGGGAAAACCTTTTAAACATGAGACTGGAAAGGGAAAAAAATAATTATACTGTGGAATATGAGCTGAGCTTTTAATGTCACATCCTCCACATATATAAAAATATACCAAAACCAGCGACAGTCCAGAGAACAAAATATAGTTTATTGATAGGTTCTTTATCCCAAACTTTTATAAAGATTCGCTGTTCGTCAGTTTGATTCTTAATGTTTTACATTTAAAACCACTTTTCTTTTATGAAGTTCCATCATTTCAATGCAATTTTCAATTTTGTTTATTTATATAGCGCCAAATCATAACAGACGTTATCTCAGGGCGCTTTACATAGGAGTCATAGCACAGTCAGATATAAAAACAGAGAGACCCAACTATCCCCACAATGAGCAAGCACTATGGCGACTATGGAGAGGAAAAACTCCCTCGTCAACAGGAAGAAACCTCCAGCAGAACCAGGCTCAATGTGGGCGGTCATCTGCCTCGACCGGTTGGGGTGAGAGAGAGTGATAGCGGGGTGGGGACAAGAGGGACATGGACAATAATAATATAAGCAGTAGGAATATCGTATTCATAGGTCACTGGGTTGGTGGGGGCTGGATCAGGTCCAGCCTCTATTTGCACAGGAAGCGTGGTTCACTGCAGCATAGTAATAATGCCAGTTGTTGTCCTCCTGCAGCACCAGGTCAGAGATACTGTACCTGAAAGAGAAGAGAGAGCGAGTGTGGGACTTTGGACCAAAAAGTGATCTGAAAATATGTGATTATTTAAAATGAATAGATAATGAGTAAATAAGTATGTGTGGAGGAGGCAGAGGGACAGAGAGAGAGCGAGGTACAGAAGTGCCCAGTGGAAGATGGGAGTTCCCCCAGCAGTCTATACTATAGCAGCATAACTCATAACAGGACTACGCTAACTATAGGCTTTAACAAAAAGAAATGTTTTAAGTTTAACTTTAAATGCTGAGATAGTGTCTGCTTCCAGGACCCACAGTGGAAGCTGGTTCCACAGGAGAGGAGCCTGGTAACTAAATGCCCTGCCGCCTGTTCTACTCTTACTGACTCTGGGAACAACAAGAAAGCCTGCGTTTTCTGAACGGAGCGGTCTGTTTGGTTGATAGGGTGTTAGTAGCTCCCTGATGTAAGAAGGGGCCTGATTATTGACAGCTTTAAATGTAAGGAGCAGGATTTGGAAATCTATTCTATATTTTACAGGGAGCCAGTGCAGGGAGGCTAAGACAGGAGTGATATGATCTCTCCTGCTAGTTCCTGTCAACACACGTGCTGCTGCATTCTGGACTAATTGGAGGCTATTCACTAGCTTTTTGGGACATCCTGATAAAAGAGAACCACGATAATCTAGTCTGGAGGTAATAAACGCGTGCACTAGTTTTTCAGCATCCTTCTGAGGCAAGGATGCGTCTAATTTTCCTGATGTTACGGAGGTGGAAAAATGCTGTCCTAGAAACTTGTTGTATCTGTTTTTCAAACGACATGTCAAACAGAACTCCCAGGTTCCTCACAGTGGAGCTGGAAGCAGTGTTATTTCACACGTGAACAGTCGGTGTCGCTGCAGTGATCCTCCAGCAGGTGGCAGCATGTCCTGTTTTATTTCAAACTTTAGCAGCTTAGATAATTTACATGTGAGTGGAACATTGGACTAAACTTCGACTGAATTCAGCCTGCTCTCACATAAATATCAGGACAATGAGCTCAGGTGTAAAGTTAAACAATGGAGTCTTGAGTGACAGTATTTCATTAACTACAATATTACTCCACTTGTTAATTGATGAGTAGAATTATTAAATAAAAAAATCCACTGAAAACAAAGTCAGTGAGCAGAAGTCACAATCAAAGAGTAATCTTCCAATGTTAAGGAAAAAAAAAAAATGTAGTGAGAAGCCAGTGTCACTTTGAGCGGCGCCCTCTGGTGTTCCAGCTGTTGACAAAAGAGTTGGTTCAGAGCCCAAGCTGAGGAGAAGTGGAGCTGTTTAAGCTGAGACTTGGTGTCTCCTCTGTCATCTCCCGTGTCTCCTGTGTCCTGCTACTGTCAGGCTCCTTGCTCTTCACCAGAACCAACTGAGAAAGAAAATGAAAGATTCAAACCACCCAGAGAGAATGTGACACTGGAACAGGAACAAAATGTTTCTAATGGACAAAAGTACATTAGGAACAAAATGTTTCTAATGGACAAAAGTACAAATATTTATCAACTAATCAAATATTTTTCAAATGTATCTATGTTTACAAACCTAAAAACTCTGATTCTAATTTGCTCAGATCTAAAATACAACAGGTTCACAAACGTTTTTGTTTTTTTTCCCCACCAGCAGGCTGGAGCTCCTACAGGTTTATTCATCCCTGAGCTCAGCAGTTTTCATATAATAATAATCTTTCTTACAAAATTATAATCTAACAGCCACAGCACAGGCGAGGGGGAGGCGCGCACGCGCTCACCGGTGGTGGAGGTGTGATGTTCGCACCTGTGAGCTGTTGTAAAGTCAGTGAAATGGAGCCATGATATTACACATTCTACAGCTCTGTCCTCTGCCATGTGTTTGCTGTGAGGGTGGAATGTGCCCTCAACCTATAACAGATGTTTAATTGTCACTGTGCCATTCTAAAGCTGCGGTTGGAGAAGTTAGCGTCGACAGGCTATCCCATCAGCCCCCTCTGATTAAAGCCCCACCCCTCACGAGCGAGCACTGACGGAGAGTTTTGCGTCAGCTCGTTCGTCACTTCGGACCAAATGAAGTGATTGGTCGTTGGGTTTTTTTTCCCTTTCTGACTTTATGACATGAAGGGGATTTCAATATATACGATTAAAATTAAAGCGCCGCGCTGCTGCTTTGTTCCCGGCCGCCGCCATTCGTTTTGTTAGAAGCGAGGAGTAGCCGAGTGCGGAGAGCATCGGCAGGCGTGATCACACCCTCCTGGGCCATTCATCTTCCTGACTTTACGGTTGGAGCGCTGCGCTTTAAGATGCCGTTCAAAGTGGAAATAAAATGGTACAAATCTTTTGAGCAGGATGATGTAGTGTTAATGTGGCGAGCTGCCCTGACAGAGGAAGGAATCGCAGCGCTCGCCGCGAGGCCCCGGCGGCTGTTCAACAAATAAAACCCTACAGAGAAGTTGAGGGTGAGATCAGAGGATCCAGAGTCACGCTGCACCTTCAAAGTTTGTTGTAAATCTAGTGCCTGCTCACACACCTCTGTCTTCCATCGCTCTCATTCAACACGTCTTTCTGGAGGAGCTGAGACATCGAAGGCGGCGTCCACAGACGCGTAGTTGATAACATCCGGGACTTCTCTGTCCTGCGTGGTTGTCGGTCCTCGGCTGCGCCGCTGAGGTTGAGGTGCTTCCTGTCTCTTTTGACCCTCAGAGATATTTGTTTTCAGTCAATCAGTCTAAAGGTTTTTGGCTTCATGCAATTCTCCTGCACACCTTCCAAGTTTTTTTTGGACTTTCTGGAGGCTTCATACGCAGAAGAAGGGAAGAGGTGAAGACACTCATGATTTCAGACTTGTTTGATTTGATCTCTCTGCAGAACATCATGTCGTTCCCCTGGCCTGTGGATCACGCAGTCATTTTAACCTCATGATGACGCACATGGCGTCCAGCTGGTGTGACTCCACCCTTTCGCCAAAGGTGTTAACAACACCCACAAGAGGCGATTATCTGGGATTGCCCCGCCCGCTCGGCCAGGAGTGAACACCACCTTCAGATGAGATGCGAAACATCTTCACAACATCAAGCGAGTCCAGCTGGCATCCTGCGGTGCCTCATAAAAACCAGAAAAGAAGAATCTGCTCCGATCCGTTTTTGACTCCGATCAGAAGCAAACTCTTCAGCGACTCTTCAGATTAAGTCACAGGTTTCACTTCTGGACAAAGTTTGGGATTTTCTTCAGAGGAAGCTGGACTTTTATTTTGGTGAATTTCATGGAGGAAGCCGCGTCCCAGTTGATGGCTTGCACACTGAGTCCAGGAGACAGCTGACCAGCTGTGTTGGACCATCACATTTTGATAAAATCCTGCTCCTCTGTGCTGAAGACGCACACACACACACAAGATTTCACTGAGTCAGGAAATCGTCAGGAACAAAAGTGCGCGTGATTTAAAACGCGACGACGTGACGAAGAAGAATCAAATCCAGCGGCTCGCTCAGGCAACACGTCCTCGTCTCGGCCTCACAGAGGCCCCCTGCAGCTCTGCGGAGTCCGTCCCGTTTCACTTTCCCCCATCTGCTCCCTCTGCAGCCCTGCACTGAGACAGACCTCTCACCCTTCGCCGGGAGGAAACTCGAGTTATTTGCATGATTGACCTGGTATGTGGCACACATACCTCCAATAACACCCAGCAGTTCCGCGGAATTTAACCAAGCTGCACCAGAGTCGCACAGTTTCGTTCAGGGCTTTGTTTGTTGGAACGTTCTCGGCAAGAGAATCAGCGAGGGACACATTACAACGATTACATGATGTGATTGTTGCGTTCCAACCCAGATTTGAATTTGCCCCTCTCCACACACACACACTGTTAAATCTAATTGCTCTGGTTTGTTCTCTGGGGGGGGCGGGGGCACATTCTTAGAACAAAGGCCCCCTGTGGACCCCAGGCCCGGTTCACGTCACAATAAGTCACTCTCTTGGGACCACAATTAAATCTTTAATCCAAAGTAAGATAGCTCTAGAATAAAGTTTACGTCCTTCTCGTTTGGCGTAAACGTAATTTTCACAGGAGAAGTTGAGACGACGCCTTGATCCTGTTAGCCAGACGGTTTTCGGGGTGGAAGCGTCTCTCAGAGTCTCTGATGTGTTGCGGCGGATGATTGTGTTTTATCAGCCTGGCAGGCATCATCCAATCACTCGGCCGACCTCAGAGTTCAGCTCCTCGTTCCACATGCTGCCGTTTGATCTGAGTCCGATGGGTTTCCTCTTTTTATGTTTACCCCGTTGGACGCCGCGGTCCCGCCGATCCGCTGTGGTGTCCAGCGCAGCGCGTCCACCCCGGGTTCAGAGCTCTGATGTCTCGTCATCAATCATCCTGCCGTGATTACTGTCCTCCGCTCCGCTTCACTTGGTTCTGACCGAGCTCGTGTCCTCCGCAATGTCTTCATTTTCTGCTGCTGTCGAACGTGGCGTTTTTATCCATGAGTCATTGATGCCACTCTCATCAGAACGAGACACACGCCGTCTTTACCTCAACGTGAAGGTTCCAGAGCGGCTTCATCAACGTTCTCGGACCTGTAGCCAGTTTCAGCGACGGCTGAAGACGGTTGCGTCTCTCAGACCCGGCGTCCACGTCTCTCCTGAGCCATCAGGTCCCTGGAGGCCTTCGCGTCTTCGTACCCGACCCCCGCCGCTCTCGGAGGTCTGGGACGCACGTGGCCACGTTTGTTCTGCTGCGTGAGCGTGAATCCGCCCTGGGCCACATATGAAGGACCACCCACCCAGCTGCCGACCTCTGACCTGCTCTGGCTTCACATGTTTTTTGTTTTTTGTTTGTAGCTGTGATGTCAACGCCGACGGCCTCATGCTGCTCCGTCTGTAAATTAAATTATGTCCTTCGATGTTCTCATTTGCATAGAGGGCGGGGCCAGAGGCGCCCAGTTCTGCCTGGTATCTGGGAAGCGTTTCGGCTGCCGTGTGAACGGAGTCTGGTTTGACTTCACTTCAAGGTCAAACAGAGACGAAACATCTGATGCTTTGTTTGACGTGGCGGGCCTCAGATTTATTTCACGCCGTCCAGAATCAACGCTCGCTTCTTCCAGCAACAGACGCAAACACACAGCGAGGAATCCAAACAAAACGCTGATTCATGTTGCGTGATGGGCAGATCAAGCCGCGGAGAGCGGCGAGCGCCGCCACCTCACCATGTTCTCATTTAACGGCCGGTTTAAAGTTGGACCGTCGCGGTGTGTGTGCACCAGAGCCGTCAGCAGCGTATATCAACGGCTTTGATGCTGCGACGCTCTCTGGGGACTCATCATCGCGGCTTCAGACGCTCACCTCCCGGCGCTCAGCTTATACGTCGTGAACTCTCCAGCACAGATGGTCCTCGCCGGAGCCAAAGCACCCACCCACTTGCTTACCGGCCTCCACAGGAAGTGTGGGCGCAGCCACGGGAAGTGTGCCGAAGGAGGAGACCCCGTTTCTCAGAGAGCTGTACATGCGTGCGTACTGTGTCTGTCATGGGAAACTGCCCGTGCGCAGGGAGCCATGAGATAATCTGTTTCTGTCAGAGCAGGTTTCAATGGGCACGTTTGGTGCTCGTGAACTGATCCGTGTGTCTGTCCTAACACGTCCGTCCCTGTGAAGATCATCAGCTCCTCGACGCTACCCGCCCTCCTCACGACGAGTTCTGAGCCTTCCTGAATGTCTGAGGCTCTGTCTCCTCCATCACGCTGTAACTTCAGCGAGACGTCTGATCAGTCCCAGATTCCTCCTGCAGCATGACAACAACCCGGTCCACACGGCCAGAGTCGTAAAGAACCATATTCACAGGTGGAAAAGAACAAGGAGGCCTGCAACAGATGGTCTGGCCCCTCTGAGCCCTGATCTCAACACTGTGGAGTCGGTCCACCATGACAAGAGATGGAGGACGGCGGAGAGCGAGGCCCCGCCCTCAGATCCTGGACGAGTACTCAGTAAACCTGAGGAGACTGACGATTAAATCTGATTCACTCAGCCTGGTCCTGTTTAAACTCAACAGGATCTGGAGGACAGTGGCTGTGAACTCCCAGTAAATCAGCACGGTCACAGTATTTGTACTGCGTCAGGTTGTAAAAAGAAATATGTCAACATGATAAACAATGGAGGAAGCAACAGGAAATTAAAAACACACATCTAAATTTCATTATTTAAAATCCACCAAAAAACCAAAGTTTGTTTATTAAAAGTTTTTATCTTTTAGTCTCCTCATTAAAACAAAACCCCCAAAAGAATTTTGAAGCTGTTTACATGTCGAAGGGAGGCGAAGGGAGCCAAAATGACGTCAGACTCCGCAGAGCACAGGGTTTCTGTCTTTTAAGACATAAAATGTCCCAGGATTTACAGCCGGGCAGCAGCAACCAGGAACAAGTCAAGAAAATGTTCACTTTCACAGTTCAGCCAACGTTTGCTTTGAAGCTTTTATTTTCAACTGAAACTCCTCCACGTCCAGTTTGGTCGTCAATTAGATATTTAGAATAGACTAGGTTAGAATGCTTTTATCGTCATCATACACACTGTACAAAGAAATAAAAAAGACTACTCTGGTGGTGCTAAAATAAAATAAAACACAAGAACAAAAGTACCACTGATAAAATAATATATATATATATATATATATATATATAAGGAGAGCCAGTAACAATATAATTTACAGCAGAGGGTGAGCATGACAGCAAACAGTGGAAATAATATTGAAATGAGATAAATGATTTATAATTATATTTCTAGGTTATGCTCGTGTGGGAGATTGTTTAACACATTTCTAATAGAAGCAAATGCAGCAACATTTAAAAGATAGTCGCTAGAAAAAAGATTCTTTAAGACGCAGTTCAAGGACTCTGATTGGGACTCATATGGTCACTTCTCCTGGACGCTGGAGTTTTTTTTTTCCTGAATTGAATTAAATGTCTTATAGAATCTTCATTTTACTTGATTTATTTTTTCTAGAATGAAGCCATAAATCAAACAGTGCAGCTCTTGGGTCAAACCGCCGTGTTCCGTCTGTTTCCGTCTCCACATCGTCATCATTCTTTGTCACAACTGGCAACAAAAGAACTTCAAACATGTAATGTGTGATAGTTATGTGGATTATATTTACATAACTAGTTTCATCAAACATCTCAACTGCGCAGAGTCGTTTTTATGGTTTGGATCAAATGCAGGAACATGTGCGGGGCAGGTGTCCGCCGGCAGGAATGTGCAGCCAGCAGGGCCGCACCTTGGGTTTTAAAGGCCGGGGGGACGAGTTAGTAACACACGTTGTTTTTCAGGTGTGGAGATGGACAGTGGTCAAATATCTGCAAGTTGAGTAAAGAGCCACACTAACGAAGTATCTGTACGCCGTTCACAGTCCAGTTCATTGTATAAACTGACGGAAGTACTCCTCCCAGCAAATCTTGTTTTAAGAATATGAGAGTTAGAAACCGATCGGCAGAGCAGGACGTCCCCTGGGAGACGTCTGTGTCCATCAGATCTGCGGTGCCCTTTGTCCGAATATGAAGCGAGCGCACGTTAAAGCTCTGGATGAAGCTGCAGACAATCAGAACGCGGGTCCGACTCGTGCAGAATGCGTTTCACCCTTGTGCTGCACAGGTCTCCTGGAGGGGACAGTGAACTAAACGAGGCCTGAAGACCAGGTGTCGGGTCCGATTTGAAAACTCAGTTTTCTCCCTGAGATCAAACTCACTCTTTCTTGGAGACGCAGCTGGGTTGGATTAACCCAGACCCTGAGAGCCTGCGTCGAGGACTCGGGCCGCAGGTCGTTCACTCAGAAGAGCTCCCCTCACGTTGGGTTGGTCAATCAAACCAAGACAACACACAGCCAGTGTTTGCAGCGTCCAGGCCTCTGACCGGGCCGCTTAGTGTCGGGGGACTCTTGAAGTGCTGGACCTGTTTGATTGGGTGTTTGTGTTTCAGGCCCAATTACAGACGAAAGAAACTAAATGATACCACTGATCTTTGAGGAAAGTCCAGGCCTGAGGTTCTGATGACTCGGGACCACTGTGGTCTTGCCCCCCCCCCCCCCCCCCCCCCCCCCCCCCCCCCCCCCCCCCCCCGCCCTTTGAATTCCCGGGCGGAGACAGCTCTGCGATGTGTCCCGCGATGCGCGCGCCGCCCTCGGAGTTTTAATGAGCGCTTCAGGTCTGGACCCTTTTCACTGGCAGCTCGTTACTCTCCCCTCTGTGGCTGGCGTCCCACCAGAGCTGTGTCGGCTGCCAAACTGGCGTCGGTTCTCCCATCACGGCTGTCCTGTGTCACCCGTCAGCGAGCGGAGCCAGCGACTCGTAGCTGCTCATCGCCGCAAAGAGGATCCGAATGACTAATGAGAAATTAAAGGCAGACGTTGGAACACGCTCGCGTTTGATCGGGGAGGTTTGATACGTCAGGAATCGTTTGGTTTAAATCTGGAGGTGAGCGGACCACTTTGCTCCTGAGTGAATTCCAACACTCCATCAAGGACGGAGCTGTGTCTGATCCGCCCTCCCTGAAGCTCCAAGCCATTTATCAGCTCGAACCTAAAACAACAAGCCTTATCGCAACAGATTCCGCCGGAGGGCAACAGCGGCGCATGAGTGTAATTTAATTTCAGTTATCGATGCCACATGTGGAACTAGATTGGAATAAGAAGTGGTTGTGTTGTGGCTCTGGGGCCCTTCACCCTCAGCTCCCACCGATCACAGTCACTGGGTTTATCTCTGGGTCCGGTTATGGAATAATTCATAATCGGTTCAGCTTCTGGCTCCGCAGACGTGATGACTCCTTGCTTTTCTCATTATAGCTTCATTTCGTTTACTCAATTATATTATTGATATAACTGATATTACTTGAGGCTCAGACTTCAAGGCCGTGCATGGTTTGTTTGTTGTTTTGTCGTAACGTTCACTGAGTTGCGGCGCCCCCTGCCCCCATCTGAAATTGCAGTCTTCTCAAATGTTTTATTGTATTATTTTTGCTCGTGTGGTTTCAGAATGTCTGAGCGTAACTCGAAGGGAGGCCCGTGACCCTGGACTTGAATTTCCAGCTGCTGCCGAATGTTGTCGTGCACGTGACAACTTAAGTCTTGAAGAATTAAAGAAAGACGAAATAACCCCCCCCCCCCCCCCAAAAACCCCCCCCCCAAAAAAAAAAGTTGCACTGTTGATTTCACGACAAAGACGAAGCGAGCAGCATCTCAGGGTGATTCTGAAATGTCCTAATTTTCTGCTTTTGTAGATTTTATAAGAAGCAGCTTGTTTGACTTTGACAATTGCACACACACACACACACACACACACACACACACACACAATATAGTTTGTGTGTGAATTTAACAGACGACACACAAACAGCTGCTCAGAACAAATGTGACTTTGATTCAAAGCTTGAGGGGAACAATTTACTCACAGTTCAAATATATTATTTACATATTGTATTATATTCTGATATTGTTTGCACCCCAACACACACACACACACACACACACACACACTCTCTGTATGACAGCTGGAGCTGAACGTGCAGTGTTTCCCGCCCACACTGGTGTCCCAGTTCAGGCCTTTGTGGGAATCACTGTAATTGGTCGACGTGGTTTACGGAAGGTTTTATATTTTGCTGGTTTGTTGGAGTTTTAACGGGCGTGCACTGAATCCTGGGATAGGTTGGCCTGATGGACTGCTGGTTGCTCAGGATGGAAATCAGTCTTCAGATGTAGTCTCCAAAGGGGGCTGTGTTTAACTGTAACAGAGTCGCCCGAAGGCTTCAGACTCTTACCCATCATGCAACACCATTGGGGCAAGCGTATGATTGGTCCCAGATTCATCCTACAGCACGACAGTGACCACAAAACACACAGCCAGAGTCGCCGAGAAGAATCCAGACTGACAAGAAGGACAAGGAGTCCCGCAGAGCGTCTGTCTGGGCATATACCGAGACAGAAGACGCTAGCCAGAATCCACAGGAGGATTGTGGGTAAATTTGCAAGAGGCTTCTGAACAATGTACCTGCCGAGTCCCTCGAAGACCTGGGAGGAGCCGGTACTGGGGGACCGCCATGGCGAGTTTCACCTTGACCAGTGAGAAACACAGAGTCAACAGAACTGGGATCAGAACCAGGTTTCTGGATCCTGGACCAGGACGTGAACGTTGCGTGTGTCAGAGCTCCTCTGGTTGAATTTCAAGCCCAGAACAAAGCTTCAGATAACGGGTCTAAAAATATAGCTCTGCTCTCCTCACGTCGTTCGTCTTCATCAGGGGCTTGTTCACAAACGAAAACGACCCATTTTCTGTTCACTTTGATGGATGGCCAAGAAGTGCAGAGTTTCTACAGATTAATTTTCGTTCAATGATGAAATGGCTAAACGCCAACAGCTGCGCTGGAAGGAAGGAAATTCAAAAACGCTATTAGCAACCATGGTTGCATATGTGATTTGTCGGGAACGGACAGGCGTTTGGATGGAAGCTGACAGGAAGCTGTAATGATTCAAGAAGAGGTCGACCGGTCATTCCTGTTAATGTAAAGTCGGCAAGCGTCGGGGGGGCAGCGGAACTCTGGTAAGATTTCATGGTTTGTCTTCAGCCGCGTGCCTCCTCCTGATCCTGACGCATGTCACACTCGTGTAACATGCCAGCAGAAAACATTTGCACATGTTGCCAACGACAGCTGATGTAACGTTTCTTGATCCGCGGCGAATGAGGAGTCCACGGAACCTGGAGCTGCTGTGGCGCCGCTGTGAAAGACGCGTTTGTCCAAAGTTCACAGACGACTGTGAAAGCAGAGCTGTCAATCAACCCCCGTCGCTTCTGCTCCTTCGTGAGTCGAAATAAATGAGTGCAAAACTTGTTCTATTAATGGACTAAAGGTCCCCTGTGTTTGTTCCTCCCTTTGCACTGAATCAGTCTTAACTGCCCTCTCAGGTTTTATTGCAGTCGCAGTAAAGCTGCTGCTTTAATCCGGGGCCTAATTATGTATGTTTGAAACGCCAAACCTGTCAATCACTGTGCTAATCTAACATGAGCGTTAACAGATTTCTGGAGTTAATAGATAAGTCGTTTGTTAATGGAGCTCCCTGTTCCCTGAAGCATCGACGCCCCCTTTTCTTAATTAGCTGCCCTGATTGGTTGGAGGAAGCAGCGCTGCAGGACAGCCCGGTCCGCCCACAGCAGCAAAGTGTTAATGCAACAAAATACAGGGGGATAAACATTGGCAGTAAAATCTTGATCGCCAGACCGAATCAGGAGAGAATGTGGCCACCGGGGGCGGGAACCCAAGTGACTTTGAAGTCAGAAATTTCAGCTGTGGGAAATCTCTCTGCAGGAAGTGACTTTCTTTCTCAACCGTCTCCTGAACAGCACGACTCTCTTGCATTGTGTCTTTTTCCTGTTGGCGCTCATTAGGGTCCTTCAGCGCTAATGGCCGACCGCTCGGAGCAGGCGCGATGATAAAACTTTGATTTCAAAAGGCTCTGCCGCCATGCATGTCTCCGTTTTATAGGCGTTGTGCAATCTACAGGATTAACAGTATTTACAGCGCGAGCGGGGGAAAGTGAACAGTAAACAGATCCATGTGTCTCAGCTGCTGTTGCACAACCAGAGGGGGCCTCGTGTTCTCAGAGTCTCCGAGCGGCAGCATGAGGAGGCCGTGGTCTGCAGGGCGGCGAGAACGCGAGGCAGCTCTGAGCTCGGTTCTTTTTCTGTAGGGCGTCCATGGGAGAGTCTGCTTCGCATCACGGCACCACACACAGGAAGTGAAGAACAGTCCTAAAGTCAACAAGGATCAGTGGACCAGGACAGACGCGCATTCATTCTGAGGCATTCAGGCATTCATTCTTATATGAATATATCTCGGTCACTCATGCTGTTTTTTTGCCAAATCCTGCAATATAGATGTTATATATAATAGTATAAATTTTGAGTCTAACATGAGAAACTGTGAACGCACAGAAGAACACATATGTGCCCAATTAGAGGATTCAAGTCTTTCCTAAAGGTCACTGAACCATGTCGAGTTAAAAAATAAAAAAACACTTTGTAATTGACTTGACGTGTTCTCCCTGACCTTAACGATGGCGCACTCATTAAGAGCCCGCCCACCTCTCCCGTTAGCCCTTCGCAGCATGAACTTTACGAGCAGGATCTGAGAAGAATGCACATGTTCTGAGTTAACTTGCCATCCTTTTATCGATTTAAATAATAAAATGCATATTGGATCATTTTATGTCATGCTTTGCCATGATTGCTAAATTCTAGATTTTATTTTGAAATTTGCTGGACTAACTGGACACTTTCTGTCATTCAGTTAAACCCTTTTAATCTGGCGGGTTGAAGCGTTTTGGGGGTTTTTGTGCATAAAATCTGTTATTAAATCTGTACATTATGTCCAAATACCTTATTTCCATTTTGCCCAGTTTCCCCTCTGGTTCTTCATCTCTGGTTCACCGGGTTCAGGCTCCTCATTGAGAGCAGCACTGGTAATACACACATAAATACTTTTATACTTTAATTCAATTTGTATAGTTCCACATTAAACCTACATTACTTCAGACCTTGAGTTAAACGCTTTCCACCAGGAGGAAAAAAAGAAACTTGGCGACAGAGGAGAGAGAGAAACTCCAGCAACAACACAAATGTTCCCTTTAACTGGTTTATATCAGTTTCAGTCGTTTCTCATTTCATTTTTACCAAGTCACCGTCTATCCACCGGTCCTCACCCTGCATCAGAGCCGGGTTCTGACAGGACGGGCTCGCAGCGAGGACAGAAGGTGCGCTGCCAGCGGCTCCACGTGTGTTCTGGTCGTCTGGTGTGTGTCAGGGTTGTCGGTCGGGGCGGAGGAGGGTGGAAAGTACCTAAATGCCCGCTAGTTAAACCTGAGCTGGACTTTGGAGCTGCTCATTGGTTCTGGCGACTCAAACAAAGAACGACTGTGTTGAGGAATAATTCACTCATTAACAACCAGATTCAGCACGTTATATTAACTACTAATTTCAAGTATCTGTGTGAGACGTCTGTCCCTCCATCATCATCTGTATTTCCCGTCAGACGGACCGAGGGGACGTGTGGAATTCTTATATCTGCTCTTTCCCCTGTTGCCCCACATGGGTCGGGGTTCTGGTTCGGGGTTTTATTATGAAAACATGATGCTGTGGATTAAAGTCTTAAGCTGTGCGTTGTAGATCCCACCCATCTGCTTTCGCTGAAACCGAGACTGCAGATACCATCATTAACCGCAGTGACGCTGGTGGCCGTCACCTCCGGCTCCTCCGCCCTCGGTCGCCATGGCGACCAGCACGGTGACGAGTTT
The DNA here is from genome assembly GCA_016785235.1 of Pseudorhombus dupliciocellatus. NCBI lineage: Eukaryota > Metazoa > Chordata > Actinopteri > Pleuronectiformes > Paralichthyidae > Pseudorhombus > Pseudorhombus dupliciocellatus. The sequence goes on from JAFBJW010000312.1 coordinate 1,595,777, forward strand.
TCGTTAATACAAACACGACGTCTGCTTCCTGCGCTTCTCCGGTTCGAAATATCTGGACTCAGCGTGTTAATGCCGATGACTCCTCGTGGACGAGAGCAGAGAACATTTATTAACCTCCGAATAATGAGGAGCGATGTTGTGGAGGAGCAGATGGAGCAACCAGGACTCATTAGGACTGGGAAGGAAAACCACGTTAATCTGTATTAACTCAATTCCTGTATTTTTAAACAAACCCAGAGAGCGTCTGCATCCAATGAGCCGGAGTGAGCGGCCTCAGTGACGACGCCTTTCTTTGGGCTGCAGCTCCAAATCAAGCTCTTTGCATTAATGCTAATCGTCGCATCCCCGATGGACCATTACATGATCATTCGAGCTTTCCTGCTGAGGCCCGGGAGGAGCCAGCCACATGAACCAGTGGAGCTCGCCACTAACTGGCCCAGTTCTCCACTGGTTTGAGGATCCAGATGTGGGTGCTGCAGCAAACAGGATGACGGGTCCTAGGCACTAGGCCGGAACTAGCACTAGCACCAGCTCAGTGGAGCAGCCCTCTCTGCGGTAGATTGACCTGGTTCTGCCGCAGCGTGTGACACAACCTGACGATGATGTTCTTATCTGGACGCTCGGTGTATGAAGAGGCCTCAACCCACGTTGAACCCCACGTCATTAAAGCGGTTGAATCTGGTTTCGCCGTCAGGCTCATTCTTAAGGAGGCAGGTCTTCAAATGTAACGTCGGCCTCTTCAAACATCGAAGTTCTTTTAAGTTTGGTTTCTGGGGTTCGTCAGATCACAAACGACGTGGCACTTTTATTTCAGAGATGAATAAATGTCGAAACAAGAAGGATTCTTTGATGCTGCAGATTGCAGGTTGTAATTCAGAGCACTGGCTCACAACAACAGGATATTACAGACACTGAGGATCACGTTACATTTATTAACCTACAGCATGGGACACGAACACATGCACACCAGGCCTGCACCTCCTTTCATACGCACACACATCTGCTCTCTCAAATATTTTCATTAGTGGCCTGTGTTTGTGTGTGTGTGTGTGTGAGAGAGAGAGACATCATGGTCAGTAGTCCCGGAGGCACCGCCTGCAGTGGGACCCACCGCAGTCGGAGGTTTGGGTAACCTCTGTTCACGTGACAGGAGTTCACTTGCGTTAACAATGAAGGTTGAGATTGAAGAAGAACTGGAATCAGAATTTGATTTTATTTTCTGGACATGTTTATACATAAAGGCTGTGAACAGAAGTGGTAAAGCCACTCTGTATTCTGTCCACTGACCAGCAGAGGACGGCTCCACTGACTCTGAAGTCCCCTTAAGTCATCCTTTGATCAGCAAGTATTTTTATATAATTTTTTATATAATTTTCAATTTTATTTGTTTTTAATATGTCAGATATTTTTTAACTTGTTGCATTGTGTTTACTTTTACTGTTCCTGATTATTTACTTACTTTTTAATTTATTATTATTATTATTATTATTATTATTATTATTATCTCTAATTAACTTACAGTTCTACACTTTTATTTCCATGATTTAATAACGTACAGCCCCTATGTACATACAGTGGAGAGGAGCACAGGGAACTAAAGAAGAAATACCGAAACTACAGAAACTGAACTACAGAAGAAAATAAAATGAAGTAGGTAGCGGCAATGTAACTACAAACAAGATGCCAGCCGCCAATCAAACAACAACAACAAAGCGCACAGTGATTATATCCTGGTCTGTCCGATTGGCAGCCTCCTGTGCCAGCGCTGCCCTGCGCCTCCTCCATCGCCTCGTCTGCTCCGGTTGAGGTTTTGCTGGATTTCCATGTGGTTACACTTTCAGCTGACCAACTGGGCCAAGAGACGGCTTCCCCTCCACGCACCAATGTGGTTTTCATTTGCACTCTATTTTGCCATCAATTTGTCAGGATCGGGTGGAAACGTGTCAGCGAATACATCTAATGGCTGTGAATTACAAATTAGAAACCCCTGTTTGGAAAATGTGTCTGTTATTAAAGCTAATTACAACAGTTCCTAAAGTTAACAGCTTCTGTGAATGGTTTGTTCGGCTTGAACGTGCGCAGTAATCAAATTTTACAGTTACAATCATTTACACAATAAACTAGCGACGGGAACAGTTTCCGGAGCCTGTTTTGATTTGTGAGTCCAAGAACATCTGACATAAAGGAGTTGAGGCAATAAAACCCGATGGGAAATATCTTCTATATACACGAGTATGTAAACACAGTTTAAATCAGCGCCTGTGTGTTTTCTATTTGCTCACAGCCTTTTTTTTTTTTTTTTTTTTTTTTTTTAGAAAAGTGGTGTTGAAGCGATTGCTGATGTTAATTTATGGTCGACTGTTTGCTTCAGGAGGAGAAAAGTGAAGCATGTGATCGTGAGGTGAAACGATTCAAACAGGAAGATTCCACAATAAATGCTACTTTTGAAATGTCACGTATGCATGGATTTTTTTTTGGAAAATTGAGAACATACAGAAAAGAGAACATGAGCCCTTATGGCTTCTGACACATTGGCTTCTGACACAAATCCCTTCGTGGTTAATTTAACTTATTCAACAGAGTTTGATTTGCTGTTAAAGTATGCACACACACACACACACACACACACACACACACACACACACACACACACACACACACACACACACACACAAAGTACTGCAAAAATGGAAGAATTCAATTGACACCAAAAAATCTGTGAACATCTTTCTTTATTTTGCAATAAATAATAATAATAAAAATACAAAGTTGTAAATTCACATTACATTAGTGTTGACTTAAATCTCTCTATCATCTTTCCCAGTGGACGTCTTCATCTATGTGCGTCTCCTCTCATTCATCCAGAGTCACTCATTCTGATATTTTCTGTATATTTTTTTATGAGAGGCCTGGCGGGAAAAAAAAAAAAACACTCAGACTCGGATGTTTGCGTTCTCACATTCGTCCCCTCCCAAAACATCTGCAGATCTGAAATCAGCATCTGGACAAGGGTGTGCGGTGCAGTACTTCTACTTGTTCTGTCGTAATGAGATATTTGAATGACTGAGCACTGGAAAGGCTCAGCAGCGACACGTCGCCACAGCAAAGCCTCGCTGTCAGCGATCGTCGTCGTCGTCTCTGCTCGGCCATGGAACTGCATCTCATTCACGTTTCGTCCAGGCAGAACCGACGATCTGCCTCATTTGCTGCGTTCGGTCTCTTGAGTTAAAGTTGTAAAAGGAAACTTGGCAAATGTTGAGAACTTTTTGAAGTGTACACGAAAGTAAACGTTTTTAAAACGTATTTAAATATAAAAATACCTCTGAGCCAAGACACAGAATCAAAGTCATCTGTTACACACACACACACACACACACACACAGCAGGTTTGTTCCATGTTGATTGATCTGTTTGCTAATTGGACTCAATCAGCAGAGACAGATCTGATCATTCGCAGAATAAATAAAATGTTCCATCATCAGGTTCCAAATCCTTGTAACAGCTCTTACAGGGTGTGTGTGTGTTGTGTGTGTGTGTGAGGCAGCACATGTTTCCATTTATGACCAATAGGTTCAGTGATTATGTTGAGTTAGGATCTGAAAATGGAGAAAGAAAACTAAGACTCTGGATCATTAGAATCTTGTTTTGTAAAATGAAATGTTTCAGATATGAAATGTAGAAGCTTTCAGTGAAGACAGCCCCCCCCCCCTCCCCCTTTTATTGTGAACAATTCCACGTGATGTCAAACGGCTCTGTGTGGTTGTCAGTAAATATTTTAACAAAGACAACATCAGACTCCATGAGTCATGTTTCGATTCGAGTCAAATGAAGTTTTTAATGAATTTCTGCTCAGCCTTGAACAATCAAACCGCAGCCTGAAACGACAAACACCAGCGAAAGATAAACGATGCCTCACGTGAATGGAACACGTATCAGCCCTCCTGCACGTGTCCCTGTATCACCGCTGACCAACCACAGAGGAATGTGTGTGCGCCGGATATTTTTGGACCTTTGTCCACAAAAAAGGAAACAGAGGGTCGAGGCAGAACTTCTCCCCCTCGTCAGCATCGCGGTCGAAAACAAACATCTTCTGGTTTGACGTTCTCCAGACCGTGCCGGCAGGGCTGCGGCGCAGCCGAGCACACGATCACAAGCTTTGGATTTGATCCCGGTCGACGAACTCCAGCAAAACAAAAACACCACGATGGAGTTTGGACGGAGTCTCACGAAAATCGCCAAGGGTTCGAATTTAGCCGCGTGGACCACAAGCACCTGGGATAAGACTTTGACTGGGCTGGAAAACCACTTTCGAACTTCTCAGTCACAGTCGATTACTATTATTATTTATATATGTTATTATTCTTATTCAGGTGAACTGTCCTGGAGACAAACACATATCTGTGTCAGCAGCACGTCTGACCGAACAGCACCTGGAGCGTCCTTCCTCTTCTTCACAGTGACATCACAGCCAGCGCGCTGCAGTGATGTCATCACCTGGGAGAGAGAGACAGGGCTAGCACCGAACTGGTGCTAGCGCTAGTTCTGGGCTAGGGCCTCGGTTGGAACCGGTTCTTTCTCTTTCCACCAACAAAGATCTGGCTCCAGGTGCTAAATACCAGCTAAAGTTAAGTATTAATCTTCAATAAAGCAAAAGACAAGGTTTGCTGTCTCCGAGCCTGACGTTAGGGATCGTAACACGCCTGAAACACGGTCAGGAGGAACTCCTAGCGTGATGCAAGCAGCTGGGGATGAGCCGCTCCGAGCTGCCACACACTGGTGATAAAACCCCGGTTGATCAGAGCAGGAGGACGGACCCACGCAGAGACAAGGACCTGAGGTTTTTAAGTGGCGAGTGGATCCAAGGCATTCTTTACACGACGGTTGAAGCGCATCGCAAATGGCTGTAAATCACAGAGAGGCTCTGACCTCAGCAGAGGAGGAGGAGGGAAGATGCTGCGCCGGGTTTCCAGGCCCACGGCCGGACAAGAACAAGTCACTGAGCCGCGGCACATGGGAGAATTAAAGTTTATAGCTGACTTCAGAGCAGTCGGGTCACGTTCACTGTTTCAGCTCCACATGGTTGGACTGGACTTTTTATTAGAGGAGGCAGAGGAGGCGCAGCTCAGCCAGACTCCTATCGGGCTGATTCACCAACGCTATGACAACGAGTTTAATAAGGCCGAGCTGCAGCAAATTCTGCAAACTCATCGACATCTAAACATTCTTCATTTTCTCAAGTCCCATTAAATTTGTATTTGGTATAACACACCAACAATGAGCCACAGGTTTCCCAGGCTCAAGGGACACACGACACGAGACTGTGGAATCGTCCTCGCCAATCCAGTTAATCAATCAATCACATTGTGTTTGTGTAAGCTGTGGTCACATGGCTCATTCTCCCTCCGGCTCCTGCAGCCTTGGCTCGGCCGCGATGAGCCGGGTCCTCGAGCTTTAACGCTCCAGAGGGAGAGTTACTTTTAGTGCAGCTGTAAAAAAATATCACCCACAAAACCACCATCGTGTTTGGTGATTCAGTTTTAAAAGTCAGAGTGTTTATTGGCTCTGCTCCTCCATCGTGTCACGAGATTAAATTCTACTACGTAATAACACACTTGGTAATCCCCGAGGTCAGAGGTCACGGCTGGCTGGTCTGGCCGGAGTCAGAGCAGGGGGAAGGTTTTCTCTCCGGTAGTTTTCCTCCTGCCGTAGAATCAGGGTTTTAGCGTCCGTGTCATGTCTATCGTCGGACATCTGGGGCTGCTCCTCACCGCACTCCGTCAGGCCTACTTCCACAAGTGGACATGAATTACTGTGCCGTTAAAATGAGACAGTTTCTCCGTGGTTAAATGAACCAATGACTGGATCAGTATGCATGAGACAGGGCACAGTCTGATTTGAGAACACACTTTATTACGCTGCAGAAACTTGGGTTTTGCCCCTAAGCCGATTCATCTCTGGCTGAAGGGTTCTGATTCTCTCCAACCTACTCCTGTCGCCGGGAAGTCGAATAAAATCAGCTCCTGCTGATCCAGAGCTGATGGACGCACGACGAAGACGACACAGATTACGACTTCATGTCCCTGGCTCCTCCCCCTCAGCTGCTCCCAAAACAGAAGCACAACATTTGTTGACTGGAGCAAAACCCTCAGTCCATACTGGATAATTTATAACACACACACACAGAAACGCTAATAAATGAAATAATAGGATTTGTGTTGCAATAAATAAATAAATAATGTCTGGTAATTTTAAGATTAGTAATCTTCAAGAATAAACATATAATCCTTCATATTTGAAGTGTCACAGAGCAGAGAGCGTAAACATCCTCAGCATTGCTATTACATTTTATTATTTTATCATTATTATTATAATACTTTAAAAGTTTAAAGGCTTCAAGATGTCTCCTGCTGTTTGTGGTTTCACAACTCTTCCCAGTTTACAAAGCTGTGGAAGTTAAATGAGGCTCTCTGTGCACGTGAGGCAGTACCGCTTCTTTTGTTACTGCTCGTGGGAACCACAATGCGATCTTTATATTATTATATTATGGAATAAAGTCCTGTTTTATAAGCTCACAGAGACACTTCGTGTGTTTGTTTAAAATCGTAAAACTCTGGGGCTGCACCCTCAGCAGCTGTCCACGTCTCCCCCCGTCCGTCCCCTCATTAACGCCGACCATATGAGGATGGTTAAGGTTGACATGGACGTCGGCTGCAGGGACGCGCTAAACGTTTCCGTCTGGACGCCGTCCCCAGGGAGTGGACGCTGGCAGAGGCAGCATGTGAGTCAAACATGTCTGGACGCTACCTGGCCCCCCAGAGGATGAACCGGGCTGCTGCCTCGCCCTCTCTCCTCTGACAGCGTATCCGAGCCAGGTGCTGCACATTTGGACACCGTGGCCTCAAATGCACCGCAGCTGACGGCAGCTCCTATGGAACCCGCAGAGCGGCGGCTGGCAGAGGAGCACGAGCGCCGCCGAGCCTCGTTCTCCCAAAGCTGTTTCACTGATTTCCCTTTGAATGCTCAGATTAATCATTTGGGGTTTTCTCCCACAGCCTCGGGCTTTGGTTGTTGGTTCAGTGCCCGAGTTTTCTGTTGGAAGAATTAAGGGTTTTGATCTTGTTCTGGCCGCCTACTGTTTGTGATTAACGACCCGTCCGTCTGTCCGTCCGCCCATTTGTGACATTGTCTTGCAGAACATTTATCAGAACGGGTCCGTTTGATGGACGCCTCCGAAGGGCTGGACACAGTGGGATGGCACATTTAATGTGGTCGACGTCCTGTTGTTAAATTTTAAACCTGTCATTTGTCTGTCACACAGCTGAAGAGTGTGTGTGTGTGTGTGTCCACACATGATCCAACAGAGGCTGAGGCTTCAAACAAGAACCAAAAACAGGCAACATTTGACCTCTTCTGGAAAATCTGTCTTCCAGTAAAAAACAGAATGGAGCTCTAAATGTTCCAGCACCTCACTGAGCTCTCTCACTGCCTCTGTCATCTGGTTCCGTTATGGACGATTACCTCCATCCAGGAGGGTACGTCCCTGTCTCTGTCCCTGTCCCTGTCCAAAACTTGGTGAAGGACTGGGACAGGGACGCAACTTCCCAGAGAATCGTGAACTGATCCTGATTAAAAAATTTCAGACTTTCATTCAGCTTGATTCTGTCTTTATCACATCCCTGCCTCCAACACAGCTCATCCACACGTGTTTGCTTGTTGTGTTTGTTTACACGACTGTTCACAAACGACACGACGGATTTCCTCCAGTTTTTATTTCTATTTCTTCTAAACAGCTTTACTGAGTTTATTTTAATTATGTTGTATAACTGTGTTGTTTATTCTTCTTTTCACGGAGCCAAAACTCACCTGGGCTTCACGCCTTGTCCTTCGTCCTGCATGGCGGCGTGTTTCAGATATCACACGGAGCACGATACCGTTCCTTATCACTGTTCACAAAGACGAAGCTGAAGGTTTCACCTACATCTCCTTGTGTCCTCAGAGCCCCTCCCCCGTGTTTGAATCGCCACAGACAACATCAAAGGACACGGTCAAAACAAACCTGCGCTCACAGAGCGAATGATTCAGTCAAATGAAATGCGGCGCCACGCCGAGCGGCTCATGGGCTGCAGGTGATGCAACACGTCCCCTCTCTGGCTGCGGGACGTGAGGACACGCTGTCTCACTGACTTGCTGCTGATCCGGAGAAACCTGTAATTTGTCGAGGTGTTAGACGTGTGAGGTGGATTAAGTGAAGACAGAGCAGGGAGACATCCAGGCCTGGTTTGATTTAAACAGGCGTGAGACTTTCTGATTTTTTTTTTTTTTTTTTTTTTGCACAACAAAGGAGCGAAGATTCCTGTTTGTGAGGATGCCAAGTTTAAAGACGTCTGACAGTTATTGAGTTTGAGTGAGAGGAAAATATACGAGAAGTAAAAATGGTGCGTTTATAGTTTGTCTACATTCAATCAATCTGCTATAAATTACACACTGGCAGATAAATCAGGTCCCTTAAAGGATCGCATATGTTAGCATGGTAGCTCATTAGCTCCCCTGAACCACGGACGCTTTATTTTGTGCCGATTCATTTTCTTTGAATCAGAGTTTAGATCTAAAAGTGAAAGTCTGATGTTTCAGTGAGCAGCTCGATACAGATGTGAATAAAACTAAATTTAATAAGAATTTAATAAAATTCACTTTTTATTTGGAGAGGGTGTCAGCTTCGGGTCCAGTTTGTTTCATACATTTGAAGCTTTATTTGGAAAAGGAAGAGCAACGTCTCCTTCTCACAGACTTCCTCTTACAACACAAATAGACGGAACAAGGCATGAGAATAAAATTAATAATCCACAGAATGTTAACTATTTATACCGGAGCTTTGAGAGCAGCCGAGCTAACACAACGAGAAGAAGCTACTCAACACATTCAATATCACAGACAGCTGATTGCATCATTTAACTTTAGGGAAAGTAGGAAAGAAAAATAGGAAAAAAAGAAAGAGAAGAAAGTCGGTGAAAGACGTAAAAGTTTGGGGCCCCGGCAGCAGGGGCCCTCAGCTCGGGTCGTGTTATTGTTGAGTGCCGTTAGTTTGCTACTAGAGACAGTGTCGGGGACACGTGTTCTCGGAGACACAGGTCACGTTGCGTGTCCAGGATTGTCCTTCTAAATTCACAGCCTCGAAACGAGGGACACGAGCGTTCACACAGAGGACGTGCACGCACCGTCATCGCACCAGCAGGTGAGATGAAAGCCGAGCGACACCAGGGTCTGGTTCGCATTAATCCGTCCGTCCTCGGCATGATCTGACCTTTCCCATCCCCCGACCCTCTGCAGCTCTGGTCCCGCCTCCGGAGGAAAGCTCGCAGTACGTCTTCATTATCGGCAGCCGGGCAAGGTACGTCCACTCAGAAACAAGAGGAACTGGAGGAGAGAGAGAGGACAGACTGAGGCAGAGGGAGGGAAGCTGAGGCAGGACAGCGGGAGGGGGGGATAAAAGACAAGACCAGAGGTGAAGGGAGGAGGAATAAAGACATTGCAGCAGAGACAGACAGAAAGAGACCAAGGAGACAAGAGAAGCCGCAGACTGAGACACTGCTGGAGCCACAGGTAAGACACTTTCTGGCGATGTCGGGAAAAATTTACCAACTCAGGTCCTGGAGCTTTAACCCCGGGCGTCAGAGGGGGAGAAAGGAAAACATCCTCTGTGAGTTCTGTGAGTTCTCATCCTGTCCTCCAGCTGCGTCAGAGGAGTCCTCTCCAGCTGTGGCCTGGAAGTTCTAATGCTCAGAGACATAAAACCTCTGGCCCCCGGTGGCAGAAAAAGACATATTAATCAGCGAGAGGCTGAGCTGTGGAGGTTTGGACCTCAGACCGTTTGGACGTGCTGGCGTTCAGAGAGCCAGCGGGTTGTAAAAAAGGCAGCATGGAGCCGCTCCTACGAGATCTGCTGCAAATGAACGTCCTCTCATGTTGACTCGAGTTTACAGCTACACGTGCACAACAACGTCAGCGAGCGTGTGTTTATGGCTCTCGTTCGAAACTACGCTGTCAGACAGAGAAATAACAGGGACGAGGACTGAGGATGGACGTGAATAACAGGTTGTTATTGGAAAGTCGGGTTTTCAGAGGTTAGAGGTGTGTGTGTGTGTGTGTGGGGGGGGGGGGGGGCGCCTCGCACTCGTAAGTGTGCAACATGTTTGTGGAACTTGTTGAGTTTCCAGGGAGCTCAGCTGCAGCTCCACTCCAGTATTTCTCTGCTGTTCAGTTAAATTCCAGAGTTTGGTGAAATGTGGATTTCTAAAACTTCTAAAACTGAGCTGAAGGGAGGAAAGAGATTGTGTAAACACTGCTTTTCAAGCATCAGCAGCAGGTTTCAGTGTGTGAGAGACGCGTTTGTGGAATTATGATTTTTAGGCTTTATTCATCCGCTGGAGGACTCAAAATCTGAGAATGACTTTAAAAAATTAGGTTTAAGACTATTTTTTGTTTTATCTGTAATCTGAAATTTTTATTGTAAAACTTGTACTGGTAGTACATCTACTTCTCAATAAGTGTTATAATTGTGTTTATAATTATCTTCTTAATAGTAACAATTAACAAACATTTCTAAAAACTGCAGTGGGATAGAAATTTCACAGAAAGTCAATTTAAGAGTCAATAAAAGATTATGTGCTGCAGAACCAGTAAAGTTTTATTGATTCGGATTAATTTCAGTTGAAGCTGCTGTTGATTATCGCAGCGCTGAATCCTGCTGGTCTGAAGTGTTAATGAGAGTAGGGAGGCGGCCATCTTGGTCCTCACATCAAACACAGAGAGAGAGAGAGAGAGAGAGAGAGAGAGAGAGAGAGAGAGAGCACCAGAGTCCACTGGGACCGTCAGTCCATTTAGAAATCAAAGGGACCTAGACACTCACTGGGGAAACGCAGTGTCACTGGCTGTCGACTTCACTTCCTGTTTCGGGGGCAGCATCTTCCAGGCGATCCAATCTGAACCGCGAAGGTGCAGCTGAAGCTTTGAGTTCCATGTTGGCATGTTAATGAGGAGGCTCGGGGGGGTGGGGGGGGGGGCTTTCACTGACCTTTCACCAATCACGTCCAGATGTGAAGCGTGAGGGTTGGGGCATGCTCTGATGGGCTCATGCTTTAATTCTGGCTGTGACAGAGAACTCAGGCTCTGGAGACCCAATCCGATCAATAGGTTCTGTGAAGCCTGATGAATGAGCTGCAGCAGAATCTGACCTGGAAACAGTTCAGATGAACTCATGAACACAGCGTCTAAACGTTTCTGTTTGGATTTCTCTTGATGTAGGTTGTAACAATAATATGAAAATAAAGTTAACTATTTAAAAGTTTAAAATTCACAATAGTGTGAAATGATATAACAATTAATAATACAATATATAATTGTCTTAGATTGAAAAAATCTGAAGATCAATTTGTTGCCTGTTTTAAAATATTGTGATTTTTTTTAATTTAAGTTATTTATTAAATAACCATTTTTTTTATCAGCTCTTTGTTAAAAATTGAGTCCCAAACTGGCAGAGTCAGAGTCTTTGAGGAAAGTGTTGCTCTGGTTTGTTGGTGGAGGTCGTCGTTCGTCACATCTGGATTCTGTCCTAAGACGTTTCTTAGTTTCTCTGGAAAACATCGAGGAGGAAACTGCTTTGGCTTATTTTCTAAAATGTATATTTATTCTCAAAATATATTTTAATTGTCAAATTACAACTTCCTTCTTGTAAAAGTATGACTTTCTCAATAAATGTCAATATTGTTTTTATAGTTTATATTGTGATGTTATGACTTTTATGAACAAATCCCAGATGTATTCATGTTTTTCTTCTCAATCGCAGTACTCTCTCAAATAAAAACTTTAAATGTTAAATTCTAACTTTATTACTTATTTTCATAATATTAAAACCTTTTTTTTCTTGTTATATTAAATGTCAGGATAGTTTTTCTCGAATAATTTATATCTACTGATTTCTTTCCTAAAGACATAGTGGAGTTAAAGGTGAATTCCTGGAGGCACCTGCTCAATCCAAGCGGCTCTGCACATTAACGGACTGACAAGACTCAATAAAACCGGCTCCGAAGATTCTGCAAATAAATAGACGAACCCCACCGAGACAATTATGTCTTCAATGGGACTTAATGGGATTTGGACGCTGTAGATTTATTTATTTATTTTAGAACTATTTTAAAAAGAAACAGATCAATATCTGGATTATATCACATTACATGTTGAGATTTCATTCTTTTATGAGTTATATTTTTTAAATTCCTCGGTGAAGGTGTTTCAGATCCTGACAACATGATTGACGGAGGGAAAAGTTCCAGCGTGTTCACCTACTCACTATTTACGTGTTTAAGAAAAGCTGGAACTGATCAGTGAGCGAGGAAAACGCGGCGCAGGCAACTGACGTGACACTGACACGAAAACTACCGAACTAAAGTACGTCCAGAAATGATTCCTAAATCCACACAGATGTGTTATCCAGACTTTGACCTTTGACCTCCTCACCAGGTTTCTTCAAAAATTCTTTTTTAGTCATTTTTATATTCACAGATCAAACTATATCCTTTTATTTGGACCAAATTTTGTTTTACATAAAAATCTAAATACAAAAAATACACATGAAAATAACTATAAATATATAATATATATTAAATAATTTAATCACCAGCATATAAACAAATATTTTCAGTGTATAAATGTTTTAACTACCTATTACTCCTGAAAAAAACAATTTAAATCCAGCTGATAGAATTTGCAGATGTAGCTGCTCGGTGCATTTTTATTGTGAATTTAAAGTATTTAAAATCTTGCGTATTAACTTGAGTCCAGTGGAGGATACAGGAAATGTAAAAAACACAGTAAAATAAGAAGAATATATTTAGACTCATCTTAGTCTCGGAGTGATGATGAAGAGCTTCATGAACCTGAAGCTGAACGTTTCTCAGCTGCAGAAAACAACCGGTGGGACCCAAGCGTTTAAAGATGGTTCGTCCCACAGCAAAAGGTAAAACTGGACCTGAGCTTCCCAGTAAAGCTCCAAAGCTGGGACAGGGTGGTACGAGTTGAGCTGAAGCCTCTGCTGTCAGCGCTGACTTCAAGGGAAGCAGAGCCAGTCTCAGCTCCCCTGGAAGCTGCTCCCAATAAGAGAAGCCAGAATCGCCCTGAGCCTGAACAGTGACAGGAAACGAGTCCGCCGCCTTTATTTTATTTTATTTTTTAATATTTTATTCTGTTTGAAATGGATTTTGAGACACAGAAATAGCAACAACTCTCAGCTTTTGCTTTACGACTCGCTCCCCTAGCGCTCGAGTCTCACAGGTTCTCACATTAGCAGCAGCTGGAGGCAGCTGTTCTCACCGAACACTCTGGTAAGCCCCATTCCATGGAGAAATGGCCCAGAGATATTCTGGAGAACGTGTTTGGAACAAGTTGGAGATTCCAGCAGTCACTGAAAAATATCGGCTGTGCTCCAGGACTCGTTTCTAAAATACCTTTTATGGCTTTTGCTCATAAAACACAGCGAGTCCTTGTTATCCACTTTTATGGTTCAGAGTCCGAAGTCGCCACGAAGAGGGGAACCTCTTACAGAGAGTGATGTCACCAAAACACTTCAAACAAACATGAAAGACTCAACCGTTTTGTAAATTTTTGCAAAAGAAAATCAAATAAATAGAACAAAAACAACTGTAGGATACAAGAGGCTTGTGTATTTTACATAAACTGTAGTTTACTAATAAATATTTGTATAAATATAAAGATAAACAGAAGAACAGTAAGATCTCATTTGTAATTTCAATGTCCATTACTTCTTTGAGTAACCTGAGAGGCAGAAATCAGGACAAGAACGCGTGAAACCTGAACAGTGTGATAATTGGAGTCAGATGAGTTGATCAAGGTTCTGAGTCAGTCTCCTCTGATCTCCAGGTTCTGGAAGCTGCACAGTCGAAGTTTCTGAGGAGGAAGAGTCAACCGATCGAATATGAGGGAAACGGCCGGAGTGTGACGAATAGAAGAAACATTTAGAAAAGGGAAAGCAGTGTTTGTCTCCTCTTATCTCTCCAGGAAGTGAGTTCCAGTTTATTCAAACATGTTGTTTTCAGCAGCTCCAGATCAAAGGTCATCAGAGTTCAAATATTTTTAAACCTGCAATCAGCCTTGTTAAGTCGCAGTGAATTTTAGTGGACAGTATTCTACATTTAAGTCATGTAAAATCATGTTGATGTGTAATGTTTTGAATATAAATTATTATTTTATTCTATCATAATTATAACATCAATAAATTAGCAGCAGGTTAGCATCAGTGAAGTTTATTACACAAGTCTAAAATTAAACGTCAGTTTTGTTCTACCTGTGAAACTTTCACCACAACACAAAGACAAACCCCCGCAGAGTCCTCGTCCTCTGTCATGTCCTCTCTGCTGCATGTGGGTGGGATGACGTCCCTCCAGCCCCTCATGCTAAAACCAAACTCTCGATGTCATTCGGAGACGGTTCGGTTGACGTTAGCGAGAGTTGGTGTTGGTCGGCGGAGAAACGATGTCGTGTGAAAGACGACTGAGAGTCTCCTCTTTTTGATCCTGCACAGAATTTACAACATTATTTATTGGGAATTCAGTTTGATTTATTGTAAGTTTATTAACTTCTGAATGAATAAATGTCTCCCGATTTTTTATTAGTAAAACTTTGATGGTGAGGACTACCTCTTGAAGTCGGAAAGCGGTTCCATCTGTTTCAAAGTTCTGTGTTCACCTACTTTCTTCGCTTTAACCTAATAAAAGTGCATCTAATGCGATGCAGGTACAAAGTGCTCAGACACAGCTGTCATCCCTTTAAAGCTGCAGCATATAATTGGGGCTAATGATCGCCAATTTTCAAATAACCCCAGCGGTTTTATTAGTGGAAACACTGAGGCATCACAATGGCATTTCAACAATCCCGATACAGTCAACAACAGAAAGTGTTAATCAAACACACTGTGGCCAATGGATCACCGCGGCCAAGAGAGTGACGATTTCACCCCGGGCCGCTTGTTTGTTTGTTGTTTTTGATCAAACTAAAAAACTGTCTCCATGAAGACACTGATGGAAGGATGTGGCATAGGGACTAGGGGAGACCTCTGGACTCCTCAGAGGAGCTGCTCCTGCTGGCTGCCATAGAATCAGCTGCAACCTATCAGAACTGGACCACGCACCAACTCTGGACCGGGGGCTTTAGTCAAAGAAGAGTGGGCATCAGCATATGGACAAGCAGCTTGGAACATTCAGACATTTTGATCTTCAGTGACCACAATTGACCAACAAAGCTGGAACGTGGTTTCACCTCTCAGATGAAGAAGTGTTGGTTGGTTGATTGGTCTTTTGTGTAGATGTCTGCACTGATGTACGTTGGTGTCCCGTCCAGTGTCTCCTGGCATCGGATCCAGTCCCTCTCATGGATGGATGCAACCTCCGCAGGACACTGGCGTGTGACTTTCTGGGCGATCCAGAAACTTTGGCTGTCCCCGTGGCTACTTCTTTGGCTCAAGCATCTTCAACCTCAACAGACCGAATCAGGCAACGTCCCCCGTCATAGCAGGAGCCTCGGTGATGAGGAAAGAAAAGAAGAGTAAAGAATTCTGGGTTTGAGCAACAAGACGGAGATGAGCTGACCTGGTTTTCCTCAGATCTCAATCTGACCAAGTGGTTGTATTCTCTAAAGCGTCCTAAGGCTGGAACTCCTTCCAGGCCTTAAATGCAGCACTGATGTTTCGTCACGGTCTTTAGAGACATTAATTCAGACACGCTGGGTCGCTCAGGAGGACGCGGGGAAAAAAAGGCAGAATCCTTTATTGTCCAAGTATGTTTACACACTCAGGAAATTTGACCTCTGCCTCGTCTCCATCTGCGAGCACACAGGGTCGTGAGATGAGCAGCTCCTCTTAGATGCTTTCAGCTCGCACACATGGCTCCACTCACGCTGCCCCGCACACGGACAATTCTGATCTCTGGTGGGAGCGCTCCTCCTGTTTCAGAAAAGATCGACTACCCCAGAGCAGCCTGGGTTCATGGATGTTAGATTTTCCACAGTGTCTCATTTTCTTCGCACATATGACGGATCGTTGAAAACACCTGCGCCACTTTCGACACGGACGGTGATTTCCCCTCGTATGCGGCTCCTGGCGAGCTGTGGCACCCCCTGCAGTACTGACTGGGTGGTGCCTCAATACACCTCAGCTGCTTTATCCCAGATATTTTATTATTTGGATTTATTTTATTATTTTAATCCCGTTGGTTTACCCGAATCTGAACAAATGTTTCCTCCTGATTCCTGCAGCTCCAACGTTCCTGAAGTTCTGAACAGGTTCAGACCTTGGAGCGATTTATTCTTTTAAACCTGTGAATTAGCCTCCACTGATTTTTGTTGTTTTAGAGTTAAATTTGTGATTTCTCTCCTCTGGTTTGATTATTTCAAAACATATTATATACTGAAATGATTGTATCTTTGTAAACCTTCTTTATATTGTATTCCTTTGTTAGATATATTTATTTATACTTTCATTTAAGTGATCAATTATTATTTAACCATATGACCATTAAAATAATTGTATTATTATTATTATTATTATTATAAAATCACCAAAAAATACTCTGAATAAAAACACAACATTTCATTTAAAAAATCTGGATCTAGTGAAATGAAATGTTGTGTCATAAGGAGATTTAATGTTCTTGTTCCTCTGCTCAGGATCCATTGTTTCATTGTTTCTTCCTTGTTAAGCCTGAGCCTAAGTGCTTTTTTAATATACAGACATCAAACTCCATTAAGCAGACGAACAGCGAGGAGCTCAGCCAGACATTCATCGCGTGGTTGGCGCTGAAATGGTCAAGTAGCTCAACTGAAACCATCTTTTTTCAGCTTTGACTAAATTTGAAATGTCCTTTTTAAAATATGTAATCCAAAGCCTTAATTCAGTGGAGCCTGTGGGGAGAGTGGGGAGGGGTGGGGCGGGTTTGCCATGCAGCAAATGTTCCCCACAACTCTTAAGAGTTCACTTGTGAAACCACAGCTCAAACAATAAGTTGGAAACGCTGCAGTTTGGTTCCCAGGCTAATCACAGCACTGAGGCAGACACCATAAAGTCCTGTCTGACGTCAGGACTCATGGAGATGCCAAAAAAAGCTTCAGGGTCAGTTCTACTTGATCTGTGTGCTGCTACAATTCTTCTCAAAGCAGCGTTAAGGAGACACATCAGATGTTCAGGGACATGCAAAATCGGTGTCTCCTCCAAAACAGCCTGTGGAGTTCCCTGATGCCTGAACTCCTGTTTTCAAAGTTATGCTGATGACACACAACTTTATTTGACGGTGTTTCGTTACATGTCTGAGGTTGTCTGGATCTAGATTCAAACAAGGCCAGTTAGCAGTTAGCTCAGCGTGCTAGCCACACGTAGACACACCGGCTGATGGACGCAGTGTTGTTGTTGCTGTTGTGATACAGATTCACAAAACACACGAGCGGTGACATCACCACTTCACAAACTGAACACAGAAACCAGTTTTTTGAATTTGTCTCTGTGGAAGGTTTATATCTTTCAGCGACCTCAGATCTGTGTTTAAGGCTCAAACTGAATAAAACATTTGATCAAATATCTGCATCAGCATTGACGGAGCAGGAAAACTCAGGATGATCGAATACACGTGTGATGATGTCTCACAGACTTACACAGGTTCTGAAGCTGAAGAGAGAAAATTGGTCACACGGACGTGTCCAAATCTACTTTTTATTACTTCAAAAACACACTGACATGCAACCTTTGAGCAGAGGGGAAAAGATTCATGCTTTTATACTGAGCGGGCTGTGCTAATGTAATACCCTCTGCCGATCCAAGAGTCAGAGACGGAGAACACACAACACCTGTTTTAAAGCCCTCGCCATCGCTCACCTGTCAGTTTCTATAATGACTTGGATTTAAAGTGCGGTGCGCTCGACTTTCTCAGAGTTTGAACCGGGACGAGCTGCTGTGGCTTTATTGTGTTAGCTTTCAGAAGTGGTGAGGCAGCTTTTATTGACGAGTCTCCCTGAGGACCTGAGAGCAGCTGGAAGTTTGTAAATCTTTATACGTTAACCTCTCCAGTCTGGCTCCGCATTAATTTTGGTTTACGAACATTTATCTGGTATTTTGTTTTTGTGTCGTCAGATGTTTTAATACATGTTTTCGTAGCTAATGTTTTGTCAAACCTTTCTCTAACTGCGTAAGCGTGCCAGTGTTCAAAGACTTTTCGACACAACCAACAGCAGACGATGATAATAAGAAGAGATAGAAACAGACATCATGCAATAAAAGCTTTCTCTTACAGAGATGTGTCTCAAGAAGAGATAAAAATGATTCTGTTCATCTGCCCAGTGTCTTAGAAACACAGCTGGCTTACGGTTGAGAACGATAATCGATGTGAGAGGCTCCGCCCTGTGCAGTCACCTCATCTCCACCCAGCTGAACACCTGCAGGAGATTCCAGAGCTCCCTCCATCACTATCATCCAAACATGATATGGAGGAACGGTGTCCATCCCTCCAGATGTAGAATCAAGACCAGTCAACACAAAACAGAGACAGGCCATATCAGGAGTCTCCACAGAACTGTTCGAACTTTCAGTTTGTAGGTTTTAGTGGCCTCTGGTGGTGAATATGGAACTAACATGACCCCCACCTCATGTCAACCTCCCTTTATCAGGATAAGTGGCTTCATTTTTAAGGGAGGTGTCATGTATTCTATCTTTGTTTATGGTCAGCGTTCATAGGTCCGCTGGACCTTTAATAAAAGTGAGACTCGAGCGTCCATCACGTAAAGGCTCCAACAGTAAAAGAGAATTAACTGAAACCAGCAGAGCGCCGTCAGCGACTCAAAAAGGTCGAGGCGATAAATTTTCTTCTTTCACGAACGCTAACAGAGGCTAATGTTGACTTTGGGAGATCACAGAGCTATTTGGGAGCAATTAAAAGTTACTGCTTGAAGACCTTTTAAAGGGGCAATTAACATAATGAGTGACATTTTTTAAATTGAAGACATTATCATACCATTCGCTGGTCATCTGCCCCCGCAGACTTTGGTTCTATAAAAAACTTCCAGTCCACAGAGGCTCTTTGCTGCTGTGGCTCAGAAAAGTGTGAAATCAGATTGGAGGTTTCAGTTGTAATGAAATAATCATTCATCATTCTTTGCTGGTAGGTTTATTGCGATTCCCTCTCAGATCATGATCAACGTCAAGGTGGAGAAACGCCGCTGGAGCCTGAGGCGGCAGCGGCAGTTTCATGCAACTGTCAGGGAAAGGGAGAGCGTGGTTATTTGCAATGACAATTGAGAAGTGATGTGTTACATTTCTGGTTATTTTTCTTAACAAAGGATCACCTGGCTTTTATTAGGACGGGTTCTGTGGATGGCAGCACATGTTGGAACAATCGCAGAATCAACAGAAGTCTGTTACAGTAAGCCGGCTCCCAAGAGTCCGAGCAAACAAACAGTTGACACAATGCTGAGGCAAAGTCTCACACGAAATGTCCTTCCATAAAACGTTTCTCTGGGTCTGAACTCGTGTTCCAAGGCAATTCTTGTTTGACAGAAGTGGAAATTGAACTCTTAGAATCTTAGAATTACTCCTCGGAAAGTCGAGCCTCTCATCTCCTCAAATAAAACCATGTATTGTACTTTCTGTCGTTTCAGAGAAAAGATGCTCTCCTTACTGCTGCTCAGCTGTTTCGTCCTCACCGCCACGGACTACTTCCTTGGCTCCGCCCACATGATCCCTGACGAGAGGCTCTCCACCAATAAGGTTGCTGCATCGAACATCGTGTCTCAAAGCCTCAACGTGGGCCCCCCTCCTGTCGTCATTGTGGGTGAGTTCGACTTTAGTTTCTGTCACAGTCTTTCAGTTCAAATGTAAAGAACCATGGACAGCATCACAGAACATGCCTCCTCCACGTTAGCCAGCAGGACATGGAAATAACGAAAAGTCAAATTACACATTGACTAGATTTTTGTAAAAGATAGCCTCTGCCATTTTTATTTGTTATCTCATGAATGTATGATAACATCTCAAGAATATGAAGTTGTTACGTACTCTGCTGTTGTTACGTGCTTCTGTAAGATGGCAACGTTCATATCAGAAATATTTTGGCATTATTATTGGACGGTGTTGTCCATCTTGATGTCTTCATATATAGTGTCCAATATTTCTGACGTCTCTTCCAGAGCTGCCCAAAGCTGCAAAGAGCAAGAGATCGAAGAAACAAAAAAAGGTGAGAACACGATGTTAAAGTAAAATTAGCTGATTTCTACTTCTTTCATAATCCTCTCAGAATATTGATGTATATGTAAAAAGGAGCAGATAGAGAGAAGCAGGCAAGTTATTTTAGATAAAAAAAACTGTAGTCCATGCAAAATGGAATTGAAATTCAAACAGGAAATCCAGCATCGGGCAGCGAAACACCTGGAAAAACTTAAGACACAAGTTCAAGAAAACGAAAGACAAACTCCAGAGTGAAGCCTAAAGTTGGTGGAACAGCTGTGTGACACTGAGAACTGAGAACTGAGAATCAGAGGCTGGAGAAGAATAAAAAGGAGGTGGGTCCAAAAGTTGAAAGTCCAGAAAACATAAAGTCCTCTCCAGAGGTCAAGGAAAGACATGAAGCAGGAATCAGGAGACGTGGTAAAAGACAGATTCTAATTTCCAACCCGTGAAGGATGAAGAACAACAACACACTGTCCTGTCCCATCTGATACGAGTCACAGCTCCCTCTGAGGAGTGTGTCCAGACGTCCACGGGCTCCTCAGCTGAAGGAAAAGTCAGGCAGACACTGTTTAAAATGAAAAATGAAGACAGCATTTACGAGTAGTTCTTGTTTGCAGCACGACATCAGAAAACTGTGATGATTCATTGCTGGTTCCTTATGTCCGGTTCTGTCAGAAAAAGCTTGTGAAGAGGCCACCTCCCCCCGCAAACTGCATCCCCCTGTGGGGAAGCTGCAAATCCCCCGGCAACGTGTGCTGTGATTTCTGCGCCTTCTGCCAGTGCCGGCTCTTCAGAACTGTGTGCTTCTGTCGGATGGGCAACCCTCGCTGCTGAGAGGCCGCGCACCACCCGCCCCGCCCCGGCTCCCAGCGGACAGAGCAGAGCTTCATGCTAAAGCAGGCTGCGTGAAGTGAGGGGAACGGCTGCCTGGCTCACTCCAGGACTTGTAACTCTGCCTTAACGTCTACTGCATGACAGCACTTTATCAGAGAGGACTGCTCCACAGAGATCGTTCCCACAGCTCCCACAGGGTGTCACATTTGGTGAAACTCATCAATGAATTCAGAAAAATACAAGTGATCCCACGTTACTTTGAGCTTTCAGCATGCATAGATCGAATATATGCTCAGAGCATTTTGTATATTGCTTTATTTTTACACAGAAATACATTATCCTTACCTTTTTCTAGAGCCTTTGTAAGAATAAAGTCCTGTACCATGTTTTCAGTGACAGTATTTTTGTTTTATTTAGCCAACAAGGGAAATCATTCAAAGCCAGACAGGTGGTGGATTCCTGAACTCGCTGAGCTCTGTAATTATTTGCTTCTGTAGCAAGAAGAAGCTCTTTATTTGTTTGGGACTATTTTCAGCGAGGGACTAACACACACACTTGTTGCTCTAGTATTCCTGTGAGTGTGTGTGTGTGTGTGTGTGTGTGTGTGTGTGTGTGTGAGGGATTCAGTCAAAACAAACTGCGACATGTAATTTCATGGTATTGATGAAACACTTGATCTCACGTAAAGGGATTGAATGCTCTGGGGAAATATCAGAGGAACAGAGCAGCAGAACAGGTTGACTGAATGATGTGAATCAGATACATACATCAAAACCACCTTGATCATTTCATTAAACAGATAAACACAGGGTGTCGTGTGTCTCCTTCCTCTTCTGTTCAATTCAATTCAGTTCATTTGTTTTATTTGTTCAATGTTTCAGTGTATATATATATATATATATATATACACACACACACTGCACAACGTTAAATAAAATACTAAAGAACACGGAGCAAACGGAAAACACAAAGTCAGGAGTCTGCAGCAAGGAGATGGAGGGAAGGTCGCAGAGAAATATCTGTGGAGGGCAGAGGTAGAGTGCTGCTCAGGTCTGTGATGTCACTTCACTCAGATTAACAGGCTCGTCCTCTGGGGCTCAGGACAAAGAGACGGCTCTGAACACAGAGCAGCGCTGGCTGGCACAGCACCTGAAGGAGCAGGAAGACACATGGTCCGGCCCGGCAGCCTTCCTGTTATTGTGTCTGCAGAGTGTCTGTCCTCTCAGCGCCGGTCTGGGAGAAGGTGGTCCTCATCCTGCCCCTGGACCCACTGATCCTGTCTGGACCTTCGTCTCCACCTGCATCTCTGAAACCTCTCCAGTAATAACAACAATAATCTGAACCATGGATTCAGGCCTGGTGAAAAGATTCAGGTTTTCAGCTGAGGGACACAGCAAGGACAAGGACAGAGTGGACGTTTTCATAGTGAGGTCAATCGGAACATCCATGACAAAATATTACGAAATATAATTTGTGCCTTTCATGCTATATAGTGGTTTTGCTTTTATTTTGAAAGCTGTGCCGTTTATTTCTCCCTGGCCAGCTACTCATCTTTGACCTTTCACACATTTAAATGAATATTTACAAAATATCTTTAGCTCATGAAAAGAAATCATTTACTGATTTCTACAGTAATATTGAGCAGGATTAAGTTCAGTTTAACATTCTCATGAACAGAGAAGCATCTTTATCATCTTTTAGCTTTAATCATGTCGGACAGAGAATCTCTAAATAACTGAAGCAGTTTTTCATCGAAGACACAAACACAGTGAGGACAGGGGAAACAGGGTGGGCAAGAGTGTATCTGTCCAACATCTGTCCCGTCAAATGAAAACAAGTCCTGTTTGCCATAAATAACGATGGTAAAACAAAGCTCAGTTGAGCTGAGTTCCAGGAGGCAGCGACAGGGCTCCAGGTCGTTATTTACGACGGCTGCTGCTCGAAATCACCCTGCGCTGCCGTCTCTGCTCTTTCTCCCAGAGGTTCGTACACATGTGATCATTAATAATTTGTCAGAGCCGGTTGAGGAATTTTTCTTGTTCGTCTTTGATCGAGAGTCGAACCTTGTTGTCAGGGAGCCGAGCAATTTCAGTGGGGGAGGGAGGGAGTCTTCTCCCGGAGCCGGAGACACGTTCACATGTGGGGATGGCGTAAATGAGCCAAAGATGGAAATAAAAGCGATGTCAACTCTTCAGAACTCACGGCTTCATTCTCCGTGATGGAGCACAAACACGCTCGGGCTCGTTTCTGTGCACTAAGATCGTGGCTGATTGATGGAGTGCAGGTGTGGCATTTCTTGGCTCCGGCGCACATGTGCGTTTCAGTATGGATGCGTGTTGTTTTCTGAATGAGGATTCGTGCGGACAGCTGGACGACAGGCAGGTCCGAACGAAGCTCTGACAGAAAGCAGATCGCACCACATCACCTCAGTGTGGACGCTTCCATTCCCCTCTGTTACCAGAGCAACTGCTCAATAAAAACACGATCGTGTTCACTCAATAACCATTTCATTTCCAATCGGACACAGAGACGTCCTGAAGCAGAGCAGAAGCCCTGCTGCCACAGGCTGGAGGAAAGTCACGTGACGGAAACGAAACCATCTGAAGCTGCTACACGAAGATGTTTGAGCCAAATAAATACATAGATTCATTAATACATGAATATGGCTTTGAAATAAAAAAGATATGCTAATAAAATATATACATAAAGCAAAATATAAATGTACAACTGAATCCATTTATTTCGTCTTCGTCTTCTTCTCCTACTTCTTCTTCCTCTTCTGCTTCTTTGTCTTCGAGACAACACTGCTAGTTGTTTAAGACACAGACGCAAATCAACCAGAGACAAGGAATTCTTTTGTCTCATGTAACAGAAGCAACAAACCTTTTCCAGCCCTGTAGTTTTACGGGACAAGTGATCAAGTCTTCTCAAGTCTCATCAACTGGAATTTTCCAAAATTGTTTTGTTTCACAGCAAAGAAGACGTCAGCCAGTTGTTAATGTGACCTCCAGACTCTCGTTCAGCTTTGATGTGGGTATCAAAGTCCGCGGTGACCTGGTGTCATGCTGAACTGTACGTGCCACTATCGTGCAGCACCGCCAGCAGACGCAGTTTGACGTGAGTCAACCCCCCCTGCCATTGTTCTCTGAGTTCATAATGACACCGGGTCCACACTCGCTTCACTCGTCTTTTGTTTGTTCTTTTTCGGCCTGATGGAAAAACATTCTGTAAAAACAAAGCCTCTTAAGGAAGAGATTAAAAGACGGTCGGGGGTTCCAGAGTTGAAAGATGTTGGACATGTTGATTGTCACCAGTAATAAGCTGCAGGAGCCGAGGACCTGTCAGAGTGGACACTGAATCCCCAGAGTTCCCAACATCTACTCCGCTCAGTAAAAGCTGCCTGTTTTCCACAGAGACACCAAACCATCGTATTCCTCCTGATTGTTGGGAGCCATAATAAGTTGGAGTCATGAGAGGCTGAGCTCTTCATCCCCTCCGAGCCCTGAACACATTTATGTGTAATGGATGTGAAATCAAATACTGTTGTGTTCAGTTCTTCTCTGCACCTCGGCGGCGCTGAGAGGAAACAGGAGCTGGCGGTGAGGACAGGAGGAGAAAGATGGTGGTGAGGACAGCGAGCAGAGATTTCGTTTCTCAAACAAAGGTTATTTCAGTTGGGCTGAAGCCTTTGAGGTTCCAGAAGAAGAGATGAACGCATTCAGGTTGCAGCCCTGGAGCCTCCGGCAGTGTTCTTCCTCTTCCTGTTCTGGTTCTTCTGTACGTACTAAACCGAAATGAACTGAAGCTCCAAACCAAACAAGGGGCCGTAACTGTTCTGACTGTGTTCTCCATCATCCTGAGAGTTCCTGTTCACAGTAACAGCTCCAGTTTCATCACCTGATCTGTTCCAACACTCTTGTTGGAGAGGCTGAGGTGATGAATGAGGAGGACGCTGCGTGCACGTCCTCTTGCTCCAGGTTCAGACAGAGTGTTGATGCTGATTGTGATCGATACGATTTGAGGAAAGGCCTCGTGGGTGAGTGGACAACTTCCAGGTCCGTCTCCTTAATGTACGCTTCAGCTTCCAAACTTCTCACCCACTTAGGAGGCTTAGGATGCATGTGTATGCACGTTACCATGACAACCCAGGAGGCCAGGTGTCTAAATTAGGGTACAAATAAACTCTTCCAGTAAACAATTCTGCCAACACACCCAGATCGCCCTCTGGTGGCTGGGTGCAGTATAGCTCATAGTCCCCTACCTTCTCCGTGTATGCAGATAGGCCAAAGAGCACACAATTCTTTAGGTTCAGATCTGGTGATAGATATCCAGTCTACACATCTTTATATAAACACAGCGTAACAGGGACATTAGCATCGTGATGACTTGGTTACCCTCTTTACTTTGTCAAGTATGTTAGCTGCTACACTGAGATGGATGCTAAGTTCGGACAAGAGCTTGTTAAGTCCGCATTTGTAATTCTGGTTGTAGATGATTGACGGTTTAATTTAAGCTTGTCATCTGGTTAAAGTTTCCAGATGTATTTACCTCCACAGCTGCTTCTGTGGGCAGATGGGCCATCAGCCGGTCGGAGACAGAGCAGAGGAAGAGTCGTCCAAACACCTGAGGACGACATCGTAACGTTGTGTTTCAAAAACAAACGTCCATTCAGCCCCGGCTGCGGATGGCGCGATGGCGTGGCCCTCAGTGAGAAGGAAGAGAGAAATCACTTCATCAAATGTGTCATGTTGCTGCTCAGAGGAACAGCTCCTCCGCAGGGAGGGAGTCAGGAGGGATCTGCAATGACTTATGGGATGTTCAACTTCCAGATGCAGGGGAAGACAATGGACAGTTTCAGAGACGGTCTGATACAGGAAAACATGGGACTCCTGGTCCAGGTCAAAACCGTCATACCAAGGCACGGCCAAAAAAAAAAGCGGTTCGATTTTTAATGCTGCTTAAAATGAAGAAAAATGAATTTTCTCCTTTTCAGTTTTCACACCTGATGTGTGAACAAAGCCTCATCTTTGATTCCAGTCGACTGGTTGAAAAGGAACCACGGTCACGACCATCAGTCCGGGGCTCTCACACCTGCCGGCGGTTCAGGTATTGTTTTAGTCTGGGGACAGATTCTGTCCCTGCGGGAGATGGTTGCACGACTGTGACAGTCAGAATATCAACAAGGACACATTTAGTTCGTCGAGAAGGTTCTTTCACTGGTTCTGAACTCCTTCAGATGCAGTCGGGTCCAAAAATACCCTCGATTCTGGACGTGTGAACAGATACCGGCAGAGATAAGTGAGAAAACGTGGCGATCTCTGAAACGCAGCGATGTCGCCCTCCTCTGATCAGCGTCCGCTCGTCGACTTGATGGATTTATGCTGGAAGAAGCATTGCGCTCCCAAAATGTTACAGCGCACGACTTTGAAGCTGAGCTTTGACTCCCAGCTTGACAAGAGGTCCGGCAGCCAGAGGTGGAGAAAAATGAAAAATGAATCCCCGAAATGTGTTCAAGATATGAAATCCATGTGTTTGCCAGTTTCTAGTACATTTTGAAAGATCACACGCAGATGAGAGATAAAAGAAATCTCTTCGAGGATGGCGTCAGGAGGACTCGCACTCAGTGGATCCCTCGTTAAACGTGCACAGGTGTCGAGGCCACGAGTTCAGGCCCTGATTCAAGATGGCGTCTGAAAGCAAAGCTGTTTGACGAAGATACTGTAAATAAATAAATAAATCAGTGATTTAACTCAACTCTCAGTGGGACTCAGGGTGAGAGGGTTAACGACAGTAAAAACACCTTTAAACTTTAATTTATTAACAGCCACAGAGAAGATGGGTGAATGTTATCTCTTCTGAAATAAATAAAACAGAAGCATTAAAAATATTTCACTGTAATAAATGATACATAAGTAAATAAATCGACTCATTCCAATTTGTCCTCATAGTAAAACACCAATGCCTTTTATCGTGCCTTTTAAACTTACATATGAGCCACATGCATGAACTGGAATAAAGCAAAGTCAGCGCTGACAGGAGGACCCACTGATGAGCAGGATTAGATTAGATTTGATTAGATAAAACTATTTTGTCAGGAAAAATTTAATATGAGAAAAACAAGACAGCAGCTGATCCTTCACTGAGGCTAACTCCCAGTTTCCACCGAGCCGGCATGTGGTGTACATCGTCCACGGTGGACGAGGATTCATGAAAACATCCAGTGTTTGTAAAAAGATTTCAGACTGTCAGATGAATGAGGAGTTGGCCGAGGCTCTAACCAAGAGCTCTGTGTTGTCCCCATCTTGTCTCCGGCTCTGTCCCCTTTGGGTCTGTGTGGTGCCTGAATTTGCACTGACATCATCAGACCGTGACACCTTCGGTGTACTTCAGGTTGAGTGAGCTCACTGTGAGCAGCAGCAGGTGCAAACTGTTAACGGCTCAGCGTACCACACATGTTCACCAGTTCAAAAGAATCACTGTGGCGTTTCATATATATATATATATATATATATATATATATATATATATGTATTTCTCTCTCTCTCTCTCTCTCTCTATATATATATATATATATACTACAAACATTTGATATCATAGCCATGTCCTTGTTACTTATACTTGTGTCCACACCATGTGAGAAGCCCTCCCACCAACCACAGGTTCAACCACTAACAACTGTTAGCCCCATGAACGCCACCTTCTCCATGTTAGTTGATGTGACACAACTGAAATTGGAACCAAACCTTTTCTGTGATCTGTGAGGACGCTCCAGTGGCTCTCCTCTCACGGGGACCATGAATGTTGGGTTACACTCCTGATTAGTTTATGTGTTTGTTAGGGTTATGACTCGTAAACACGTCCTTGGGTGGCTGGCTGCAAGAACTCGGCAGTCCCCTTTGACTCCCATGTTAAAATGTCTGATTTCAGAGCACAACTAAACCTGTTTACAGCCTGGTTCAAAACAAGGGGGGTGAATTATTTTCTAAGGCGCTCCTTTAATTTTTATCGACGTTCTAAATTTTGTATAAATTATGGCATGGTCTCTTGAGTGACACCTGAGCACTCTTCGTGGACGCTCCGTGGGTGCTGTGTAGCTGTCTGCCTCTTTTTCCATTTATTGGTTAGAAAGGAATAAAAGATATGGCGCTTGGTCAACGCCCAATTTGAGCCTCAAATCAGCTCTTCAGAAACCACCGGGTGACGTCACAGACACTGCGTCCATCTGTATATACAGTCTATGGTGCTGTCCCACATGCTGTTTCACAGGTCCTCCTGAGTTCACTGGGTAATAAATTTAATCATTCATGGTGATTAGCTGTTGGCCAGTGAAACCACTCAGGAGGACTTTATGGGACAGCAGTTAAGAGGCAGAAGATGTTTTCAATTACCGCCTTATTTATATGGGTCAGTGCAGAACTGGGATTTTTTTTGAAAATGAGGAGGTACACAAAGTCTGACTTAATCTCATTTGATTTTAAAGTAAGATTTCTGAATATTTCCCTTCAGTGACCTGAGTTCTCAGCACTTTCTCAAAGAGTTCCACATCCTTTGTTTCTTTAAGGGCCTCATTGATGTTTAATGGGGTCGAGGTCGGGGCACCACGGAGGACGTCCCCGAAGACACCTCCTTACTCGTCTTTGGTCTTCAAACAGTCATTGCAAAGCTTTGAGGTGAGTGTGGGATTATTATCCCAATTTGGTACGAACCAGCTTCTCAGAGATGCAAACCAGAGGGAACAGCAAGGATAAGAAAAATAGAATCATACCTCTGCGGGTCAGGGTGCAGCCAATGTGGTGCAGGTGTCCGACTCCAGAGAAGGAAAAACACCCTCAGACAGGAATATGTTTCATCGTCTGTTTGATACACTGCAGAATCAATCTTTCCTTTTACATTCGCCCGTCTGTCTCCGCCGTAAATCTCCAATCTTGGATTCGTCGGTCAGTAGCAGTCATCCACGGTGAAGGGCTGGTGTTGGGCGGAGGAGGAGGAAGAGGAGGACCGGTTCCGAAGCAGAGGGTGAGGTCGCTGCTCTCTACTGATCTGCATCACTCAGTTCTGACTGATCATGCTTTGGGCGCCGTCCACCCAGCTGAGGTCTCTGCTCGGCGCTCCTGGGAAAACTCATCAGTCCAGGATCGGATGTGATGTGTTCACAAGCCGCTTTTTATTTTAAAACCAGTATTATTTGTAGTAGAATAAATGAATTGTACGAATATTAACTAACTACGAAAGGAATTATTATTATTATTATTATTACAGTCTGCTGAGAGATCGATGTGTGAACATTCTTAATGCATCATTGCTCAGCCTGGAATATTGAGGAGGACGGAGGTTTGTGTTTGAGGCAGTAAACTAATTTTAATAATTGACATATTCAGACAAACCTCTAGGTTTTTAATTCATGACAGATGTGGGTATAAATGTCCTCAGTCTGATCACAAAAGTCCCAAGATGACAGCCACGACCTCCACCTCTATTTATCTGGATTATTTACACGTGTGCTCGAGGCCTCGGTGCAGACAGAGGAGTCGGCCCCTTCATCGCACAGGAGACCGTCAGAACGTCACAGCAGAGACATTTCACTACATCAGCAGGTAGAACCCGGAGGGTGGGGACGGGAGGAGACGGTGAGACACAGAGAGGGAGAGCACGTCTCCCCCTGAAGTTCTGCTCATCATGTCAGGATGTAGGCCACCTTTACAGAAAACAACGCTTTACTGATTATTCGTGAGATTATAACAAGTATATACAGGCAACAAATACCAGTGAAGCCTGTGTAAAGGTGAACTTCATGAACAAACATCTGGAATCTGTCCTTCGCTGCCGCCAGTTTCCTCGTCTCAAGCTAAATGGATCCGATGCCGAGGAGGTTTGGGAAAATGTAAAAATAGAATTCACACGTCCAGTTGTGTTCACGCATCTGAATGTGTAGAACATTTTATACCTTTTGATCAATGAGCTCCATGATGTCTCACAAAGCAAAGAATAGAACAAAAAAAAAAAAAAACAATGATTGAGATGCGTATAAATAAGTTCAGGTTGTTCTCCAGGTGGGAACAAGAGTAGCAGCACATAATAAAACATTTGGGCCTGAAGAGGAAACTAAAGACGATGAGAGGGAAGCAACGGATGAAATAAAAGTCCAAGGATGGAAAGAGCAAAATTGGACGATGGAGAAAGAGATAAATAAAATGAGGCTGAGAGATGAACAGATGTTGGTCGTAAAGTAAAGGTGTCAGACAGAGAGAGAGAGAGAGAGAGAACAAAATAAATAAAGGAAGGATGAAACAGAGAGAGGACAAAAGGACGGACATCACACAGAGACAGATTCACGTCATCAGCAGCAACAGAACTGGAATTTTTAAAATGCATCACGATTCAACTACAACAGAAAATAAATAAAGGATCAATGTGGTGTTATTCTTCTATCACATCTGGTTGACTTTCTAACATCTAATATGTGAATTTAATGACACAGTTTCCCTCGGTCTAATTCTAAGGAGTCATTTGTCTGAGTGTTTACGATGTGATTATTGTCTGATGCTGATCTGATGAAACTGGATTCAATGAATCAGAGAAACGCCTGAAGCTCCACTTCCAGTCAGGTTTGACCCTTTTTTTTAATTTGATGCGTGTTGTTTTAGATTTGAATTTGAAAGGAATCTGCCATCAGAAGGATTTTAATGGTCGGCGTGTTGTGCATTTGGTCGTGTGAAGCCGCTGCTGAGTGTTTGTGAGTCAGACGTTGTCGGAGGAAGATGCATGTTGGCAGCAGCCTGCTGGTTAACTGTCTCCCTGCGGCTCCCAGCGTGTGTAACTCTTCCCTTTATGATGTGTTCTGTCAAGTCCCTGCTGTTTCAGTGTTTTCCTGTTGCTCTGATAACGTGTCGAGTCCGTCTCTGTAGGTGTGTGTGTGTGTGTGTGAGGACACGCTGGCAGGTCCTCACAAACTTGAAAAGCGTGTGTGAGGTGACCATGCAGACAGCGTCCTCCCGGCTGCGGTCAGACGGGGACGTGTTTGGGACAAAGTGCGTGAGTGTGAGCTCCCTGCTGCCTCGTGGTGTTTCTGAGGCGTCCTCCTTCTCCACGTGACTCCGCCTCCTCCGCAGGCCTTGCTGCCTGAAACAGAAACCACAGCGACGTTAAAGCCAACTGTCTCGTGACGCTTCCGCACAGGCAGTTTAAAAACCTCACAATCATGAGCGCAAATATTCAATAACTTCACCTCCTCTTCACGGTGCCATTGGTAAAAAATGGTTTTAATCGTCCTCGTTTTTCTGTCGTATCAAACAGACTTCCCTTTTTGTTTTGAGCGTCTTCAAGCTGCAGCTTCTCTCAGTTCATCAGAGACTCAAACTTTACATGAACCTGCCTCAGGGTCGTTGTGTTTCTAACACTGTGTCATTACCTTGTTGGGCACATTACTGCCTCTGGGTGACAAACGCAGGCAGAATCTGGACCTAAAATCCATTCACAGCCTTCCACCACTGCGGAGGTGATATTCTGATCCCTGCAGAACAGCTAAATATAGAGATTTGCTTATGGATGGAGCCCGGTCACATCTGAAGGTTCAGCTCGCTCTCAAAAAGTGAGAGCACTGTGAACAGTTCTCGGCGTAATCTGATGATCCAGCCGTGACATTGAAGCGTACCGTTCACGTTGTGTTTGTTCCCAACACATAATCTCTCAATTCACAAAGCGCTGCGGGGCCTTTTCTTTCCCGGAGACCTGGAATCAAAAGCAGACCAGCCGCTCTGCGGGGATTTGAACGTCCAGTCCCCAGAGAGGGAGACTGAGCGGAGGTCAGTGCAGACGGAGGGAGGCTGGACCGCGCTGACAGGAAGTTCCTGCTGTTTGATCTCTGGGTATTTCAAGTATTTTCTTTCTGTTGTACGGTGTTACATGCTCCTGGAAGTTTAGTAATGTCTAATAGGACGTCTGACACGAGTTCACATGAATACCTTTAATAAGATATGTTTTATAAAAGGCTAAAGGCTAATGAACCTGACACTGCAGTAATTCAATGGCACCAGCTCCAACGCGGTCTTCTTCGTCCTAATTCAGTGGTGTGTTCACGGCTAAATGTCAGCAATGTGTGGAGACAGATGTTCTGTCTCCTCTCGCTTCGTCTTCAACTCCTGCCAAAGCAATTTGCCTCCGTGTTTACACAGGACGATCGGACATCGAGATCCGACCCCCACTCGCAGATATCTGTGTATAGAATCAGCTCACATCGGCAGAATTAATTTCCAAAAATAAATATCTGCGTCCGGGTTTGTTTGGTCGACGGAGAGACGGAGTCAGGTCCAGATGTTAGAAGACAGAACGTTCTCCAGAGGTACAGAACATGTGATGTCATGGGACACACACATCCACTGTGTGAACAATGTGCTAGCACACAGGCTGGTCTGAGGTTGTCGGTTCAATTCTTCGAGCAGCAGATCGACAGATATTTTAGCAGCAAATTAAAAAAGTAAAACCTTGAACCTCTCTGCGAAACCTCTGCTCCCGTGTGACAAAGTGACGACGCAAACACTCACGTCTCACGGGTGAAGGGCGGCCACCTCTGGAGGCAGGCGACTGTTTTCCTGAAGGAAACAACACAGCATCAGTGAACCTGTCACATGTTCAGCAGGAGGCTGGAGCTTGGGGTGTTGTTTTATATTTGTTAATGCAAATACTTTTAGAAGAAAAAAAATGAATGATTTACCATCTTATTCTCATGTAGGTTAACTCTCACTCTCATTTAACGTGAGTTCATATTTGGGACATTTTGAAAAGTCACGATTTGAGATACAGAATCGAAAGCATTTCAAAGTTGTATTGTCATTTCTGTCACATGCGAGGCCTCCGACCAACCTTCAGTTTGACAAAATGAAGCATCTAAACGCTGGGGTCTGACCCTCCTTCAGTGGAGGACGCCTCTCTGCTCAGCCTCAATATTTATCCTCCACCTCTGTGGGATTAAAGCAGCAGAGCTCGTCAAAACCTTTTCTTTGGCACGAGCAATGTGCACCGAGGAACTCTGCATCAAACCCACATCAGCGGGTTTTACGATGGGAAGGTTGCATCAGGATTTAAGCCCTAAATTTAAAAGGCATTACACGACTTAGCATCACAGAGAATTCATCAAGTCGACTGTCGCTGGTGCCTTTTCGACCTGGCCTGAACAACACACTCATGCTTCCCTCCCAAATTAAATAAGGCAGAAGAGAAACAAAATTTAATTTTCCATAATGGAAAATAAAATGGCTCTGACAAGTACACCCTGGATCCCTCCCCCTGGAAATCCCTGTGATGATTTTTGAAATTATTGGGATCTGGTTATATGAGCGAGGCGGCTGCTTTTATACTGAACACGTGCCTCTACTATGTGCAGTGGCCATTTGATGTAGACAAACTAAAGGCAGAGGCAGCAGTGACCTGAGCGGGTCGTATAGAAATCATATAAAAGTCCAATTTGTACGATTCTGCTTTGAGCTGCATCCTGACGCCTCACCACTAGATGTCACTATATTTTAGACAGTCAGCCTTTAATATGAACACATTAAAAGAGCTTTTGTACGTTAACGGATTTGAGAATGGATGTGAACATGCGCTCAGGTGTAATACACACCATGTGGTCTCGGGCGTAGTCTTGTGTGTGCTCTCCCTCCTCCTCCTCTCCATCTTCTTCTTCCTCCCTCTCCTCCTCCTCCTCCTCAGTTTCGCAGTTCTGTCTTTGCTCTTCCTCCTCCACGTCATCCAGCTCTGAGCTTGACCCCTCCCCTTCCTGCCATGTCTCCTTGTGTTTACACTGGTCTGCCTTCCTCAGTTCTGGATCAGGACGAACATACAGAGACAAGAACATTCATTTATTACTTAAAAATATACAAGGAATGACCTTCCTGACACACTCAGTACAAAGTGCACAATGTGTATTTAATAAGGATTCATTTGAAGGTTGGGTTGAGGACTTTGATTGAGATCTGTCCGAACCAGTGGTGGAGAAGGCAGATAGACATTGAGAAAGCACAAGATTCTCACTCTGGGCCAGGTTCTGCAGAACCTGTTGGTAGAGTCCACTCTGCCAGCAGCAGAGTTGGTTTTAGCTTCCACTCGGTGTCCTCCTCTCACCTCTCCTGGAATCAACTGTAAAAGCTCCAGATACCTTCATGTGGCCGACGTGTTTCCATGTGCCATACAAATACAGCTGTCCTTCAGAACCCAGTTTAATAAGCAGTCAGGGGTCATGGCGCTAAGCTGCGGACTTGTGTTTACAATGCCCTCATTGTTGACTCGTGTGCGCGGTGTGCTCATGAAACGATGCCGAGGCTTATAGGATCAGTGGGAAAGTCAAACGTGCGGAGAGCCATGAGAACCTCATTATGTCATTTGGATGAGGGACGCCGCTGTAAGACCCGTGTAAGCTAACGCAGCGGCAGGTTTACATCTGTGGAAACGGCGCTGTGAGTCACCTGTGTCTGTGGGGAGGTGTGTGTCTTCTGTGATCTGCTCCAGTCTGCCCAGCAACGCTTCGATGTTGGTTTTAATCTGAGTCAACTCTGACTTGATCGCCTGAAGCTCTGCACCTCTCACCGCTGGAGAGAGAGAGAGAGAGAGAGAGAGAGAAAGAAAGAAAGAAAGAAAGAAAGAAGAGAATAATTAATTCATTTCATATTGTATTAACATTGTCCTGAAAGAAAAATAAAATGAAACGTTCACAGGAGTCTGGAGCAAACGACAGATGAAGAGGAAAGCGAGAGAGGAGAGGAGGGTGGGGGGGTAATGAAGGGGGACAGACAGGAGGACAAGGACGTCTCTGGTAGCAGCAGAAGTGGAGTCATGCAACACATCTGGTGGTTGTATTTGTTTCACCACAACAAACTGACGATTGCTCGCATATTTCACCGGCAGCGAGGGAGCGAGGGGCTGTTGCTCAACGCTCGTCCACTCCTCCCTCCCTCCCTCCATAATTTCTGGTCTTACTCCCAATTCATTTCTTTCCTCTCTCTGCTCATTTTTGTCTCCTGTCTCTCTACCTGACCTCCCCCGCTCTCTTTCTGTCCTCCTCCTCTA
This sequence comes from Pseudorhombus dupliciocellatus, assembly GCA_016785235.1. NCBI lineage: Eukaryota > Metazoa > Chordata > Actinopteri > Pleuronectiformes > Paralichthyidae > Pseudorhombus > Pseudorhombus dupliciocellatus. The sequence continues at coordinate 1,630,941 of JAFBJW010000312.1, forward strand.
CTCCCTGCATCCATTTCCATTCCCCTCCTGTCTAAGTGTTTTCTTTCCTCTCACTTCCTCGCACATTCTGAATCATCTGCACGTCTCTACTGTCAATACAAATGTCTTCACGCTCTAAGACGAATCTGTCTCGGTCCTGAAATGCACTAAAATGATCTTGTCTTCACTCGGCGTTCAAACTCAACCTCAAAGTGCCAGCTTTGCCGAGTTTGACCAGATACGCCGCTTCTGATGAGCCGGCAGCTGCAGGTGAGATATTTCCTGAAGAACCTGTGTTTCAGAGGAAAAGCGTCTCTCAAAAAACAAAGTTTTGAATTGTATTTATAAAGTAAATTTATACTTAAGATCCCCTTTGATGAACCAGTCAAATCTGATATCACTTCACTATATTTTATAGGGAAGTGGGTGAGAAAACCATCCGTAAAGATTTTACAGTCCGTGGCAGGATTCCACAGAATCCGGGTAGATGAAACTTGTGCTGTGTGTATTCTGTACTTCGGTTCTTTCACCTCCTGCACCGTCACCAGCTCATCATCCGGAGAAACACAATTAACAGAAACACTCAATCTGAACTTTACTGACCTGGCGAGGCTGCGTGTGCCTCAGCAGATGATAGTAACTATGCAGCATGAGCATCCACAAAGTCCATGGATCTGCAGCGCTAACAGAGGATTGGCGCCTGAGAAGATCCAGGTCTTCTCTGAGAGGTTAACGAGCCTCAGATGTTCCTTCAGCTCGCTGGCCTGCATTTCAAAAGGTTAAGCTTCCATCTTCTGTTGTGCAATATGTTGCATCCTCTGGATCTAATAAAAGTCAGACGCCATAAAACACTTGTGGTAACACTTGATTCTCTCTGAAGTTAAAAAGCGGTAATAAGAGGACGAGGGGAAAAAGGGAGGAAGTATTTAACTATTGATGACAGCTTAAACTCCGCTTCTCCGGGTTTCATGCGCCTCCTTGACAGTATCACTGAGCGCAGGACTGCAGGGACCCCATGAATACATTATCCGAGCAGCTTCTTCAGAGACACATGTTGGGATCTGAAGCCTGAGAACGATGTTTAGAATACAATGCTGCATTTAAATTATTCTTTTAATGAGAAATTAATTGTTCTTGCTGTAGTTTAGTGGCCTCTGACAGACGCTCTTTATCATAACGTTATTGTTCAACACAGAATGGGTCAACCTGTCAGAGCCCATTCTGCTTTTTAAACATACAGAGACGAGAGGAGCGGGGAGAAACTCTGCAGATCCTTGAGTCCACTCAAATGCAGTCGGACAACAGTTTAGCCAGAGATATGCGCAAATACAAGAGCTAATATCGGAGCAGTCAGGGTTCATTTAAACAGCAGGAGCAGAGCTGTGGACCTGGAGTCTCCGTGCAGTAGCTCCGGAAATATGCTGACCTCTGACCCCTGAGAGTCCCTGCAGGGAGCAACAGGAGAGGAGACGCTTCTCCTGAGATGGAAAACTGTGAACTGGGTGAAATGTTGAAATGTTCATGTGACCAGACAGGGTATTTGGGATTTGGGAAAACATCCTCACATCTTGCATTATTTTTTTTGGCCTCGTTTCAAACATGATGTGGCATCTTAGGTTAAGACGTGCCATACATGTCACAGGCAAGCCTAACCAGGCTATTAAGCCTGCCCCACATTATCCCATACTTGCAGTGGGCAAACCATTTGAACATTTAATTACTGATTGTGAGGGGCCCTTACCCAAGCCAAAGTCTGGGTCTCAATATTTGTTGACTGTGATGTGTCAAGTCACACCAGCTGCGTATCAGAGCCAAGGCTGTAGTTGAGGCCGTAACACAATTTATTGCTAATTTTGGAAGTCCAAAGATTATTCATTCAGATCAGGGATCAAACTTCTCATCGCATTTGTTCCGTCAGGTTCTCAAACATCAAACCTAATCAAGCTTCAGCTTACCTTGCACAGAGTCAAGATGCTTTAGAACGATTTCACCAAACTTTAAAGTCATTGCTGTGAGCACACTGCACTGAAATGGATAAGGACTGAGACGAAGGTTACCTTGGTTGCTTTTAGCAGCAAAGGAAGTGTGTCAGGAGAGTACTAGTTTCAGTCCTAATGATCTAGTCTTTGGTCACAAGGTACACGGACCGTTGCTCCATGATGAGTGGATTGCAGAGGGAACCCCCACCAAGCTTGATAGAGTATGTTAATGGATTCCAATGCAGGCTTTAGCCAGGCTTTGGCCAGTTGGCTAAGGGAAAACTTGAAAAGTCTCAGACTAGGATGAAGCATTGGTATGACCAGCGCGCTGAAGCTCGTCCGTTTAGTGAGGATGACCACGTACTTGCTGTGTTGCTGATTGTGCAGCCACCATTTCAGGTTTACTGGTCAAGTTTACTGGTCCATATGCTGTTGTCTGAACAAAACTATGTAATTGCTACTCCAGACCAGAGGAAAAGAAACCAGCTTTGCCACATACATTTGTTAAAACCATATTATGCGTGTAATCCATCTAGGGCTAAGTCTGTTGCAGTCAGCATTTAATGGGGGGGAGTTGCGACACCTGATGCATGATCGTTTAAAACCCTCTAACGCTCTTGAATTGTCTACACAACCCAGGCCAGAGGCTCAAGCGGTGGGCTATGTTGCTGCAGCCGTACAACCTGGACATTCAGCACATTAAAGGAAAAGATAATATTATGGCAGACGCATTGTCCCCTGCACCTGTGTGGATGGGACATCTTAACTACTAATATGCCTTCTTCTTTGTTCTCTGCGCTGTCCTCTGCAGCCTCTGTTTCTCATCCTCTTAAAGTGCTCCTAGGTACCAAGGTTGCTGAGGTTGTGAATGCTGAGCCTGGAGAAAGGATGAGAGTCGAGTGATGGAGGGATGTTGGTAGGAGGGTTGTGTTGATTTTACCGTTCGTCTGTATTTTCACCATGGTTAGGTTATTTGGTGTCCTAAATGTGTTTGTGGGTGGGAGGCTGCTTTCCCTTGCGCTGCAGGAGCTAAGGAGGTGGAGCTGCAGTGGGAGGCTATAAGCAGGCCTTGTTTCACAGCTGGCTGGCCACTGGCCTCACCTTGTGTTTGTAGTTGCTGCTTGCACACTCACACAAACTCCAACGTAGCAGACACACTGATTTACAGACTGACATACGACTTTTACCTGTGCTTTTCATTGCATTTATACTATTGTTAAGTAGATGTTGTGTGGGGTTCCAATATTTGTCACTGCCCTGTGAGCCAGGTTGTGACAAATCCCAACCGAGAAGACTCTGTCTCGGAGCTAAGGCCCGTCAAGGTTGGGATAATAGCGACAGCAAGTGCATTGAATGTATGTCAAGGGAAACATGTGAACACTTGGTTCCGGAACTGTCCCAGACTTCCCACGGATGAAAGACGCAGCAGGACATTGTCAGAGACAGAGAATCGACTGGAGCGTTCAGGACGTATTAACTCTTCTTCTTGAACCACCTTCTCTGAGCCACAGTCACTTTTGATTCGCATGAATTAATTTGCAGCCTGACTGAGTCACCACCGTGCACAGCTGGAATCCCGAGCAACTCCCCTTGAAAGTTATAAAAACCAAGGGAGGTGGCAATAAAATAATGACCAGGCAGGTGAGGAGGATCCTTTCACATGTCAGAGCCCCAGAGAGTAGATAATAAAATATGGACCAGGCCGTGTCTATGTAATAGTCATGTGATGTCTCGATGTTTAAAGCTCCAGAATCTTGACGCAGCTTCTAAACATTGGTGTATATATAAATAAATGAATAAATAAATAAAACCTGAGACGAGTCGATGAATGTTCCATCACGTTCAGGCGAGTGAAAGAGCATCGCTGCTCCCTTCAGCTCCCTCAGATATTTCTGATTTAAACTCTCACACGTTTTTCTATCATGTCACAAACTCTCCTTCTGATCGAGGTCGTTCACTTTCTGAGGCATCTGTGAATCGGGGCTATACGAGTTATTAATTTAACTGTTGTTTGATGTTGTTTAACTTTTCACCATTTCACATCTTTAGAAACGACTCAGGGAAAGTTGTGAGAATGTTAAGGAAACGTTGTTTCTGGTATTCTTGTGTTAAAACCAACGTGAGGTGATCATTTGATATTTGAATCCATGACACGCTGGAAGACTGAGAAATAAAATAGACTTGCTGTCTGTGTCTGCTGCTGGGTGACTGACAGCCAGGTGAAAAACCATCCTGTGTAAAGTGGAGTTGATGGTTTCAGTGGTTTGGAACAATAATGTCAGTCCTTCATTATGAACTTTGTAAAGACAGCAGAGTGAGCTGTAAAAGAAGAAACTCTGGAGTGCGATTCATTTCCTTTCAAATCCATTCGCGATGCGACTGTGATGAGTGACACAGAAAGACATGGAAACTGCTCTGTGAGGGGAAACTCAGCAGAAACAAGAAAAACAAAGGTCAGAGTCAGAGAGACGAGAGCTGACGCAGCGTCTGTCCTCACATCCACAGTCTCAGCATGACACACGGTGAATGTTTCATGAGCAGGAGGCAAAAATAAAGCGACAACAGTCGACCCGATGCTTGAACCTTCCACCGACAACATGCAGGACACGAGCTGGAGGGAACGGGAAGGGGTTAGGTCAGAGGAGAGAGAGAGAGAGAGAGAGAGACAGACCTGGGGACGTCCTGCTGTTGATTCTCTGCTGGATGGGGGACATCTGAAACCGCCTCAGCGGGAAGATAAAGAAGCAGATAAAAACAAACCACAGGAACTCACATCTCTGTCTGTTTCCGTTGCTGGTGGGGAGGACTGAGGCGTTGCGCGCCAGCAGTTTGACTGGCAGTGACTTGACTCGCCTCACCAGGGGCACCGCCAGCCGCGGGCGCTTGATGGGCACCACCCGGGGGACTGGAGACACCCTGCTGCGGTACTCAAATAACCTGAAGACGGAGGACAGGAAGCAGGACGGGGGAAACAAAAGACAGGAGACAATTAGTCTAGATTCTGAGATGTGTGTTCAGTGATGTCAGGGAACAGCTGCAGGAGACACGGCACAAAGGCCACCACGGAACCAGACGTCATCTGGACTGACTGTTTCCCTCAGTAATAAATGTTATCCATGCAGAGTGAAGACATCAGATGAGGCCCTCAGGTTATTATTATTATTATTATTATTATTATGTTTTAAAACAGGTTTGATTTAAGTTCCTCAGCAATGACCCTGGTGAAGACATTAAAGAACCTCCTCAGTGTTTTTAAATATCTATTAAAACCACATCTGTGCAGTAATGGGGTGCTGATGAGTCTGTTTATGGTGGAATAATAAGAAAAACATGACAGGTGAATGCTGCCATGAGACAGAAATAATCACCATTTCCTGTAATTAAGTTTGTATGTACATTATAAACATTATATATTATTATTATTAAGAGTGTAACAATGACATCTGTTGTTTAGACACACACTCCAGTAAAAAAAGAATAAAAAAGATGCCTATGATTTCTCTTGACTTCTTCATGACGTCATGGAGGCTCAGAGGGTCGAGAACCTCTAGTTCTGGGTCTGATAAGAAGATAAGAAAATCCGCATGTTGTCCATCCAGAGTGATACTGGGAGGCGGGGTGAGATCACACATCTGGGACAGGTGTAAATCACAGAGGAGGTCTGGTCCAGCTGGTCAACACATTCAACATCTGCTAACACAGATGTTTCATCCCCTAAAGCTCAGTCGGATTGTTCTGACTCCAACATAGGGGCTAATATGTGGGAGGTGGATGGATGTGAGGAGGAGGGTGGCCGGGCTGAGCCTGGGGCATGGGATGAAGAACTCCAATATCTGGGGGGGGGGCATGTAGGTAGTTGGGACGTCTGATTAGCTCCGTGGATGCATCTGTCTGGAAGAACTCCAAACATCTGGAACGGCCTGAGGAATGAGCATGACGCGCTGGGGGGATTATTTTCCCATCTGGGACCCCAGAATCCCCCACAGATAGCTGACAGACGAGGCGATTTCATTAACCCCCCCCCCCTCCACGAGTACACAAGTAGTTAAAGCCCTCTGTGCATGTGCAGAACGACAGCAACACGTTGTGGACGATGACTGAACTCATGCTAGCTGAAGCTGGGTCTTGAACCCATAGATTAACACCTTCACACACATTCCATATTTACAGATCGATTTCTATTAATTTATTATTATTATTAACTATTATAACACAGTCATTAAATAGGCCTGGGGATCAAACCACCAACGCCCTGGTTATAGGACTGTACCACTTGATTTATCGTCCACCAGCAGGTGGTTGATGATCCCTGCATGCTCTCCAGAGGACGCACGGACAGAGTTACACAACTGGCTGTGAAGGTCAAGGACGAGCCGGAGGAGCACCGTTCGCTGGCTGTTCCTTCACAAGTGGAAAAGTGATGAATTATTCAGGGAATTAAGAAACACAGGCGCTCTCCCTGAGAGAGAGAGAGGAGCCTCTCTGCAGCTTCATTTCAAAACAGACAAAGTTTGATGCGTCCTGACTGGAGTGGAAAGATGCTTCTGCTTTTCACCCGCACGCACCAGCATCTCTTTGAGTTAAAACACGAACCTGGAAAGTTTCAAAACTCTGGTCTGTGACACTGAATAACCCTCAGGTTGTTATCAGGGCTGACACCAGATCCTCCCCGTCTCCAATAAAAACATTCCCCTCAGAATACTGCTCTCATCCATATTTACAGGTTCCTGTTTTCTATCCAGAGCTCCGGGTGAAATCTGGACAACTTCTCCAGAGTTTGTGTTTAAGAGTCGTTCACAACAGCAAATCATCGGTTCAGGCAGGAGGCGGGGCAGCCGACAGGGACAGGAAGTGATGTGTTTACTCTGCTACTGAGATCAAAGACACCACCATCAGCAGTTATCTCCGGACTTTCAAAGGTCGGACGGAGGAAGTCCGTAGAAACTGCAGCGTCCTCCTCCACAGGAGATCGGTAGACTTCGGTGCATGTTTGAAAGCCGCCTCTGATCTTTGACTGAGGAGTCGCTCCTGTGCCAGGCGGCGCTCACGACTGTCAGCGTCCCTCCTTGGGGCGATCCTGTCCCCGGATTGGAGACAGACGCTGACGTCTGCGCTCATCAGAGGCATCGCGGCTGATTCATGTCAGCTGCACAACTCCGTGTCCTGTTCCGCTCGGTTCACTTTAGGAAAACAGAAAAGCCGTCTGGTTCTTCGCCTCGTTATTTTTCTACATCACTTGACGTAAAGATTTGATTTCAAAGCCCTCGGCTCTCACGGAATCAGTTCAGACCAAACGTTTGCTGGAAGCGCGGGCGATCCAAGGAGGACGAGCGCAGACGTTTCTTTTCTGCACTCTCCACTTTAAACTTTGATGATTTTGTTTTGTTTCTCTTTTGTAAACTTTCAGCTGCTCCTGTCAAACCGCTGCGGCGGTCGACGAAAATCCACTAAACCCGGCCACATGCTCCTCGTTATTGGCTCGACACAAACAGAATCCTGCTGAAAACTGAAAATATGCCGAATATGACCTCTTGCTGTTTGGCCACTGTGAAGGATTATGGGTAATATATCAGCAACAGTTCACAAAGGGAGCTATTGATTAATTAGGATGTGCATGTGCTCGGTCTCCAGCTGAGAGGCTCTGGTGGATTCCTCTGCAGCCGTGAATGCATCAGCCCATCGATTCTCCACATGGAGGATTTATTCAAACATTTTTGCAGGTGCACGGCTGCAGCTCGCGAGCGTCCACGTGTTCTCCAACAACAACAGAGCATCCATCTTCTGAGGCTGAGAAAAACTGGCCCGTCCTGAACCACCTCTGTTCTGCAGCATCTTTAAGAAATTACACAAAACAATTGTACTCTTCTAATGGCTGAGTAAATGAATATAAATTAAAATTTTTAATAAATGATTATATAAACAAAGAATGATTCTACTGAAGTTTCTTCATATATTTAGTTTCATCATTAAATTAATATGAAAGCAGAAATACATTTTGCAGCATTTGAATCTTTAAGTTAAAACATCTTTACAGTTAAAACACTTCTGTCACCGTTATGGTATGTTCTCTATCTATTGTCAGGTCACGCCATGTTCCGCGCATCGGTCATTTATTTTATTTTGTAGTATTAGCCATGTTTCTTGTTTTATTTTGTAGACTTCCTGTTCCTGGTCGCCCACCTGTGTCTCATGTGTTTTGATGCCTCTCTGGTGGCGTTTGATCCAGAGATGTTGTTTTGCACTTTCTCATTATTTAAAGTGCTGTGGCTTTATTATTATTAACAGATCTAAATTAACTAAAACAAATGCAGCTGTCACCTGACTTTAACCATGTTTGATTTATTTCATTTAAAGTATTGGTGTGATTCTCAAACTATTTCCATCCTTGTTTGGTGACGCTGTGTTTGAAGATAAACTCTTGATTCCCCCCAGATCAGAACCGTCTCGTCTTTATTTCCACGTCCATGCTGTCTGCACCGTAACAACAACCGCCCCACGCGGTGCTTTAAACTTCTCCGAGGGTGAACGCGATTAACCTTCTGCTTGATCGGGTCTGAGTGCTCGCTCTTACCTGTCATAGAACTCTTCTCTGTAGTAGTCATAGTCGAACTCGTAGCTGCTGAGGGACAAGAGACAATGGGACATATTGACAAAGTGTTTTACAAGAGCAGCTTTAAAACCACACAGAGAAACATCACACTGGAACAAAAGCCTTTCAGAAAAATAACAAATAACACAAATGTCTACAAAACACATTGGAACACAACACACAACAACGTCATCAGAGACGAGGACAAAGTGAAACCTGTGAAAACACAGAGCGGATGATGTGGGAGATTTAACAGGCACACACTCGGGTCCTCAGAGAGTGAACCCAAACAAGAGCAGAGGATCGGGGGGGGTCTAGGGACGTCACTTTGATGTGAGTCTAGGTCAAAACTCCCCACTAGTCTGTGTCCAGCTTTATTTTATCTCTAGAGGAGACGACTCTACGGGAACCAGCATGAAGTCCATTTGTCGCTTCATTTACTGACATCTTTAGGTCATTATAAAGATGATTCTGTTTTGTTTCTTTTAAACATTTCCTCTGGCAGGCATAACATGGGGGGGGGTCGCCGTTTCTGATCCCCACAGACATAAAGGTTTTGACAGGCTCTGGTGCAGGAGGACGAAAGACATTTACAAATAGAAGACAAACACTTTCTCATGATGCTCTGCTTCACGAAACCCCAGTGTGCACCTGTAAAGGGACGCCGCAGATCTCTTCAGGCCTTTAGGTCTGCTGGGCTTTGGCTCGCCCGCCATGTTGACGTCTGGGAACAAAACAGAGGACACAAACTCAGCATCAACTCATCAAAAAGACTAAAGCTTCAACACTGGACTCATAAATACTTATTCCACAGAAGAGAGAGAGAGAAATGAAAAGGTGCAGAGATGATGGGTGTGTTGTGTGACGGCGTCCACTGGAGGGCGCTGCTGAGCCATTTATAACATGTAGCAGCAGCTCAGTGTGTTCACACTGATTAACATGTTAGTTACATGTGTGACATGAGCTTCAGCCAGAGTGACGTCACAGAGAATTAATGATGGATGATGATGCGTCTGTTAATAAATTATAATTATTAGTGCGATGACAAAATGTAAAAGAGATATATGTTCTATCAGAGAGGAACAGCATCTAAACTCTGAGTCAGGATTCAAACAAACTTCGACTCCTCCCACCTCTCACTGAATTAACCTCTGCAGCTGACGTGCACACAGGCCGTTGCTAGGCAACACAGCAGCAGCAGATACGCCAGAGGAAACAACAGTCGGTTTATTCAGTGAGCGTGGAACTTCTTCACAGGCGTCTCCTCCACACGTGAGACCTCAGCTGTGCACGTTCAGTATGAACATTACGTTGACGTGCATTTGACCACGTGCACACGTCTGGAGCCACCAGCGATTTCATCAGCGGCAGAATTTGTTTCTTTTGCCACCTTCAAACATCATGAGTCATAAACACACATCAACTGATCCATCAGGCTTCGTCTGATCCCAGCTCGCTCACACGCTCACACACACGCTGCACCGGCAGTCCATTAAGGAAACGTGCCCGTCCTCCTCCGGTGACTGGACATGAACCAGTGGAGTCGCTGACACCAGTCCGTCTCGTGCGCTCCGTCAGGGGGAACAGACAGATGGAGGGAAACTCTCAGGCTCATTCTGCTCACATCCCATCATCCCCTCTGAGTCACAGGGGAGGGGACGGTACAGGGTTCAGGGACTGAAACAGGAGCTGGAGCTGAGGACGTCAAAGTTATTTCCCGTGGACCCTCGGAGGGACTCACCGAGCGTCTGTCCCGCCAGCAGCCGGCCGTTCTCGCCAATCACGGCGCCCCGGGCGTGCCTCTCGCTGGCGTACTGGATGAAGGCGTAGCCCTTGTGCACGGAGCAGCCCAGCACGCGGCCGTACTTGGAGAAGATGCTCTCCACGTCCGACTTCTTCGCCACCGCCGTGTTGAGGTTGCCGATGAACACACGGGAGTTGATGGACTTTGGGTCGGTCTTGTTGGTCACGTTGCTCGTCTGGACCTTCAGTGACATGCTGGACCGGGGGGGAGAGGAAGTGACGAGCGGAGGGAGGAGGACCTGAAGGGGAGGAGGGCAGAGAGGAGATACGATTAATGGACAGATCCTGGTGTCACCTCCCTGACATCAGAGCTCATCAGAGCAATGACGACGAGTGTCAATTAGGATTTATTTATCGACCATTTGTGTGTGTGCATGCAGCTCCTCTTGCGTCACGTTTGCATGTGCATGCATTTAACAAAATGTTAGTCTTTTATCATTTGTTGAAGAAGTGCAGAAAAACACACACACACACACACACACGCCGAACAGCAGAGAAACACATGAGCGAAGGAGGAAAAAATAATAATTCTGGGATCTTCAAACTGCAGTTGAGGTGCAGCTGAGCTCATTGGAAACTCAACAATTCCACAAACACAGACACACACTTGCGAGGGACCACACACACGCACACACACACATTCGATTTGCTGAATCAACAGCAGTGTGTGTTTGGCTATGAACACCTCAGTCGTCTCTCAGGGTCAAGTTCAATTTGATTTATTCTATTTTGACCAACCTGGTTCATGTTGGAAGGTGAAGGTGTGAGATGCGCGCGCACACACACACACACACACACACACACACAGTGCAGTGACTCTATTCAAAGTGAACCACATGTTCAAACACACCAGTCGATAACCAGCTCTGTCGGATGTGTGTTACGACGAAGTGGATTTTATTTATTTTCTCCACATGTGTAAATCTAAATCTACATTTGCATCAGTGGAAAACACACTGAGCCTCTCAGCTCGAATGAGACCTCGGAGTAAATCCAGCTCTGCGCTCCTGCAGGAATCAGGAGGACACTTCCTGCGCCTTGTGCTCCATAAGCAAATTATCGGTAAGAGCTTCCTCCTCCGGGGGATTCGCCACACGATGATATGCGCTCGCATTAGCATGAAACTGCTTCAGGTTGGTAAATGACTGAGAGAGCTGACGTGGTGTTTTTTCACAGAGATTCCAGCTCATGAATTCCAATGAGCTCCAAGTCGTAGTAATACTTTTATCCTGAACAGCGACAGGGCCTCCGAGAATCTGGTGAGGAACGCTGATCCGCAGGAAGCTCACTGATCGGGGGCGGGGCCTCCTCTGAATTTAAATTTTAAAATGTTCATAAAAGAGGAATATGCTTCAGTCACATCTGGGGTTGCAGGTCAGTGTGTGTGTCAGATCCTCCATGTGAACTTTAAAGCAACTTTGACTAACATTAACATCCTGAGACGCCGTCCGTGAATCACATGCCGCTTTTTTGCAAAAACTACAACCAAACAATAAAAATGGACATAGACCAAACAAAAGCATTAAAGATGGTTTCTATGCTTGTAATTGTTGTAATGCACAAACACACGAGCTGTATGAAGCTGTTGGGGTGGGGCAAAGTGGCGTCCCCGTCTGACAGGCCACACCCTGATCAATGAACATGTTACCAGAGAGAGAGTTTGTGGGATTCACTGACTCAGATCTAAGAAACGCCACGTGTCTATCACTTTCGTCAACCTCGTTGATTCTGCCCCTTTTTTCTTTAAACTTTTCCGAGGACGTGAACATGAAGGAACTGAATTTACTGCGAGCAGACGTCTGAGCAAACAGAGCCACACTCCCGCCTCCGAGATTCACAGCGCTCGTTTCAGATTCTCAACTTTCAGCCTTTGTGAAAATCAGAGGTCTGAGACTGTGGTTTTAGTATCGAGCCAGAGGAGGTAAACACATCTGTGTTGCTTCAGCGTCCTCATGTTTAATTTACATTTCTTTACATCCGTCCAGAGCGCCGCAGTTTGAAGTGGCTCCTGTGATGTCTGAGTGGATCCTTCATCACAGCTCACAAATAACAACTGGGACTAATGTGCAGCTTCCAGAGCCTCAGTGTTGGCATGTTCCGGTCGGTCCGTGGTTTCTCCTGATCCTGGCTGAAGGTTTGAGGACAGCGGTTGTCCCCTGTGAAGAGGCGAGTGCCGCTGCAGCAGTGAGGACGCTGTGAGGCAACATGAAGAAGAGCGAGGAGTGACTCATTTTCCATCATGGCTTCTACGACTCTTTCTAACCGTGACGTTAACCAGAACTAAAGATCCTCAAGATCAGCTCAGGTTCCCGTGAGAGCTTGTGTTCAATCGTCGTTCTGATTCAACAAATAATCTACAAAAGATATTTTAAAATAAATATCTGAAACCGTCCTGATGTCTCCTGGACAAGCTGCAGTTCTGTCCTGGTGCAGCCGTGGTTCAGCTCACTGTTGTTAGATCGATCCCTGCTTCAAGAGCAGAGAGTGAAGCAACCTGAAGGTCAAAGGTCAAGGAGAGTCCCACCTGAGGTTTGACTGTGTCAACGTGAGTTCAGAATAAAACCTCACTTCTTCTCCATACGTTCACGTTCTGTTTTCACTCCACTTGAAATTGTGTGAAGCTTTCATTCCTGCTCTGATCCATTCATGTTGAATTATCGCTCCAGGTAACAGCTGTGGCCAAGGGATAAACACACACACACACACACACTCTGGGTCTTGGCTCGCAGTTTAACTGAAGATGGAAGCCCCCCCCCGCAGGTCTGCAGTCCGTCTCACACACACACACACACACACATTGAGTGTGAGGAGACGACAACAGCAGCAGCCCACACAGCTCCGATACGTTCTAATATATTCTGTGAAGAAGAAAAGCGAATAAAAGCCATGGCTCCGCCTCCGTCCTCGCTCCTGCCACTTCACATCTCTGCACTTAGACTCATGTGAGACCTCAGAGAAACATGGCCGAGCATCAGGAGGAGAGAGAGAGGGAGGATCCGTCTGGTGCTGCAGTGATAATCAAACTGAGCTTCCCGCAGGGCCGGACAGGGACGAGGTCAATGCATGTGATCTGAGGGCACCTCACTTGTTGGTCACATGTGGGGCTCTGAGGCTGCGTCTCCTCCTCCTCCTCCTCCTCCTCTCCTGAGAGACGCGAGGAGGGAGGCGATGACCAGGAGCCTCGAATCTCTCTTGGTTTGATTATTTCTGTCCCGGTAATAACAACAGAAGAATCCAATCGAGCCACGCTGCTGGAAATGTCCCTTCCATTTCCTCGGCCCATTACGTGGTTCTGTGGTTTGTTTTGAGGCTGAGTCGATGTTTTACAGCCTTTCATCACCAAACTACCCATGGAGCTTTGATTTGAGCCATTTACAGAAACAAACAGAATCATGTGGCAGAGCAGGGACACCGATCACTCCACTGTTTCGCTCACCGCGGGAAAATCAGAGAGCAGCGCATCAAGCAAACGGAAAGGAAATAAGACTAAAAGAAAATTAAAAAGACAGGAGGTTCAAACTGCTGCTGGCATGACTGGGAAAGTCCATTTTAATAATCACACAGATTATTAACAGCTGCTCTGAACCCTCGACTCAGAGAGTAAAAACTCTGAAGAAACGCCCCGACATCGGAGAGAGTGTGACTTTGCGGCTGCTGACATCAGGGCCCGCACTGGGAGCTGTAACTGGGAGCTGCTCACCGCTGGACTCATTCCAGTTGACTCGTCCAGTCCCACTGGGGACCCACAGGTGGCCTATAAATCATGGCCGTGCAGGCCGGTGGGCAGTAATAGAGACAGATCGTCTCTCTTAGGCTGCATTAATGAACTGTTGTTCCTGGAAGCGGCCGATGGACGGGTCGATACCGCATTGTTTCCTGCTCTGCAACCCCTGCGCAGCCCGCCATCAGCCCGCCATCAGCCCGCCATCAGCCCGCCATCAGCTCTGTGAGTCAGTTAGAAGGAGAGCCATTTAATGAATCACTGATTAATTAAATAACGATTTCATAGATCCTCAACAAAGAACGCTTCCATCTCCATTTTGAGTTGACTGACAGGAGGTGGGCGGGGCAACCGTCAGTCATTATTTACCGTTCACTGTTTACATAAACATTACGTTTAAAAACTTCACTGTGAGCCCAGTTCAGTTGAAGCCAACGTTCCTCGCGTCAGTTTTCAGGTCGAGACGATCCAAGATGTGAAAACGTAACAAGAAAAAAAAAAAAAACTTGCGCGTGGTTTATGAAGTTACTTTTATCAAACTTCCTCTCCGCTCCTTTTCTCCCACTACTTCGTTAACCTCATCCCTCTCATTGGTTCTTTCTCTCCACTGATTTCCACTTCATCCTCCTTTTACTTTATTACCCTCCTCTCCCTCTCTCTCCATATTCAAACATTTACTGTCTCTTTATTTTCCTCTTTTTCATTCCTCTCCTCTGCCCATCTTCCCTTCCCTCCATCCCTCTCCTCCTCCTCATCATCATCCTCTCCCCCTCCCCCTCATCAAAATGTTTCTTTCCTTCCTTGTTCTCCACATGATGAACAACTGGCTGTTCCACTCATCCATCTACTGGGCAGCCTCATCTATCTGTCCACTGCCAGCCCACACACACACACACACACACACACACACTTTTCATATATAACAAAGGTACACACAAACGTTTAGCGTAACACCCACACACACTCAAAGTGTCCAGAGAGAAAAAGATGAAGTGTAATTTGAATGGACTTGACGACACACACACACACACACACACACACACACACACACACACACACACACATTAACCCTCAGGCCTTGCCTGAACAGCTTCTGATTAAAGAGCCTCTATAGAAAATCAATACCTCCTTCATTACAGCCTCACCTCTGTCTCTCTCTCTCTCCCTCTCTCTCTCTCTCACACACACGCACACAGTGTGAACGATACGCTTCATTATTTAAACGATTTATTTCCCGCCCCTTTAAAGTTTGATTGACTTACATGTGATGAATAATTTGCATGAAATTATCATTTGACAAAAATTAAATCTTGTTTTTCCTCCTGCAGCTGTGGATTACAGGATCAGCCCTTAACAGAGGAAACGCTAAAGAGTGACACACACACACACGTAGGTTTGAGTGTGCAGAGGCGTGTTTAATTTATCCTCCAGAGCAGATTAAAGCCTGAGCTGTTAAGATCTGTCCACCCCACAGGCTCCACTGTTAAAATAACAAGCACTCCCACACACCTCAGTGTGTGTGTGTGTGTCATGTATTGTGTGGAACATCAGTATTTTCCACCATGTTGAAAGCACTGGTTTCCTCAGTGACACTTTGGTCTGAAGCTGAGGAGTCCAGAGGAGACGTCTTTGTTTCTCTCTTCAATCTTTTGCATTTTGGTCCAAAAGCCTCGGCGCTTCTTCACATGTCGGAGGCTGATTTGTGGAACCTACAAGTCTGCAGGTCTATGAAGTCATTTAGCAGATGCTTTTATCCAAAGCGACGTACAAGCGATCGGTCCAAACACAAGCAAAAACCGGACCCTGAGCAGGTTCTGAACGAGTGAATCCAGGGAGCTCCGAACTGTTGTGGGTGTTAATCCGCTCAATATTTCATTATCTGGCCACTGACTGCTGCTGTGACTCGAAAAAACACTTGCTGAAGTTCAGACGAACAGAAGTGAAGAAGTGATTCTTTACTTCCTGGAGGAGCTGATGTGTTTCTATGTTTAATGAACTGACTGATCTCAGTCTCTTCCCCTTCGAGCCTCTTCCTCCATCCAGCGGAGAGGAGGAGGAGACCCGGTACCTACGTGTTCGTCTGGAGAAATACGGGGGAAACTGGGCGGAGCCTCCCAGAACAAACCGGCCTATGAAAAGCTCCAGCGGGAGAGCAACTCCTGAATAAACTGAAAGATAAAAATGGAGTTCAGGGACGTACTACAGGCGCTTGTCGGCGACGCAATGACGTGGCTCCAATCCGTGCCGATGGAAAACCACACTGGTTCTTAGGAAGAACAGGATTAGAACCAAGCTCTAGCACCTGGTTCTTTTGGTGGAAAAGCCCTAACAGAGAAGTTCTCTCTGTGCTCGGTCGTGGCTTTGTCTTTCATTGCTTTATTGAGCTTTGTCAGATTTTTGACAATTAAAAACAAACAAAAAAAAACCTATTAACCCCTCCCCTGCTGACCATCTACTGTCCAACAGATGCCGTGTGGTCAGTTTACCAGAGCAGTAAACCAAACTCTGAGCTGTAACAGGGTCAGGCGTTTCCTCCGAGCTGCAGGGGAGGTGATAACACGTGTGGGTATCGTCAGCAGTCGAGCAGAGGAAACTGAAACGAACCTGTATCATGCTGCTCTCAGTGCTTCTCCACCGTTTATTGCGACCATCAACCATCCTGACGCTGCGCCGTCACCCGGTGTTGTGCCGATACATCACCGGTGATTAACAGAGCTTGCCGGCGTCTCCCGGGGGCCGCCGCATCAGAACAAACTGCAGCGCCACGAGCGTTTTCCTCTGCAACACTTCGACTTTACCCTGGGTTTGAAAAGAAGGTTTTGAAAATAAATAATTCACTTTGTTACGAACCAAGAGTCGTTGTGCCGCTCGTCAGTTCCATTTCGCCACGGCTGGTTTTGAGTTCATGTTTATTTTAAATCAATAATAGAAAAAAAAATGTGCAGCTTCTGGAAAAGGGCGTTCAGAAATGAAAACTGCGAGCGGAGGAGTGGTGATGAATGTGACGAGCTTAACGACTGATCTCATAATTTATTGCTTTGTTTGAGACTCGGTCTGTTCATTCGTAATGTGGTTGTTTTCCTGCAGCGGCTGCACGCCACAGCGCGTACGCCACGCAGGCTTGGCAGCCGTCATTAAGGTGGGTCATTAGCATAGTGCTTGTACTGCATATTCTTTGTCATCAGCCCCCCTGCCCCACCCCCACCCCACTGCTCTACACTCAGGCTGGATTCTGTGCTAATTGGATCCAAACAAATAAACAAAAAACGGCAGAATGGGGGTCGGGGGGGGGGGGGGGTTCACTTATGATGATTCACATTTTTACAAATTCTCTTTATAGACTTCATGGAGAGAACATTTATACAGACTGTAAACACACACACACACACACACACACACATTTGTTCTCAGATTAAAATGGACTATTATTTTCCATGGATGTCTGAATTTAGAAGATGGCCGATAATGAACATCAACATTTTAACAGTTTTTAATTTGCTCTTCTCTCCACTGAGAGAGGTTCCTACAGGTGTTTGTTTTTTCTCCAGTGGAATTTCCTGTTTTCAGGTTTATGTTTTCTCTCGGCAGCTGACAGAAATCCAGCAGACGTCGGTTAAACATCTCATTAAAACATCCGTAAAGTTTTAGCTATCCTACGCATGCAGGAAGATTTTAGCATTAAGTGGCAGCCTCCGGTTCACGCGGTATGTTCTTAGCAGAGGCGGAACATGTCCATCCTCAAAGTGACGTGAACCTGGACAACTGAGGAAAAGCATATGTCTATCGCGCTGTGTTTGTCTCCTGATTCTGCCTCTGTCCTCCTCCTTCTTATCTCCTCCGCTCCACCTTTCTGATTATCTGTGTGTTTCTCTCCCTGCAGGAGGCAGGAAACAGAAAACACCAAGATAGCGGGATATAACAACCCCGGCTCCTGCCAGCGGCCGTAGACTGGCATTTCAGCTGATTGGCACCGCGGGCGCTCAGCACTGCAGCACATACAGGATGTTAATGGGAACCACAGCCGGGGGACACACTCGCACTCTGGACTCACAGTGTGTGTGTGTGTCAGCCTCTTTTTTACATGCACTAAGTGGCAGGACATCTACTTTCCACCTGCGTTCTGAACTTAACGCAGGACCTTCTGTCAACATCACCAGAGGCTGCAGTTGTGCGTGTGTCTGATTAATTATTGAATCAATCGGACCTCCGTCAAGTCCAATTATCTATGCTGAGGTTTTCCAGAATCACTGATTCGGCCTCAAGGTCTCAGGTTTGAATCCCGTGAGGAGAAAGCTAAACAGGAGGGAGTTTTCTTTTTTTTTTCTTTTTCTTTTTTTTGACATTTAAGAACCAAAGAAACCTTCCAGAGTCTGAATACTATACACCCAATACTTTTGTACAATACCGAGGTACTTAACTCAATAAATTAGAATATAAACATGACTGTCAAATTACATTATACATTAAAAACAATCAACTCAGTCCCAGCTGACACTGGGTGAGAGCCAGGGTCACGCTCCCACACGATCAATACAGACACAAACAAACACTCTCCTACATTTCCATTTTCCACATTTCTGCTACCGTCTCTCTATCTCTTCCTCCTCCTGGTATTAAGGTTTTAATGAGTTTCATCTTCGACTCAACTCTCACCTCCCTCTTCCTCCTCCATTTAATCCTTCCTCTCTCTCTTCCCCTCAAGAAACGAGCTCATTAAGTCGTCCAATCAGATTGTGTGTTTTCACCCCAACGCGGAAAATAGATTTCCACAAACGCGGGGGAGGGACTGGATCTCAGCCAAAAAGAGAAGCCAGAACATTTCGGCGTGGACGCAGATGAAGAGGCAGAGCCAGAGTTTTCCTTTAACGTTGGGAGCACGCTCACATATTTCCTTGGCAGAAATTCATAGATGTTGATGTTTAACGGATGAATATCGACAGTTTGGCCCAGCTAATTTAACTGTGCTTTAATAAGTCAGAGTTTTTTTTTTTGACAAGCGATCAGCAGCAGCTCTAGAAGCAGGTCCATAACGAACCTGATTCTAGTTTAATTTAGTCTTAGAATAATAAAAAAACATTGTGATATTCCGGACTCAGCCTTGTGTAGATTTACATTTCCTGCAGAGAAAATTGAAAACTACAGTTTGGTCTGTTCCTGAAGATTCAAACATTAATCCCTCATCCAGGGGAGGCAGTGGACCCCACACACACACACACACACACACACACACTGTTCGCAAATCAAACATTCCTCCGTGAGCAGTTAACCCACTGCAGAGAACACGCACTGAACACACATGTGTCCATCAGGAGAGGCCTTTCTGATTTCCATGTTTTCATGAATATCCCATCAGATGTGCCGCAGGGAGGCCACGCCTGACGGAGAGTGACCTGTGTTGCTTCACATTAACTGACAGTTTATCCCGGACGTGCATGGGCTGCAGATAAGAAGGCAGAACACACGGGAGGCGGCGCCTTGTCTCTCCCCGCTGCAAGAGGCTCAATTCCCCGCCGCCTGAGCCGGCGCCGCCTGACTCCTCCCTCCACATGGAGCAGCTCCACACCACACGCCTGCATTCAGCAGGACACACAGCTACCGGCCATTTATAGACAAATTATGCAGCGAGCATGAAATCACCGGGGTTCTGTTCCATCAGCTCAGAACACATTTTCACCAAATCTGAAGATATCCACCAAAGAAGTTCCAGATGTTGGGCTCAAACGATGATACGTTTGACCGTGACCTCGACCACCACTCTGACCTGTTCATCCTTCAGTCTTTAAGGTGTTTCCCAACAATCGGACAGACAACCTGAACTCATTACCTCTATACAGTCCCTCAGCCTAAAACTTAAAGGAAGGTCTGACTAAATACTTTAATGAGGCAATTGGATGCAGAGTCATGAGTACGCACATGCTCACACACACTCACTCACAAACACATAAACAACTTATGCACACTTGCTTATACCAATATTTATAAACCCTGTTTATGTGGCCAAATAAAATTCTGATAAATAAGAGGAGCAGCTTCATGCACATGCACGCACCCACACAAATGTCTTTTTAAGGGAGATATGAGGACGTGAAGAGCAAAGAGGAAGGAGAGAGAGAGAGGAAGGGAGAGTGCGAGGAAAGAAGATAAGAGACACAACCATAGAGGATGAAGAAGAAGAAGAGGAAAAGAACCCAGGAGGAGAGGTGGTGGGAAACAGAAAGGGAGGAGGTCAGGGTGTCAGAGGGCCTGATCCCTCAGTGGACTCATGATCCTGTGAGCACCTCAAATCAGCTCTGTTCACTTGAGCTGCTCAGAGATGTGAGAGTACGATAACGGCTGCAGGTTCTTGATGACTGACAGAAACTGATGCATCAGATTCTCTCTGTCGACAGAAACCTGAAAGACTTTCATCAGAACCCAGTGTTTGTCTGAGGAGCTGCTGTTTCCCCTCTGTCCCCCTCTCTCCATTTGTTTCTGTGGAGTGAGTCCTGCAGCGGATCTGTCAGAGCAGGCGCTGGCCGTTTGACAGGAAGTGTTTCCGCGCCGCGCTGATATGAAAATATTACGCCCGGGAGCAACGACATCAACAGAAAACAACTTGTCTTCAGGTCAGTGTCGGCGATTATTCGTCGGAGTGCAGGTTGTTTTTATCGCCTGTTTGCAGGAGGAGGCCGACATGACGGAGCAGTGGCGGCTCCACGAACCTGTCAGTGCCGGCTGTGTGTGTCCCCAAGCAGATTTTACTGCATCACATAAAACCAGACATTAATATTTGTCTCTGCTCGCACAGGTCACATGTTTTTATGAAGAATGCGGGTGGGCGGGTCTCAAAATTACCAAACATCTTCTTTGGACTGGAATGTCAAAGCTCAAGGTCGCTGTGACTGCACCGTATCCCAGAAACCCCTGCAGGGGCTTTTATTTCATCACATCTCCTCACCTGGACTCAAGAGTAGAAACTGGGGTCAAAGGTCAGATGTCAAGGTTTTGTCAGGATGCCTCAGGTTGCGTGTGTGGGGTTGTCGTATATTTTATTTATTTGTCATGTCATTTTCCAACCGCTTATCCGTTACCGGGTCGCGGGGGTAGCACGACTGCACCCAAATCACATTGCACCAGTAACCTGAGACCTCCTGCGGGTGGTGAGCCTACTGGAGGTGGTTCCTCGTCGGGGAATCGAACCCCGGTCCTCCGCTTGAAGACGGAGGTACTTATCCACTGCACTAACGAGGGTATTTATTTGTTAATATCTTTTTTTTACCCTGTTCCAGTTACGCCCCGTTACATTTTGTGATGACGCGACTGGCCACTGCGTCCTCACGCGCTTATCAGCGTGTACCAGAACCGTGCGTCGGTGCGTCTTTGACTGCTGCGACCACAGTGAACTGAAACCGGACTGTAACGCCACTACTTCTCGCGGACCTTGTCCGGTCCACGCGCTGTGAGACGGCGCTGCTGTTTAGTGGATGGGTGTGTACACTCTGCTGCACAGCGGCGCACGTCCCCACAGCCTTGCTCATTCAAATACAGGGGCTAACCGAATATAAAATACCATGTGTCTTACCTGTCAGCCGTTCTTCCGCATGTGACGTAAAAAAGTTGTAGTGTTGCTGTTTAGGGGGGTTTATATTTCGTAAAATAATGTGGGCGTAACATTTTGAATTGTTGAAATTTATTTTTATGAGCTGAGCATGGTGATTAGTATTGTCCAATTCTGGGTGTGTTTAGGCATCGTTTATAAAGGGTGCTGCTCAGAGTGGAGGGGGCTTTTGGAGAAGAAGGAAGTGTCTGACAATTCTCCAGGCCTCAGCAATGTGAGGTGCAGTTTATTTTCATGAGCCGAGTGTTTGCTGACTCGCTGACAGTATCTTCTGTTAATATTTTTGAAAAGTATTTTTCTATTTTTGCTTCTTTCAGTACTTTCCTGGCATTCTTGATTCGATCACAACATCACTGGTGGGAAACAAAACAATAAATAGCAAAACCTTAGAACCTGACGTCCCTGCTTCATCTGTGTGCCAGTCTCGAGACCCTCGACACCCTACATCTTACCCATTTATCTGAATAAAACCAGAGCTGCTCTGAAATCTGGTTGTGTCAAATCATCATGTAAACATAAGGTTTTTATTATTATTTATACAGTATTTATAGGAAGCCTTTGTGTGTGTGTGTGTGTGTGTGTTGGGGGGGGGGGGGGGGGGGGGGGCTTTAATGGGGCTGTGTATTTATACAGTATTTATAGGAAGCCTTTGTGTGTGTGTGGGGGGGGGGGCTTTAATGGAGCTGTGTGTACATCAGTAGATGTGTTTTTATGTGCCAGTGTGTTCACATGTTCAAACAATGATAGATGGAGGCAATTTCTTCTCCACATCATAAACAAGACACATTTATTAACCACTGTAAATCGTGCCCCCCCTCACTGTAATGAAGCCACGGCTTGAAGCTACATCTTCATCTTCATTAAACTGTCTTTCCTCATAATCTTAATATTCAAATGAAGAGGCGTTAGCTGTGTTAGCTCTTTTTTATCCTGTTTGTTGTTGCTATGGCAACCAGCTCAGAAACAGGTGCAGTGAACTAGCTGCTGCTAGCATGGTTGCTAACAGTCAGCAGGTCAAAGGTGAAGTCAAACGCTCACAGCTCTCTGGTCTCTGACCGTGGTTTCCTCGTTGCAGAAACACGGCATGCTGTTCACTTCGCCGAGACAACAACAACAACAACAAGAGGAAAACGCGGAACAATGGGGCTGATTCAGACAAGGACGGGCGGCATTGTGGGAACAGGGCGAGGACGAGTGCAGAGCTCAGCTCAGCGAGGCCACGATGAGTCCTAGGAATAATATAATAACACACACTTTTTCTTTTTACGGGGTGAGGTCACCTCACAAATCCTATTCATGCTGCAGAAACATCTTCTAATGACGTGAATGTTAATGGACTGGTTTGCTGGAAGAGGGCGGGGATGCACCAAACCAGGGTTTGCTTGCGTCCTGCGGCGTGAGAGGGGACGGGTCCTCGCTGTGGAATGATGAAATAAAATGGTTTCTCCACTCAGAAACAAAGAAGCAGCTTCCTCAAAACATACATATTGAAATAAGACGTCTCCCAATCATCTGCTCTGAAGTCCCCCGTACCTGAATCAAAGCAGCGTTTGTCCTGATGACAGCAAAGCTCCAACCGTGTCAGATAACATAAGAACACCAAAGTCTGAACTTTAAATTCATCCAGAAACCTCCGTCCGTCTGTCAGGGCTCGTCCACATAAAGAACCAGGTGCTAGTTCGGTGCCAGAGCTTAGTTGGTTCTAATCCTTTTCTTCCTAAGAACCAGTTTGGTTTTCCAACCCTATCCAGCTCTGATTTAACCCACGTCCTCACACGGATCAATTTATTCCTGCCATGAAGATGAATTCAGTTTTCACCGGTGAAGGCTCTTGATTAATAATTCACGGTCTTATTTCAGCTCCACAGTAATCGACTCCATTCTCAGCTCCTTCTGTGAACTCAGATCTCAAACACAACTCGAAGCCACCAGTCCATTTCCACAGCCACTACCCACAATGCCACAGTATTAAACTTTCAGCGTTAAATCTCATCATTTATTTAGCCGGTATTTATCCGAGGAGAGTTTGCAAAGTGCACGGCCTTGATGCCGAGCACTGTCCTCAACACGTGCACGCCCCAAGCAGATAGAAAAGCCAACCATGTGCCTTGCTCACGGCCACGTCTGCAGTCCAACTCTACAGACATTTGTAAACTTTTAACTTGTAAACCAATTATAACTTATGTATTAGAATTTAAAACTGTAACAATTCCTGACTGTCCGTTCCACATTTTACATTATTACATTTTTCATTATGTTATTTACTTGTAAAAAAGCAGAGCTCTTCGACAATAAAGGCTTTCCATTCTATTCTATTCTATTCTATGTCTGGGGCTGGTGCATCCAGACTGAGCGGCACTGAGGTTCAACTCCGCTGCCCTCGGCCCTGTGAATCCGATGTGGTGTCGCACATTTATTGCATCATTATTATTATTATTAATATTATTATGGAGACTCAAGGCTGCTGCTGCCATCTCAACACCAACAACAAGTACATTAACAAAGCACAAAGCACAACAAAAAGCTGAGTAAAGATCTCAAACGTTTATTAATGGAATGTGACTTCATGAAAACAACTTCTCTGTCGACGTTGATCCAAAACATGATTATTCCAAAGTTTACAGTTTGGCGATCATCTTGAGAAAAGAATCTCAACCTCAGGACAAATGTTTCCATCCACTCACAGATTGATGCAAAGGTCAAAGGTCACGGTGATCCTCAGTCTGGCTGTCACACCGGCGTGGACTGAACCATGTTACCACGTCAACATGAAGTGAGTCACAGGATCTGTGGCTCCAGTGTCACACTAACCGCAGCAGCAGCTTCTGACAGGTGGCGCGTTTTGAAGTTGACAGAAAAGGAAGCTGCGCCTGAGGGAGACGCTGCTGGAAGTCGTCGTGGCCCCGGGCAGTGACGAGACGCTGTTAGCGACGTTCTCCGTCACCTCTGAACGACTCCGCTCCCAGCGGCTCCAAAGGGCACGGGAAAACATCCTCCCGGCTGCCTTAACCCCGGCCCAACCCACGCTACACGACCACACCCGAGACGCTAAAGCACCACGTCAACTATACAGCGTACACGCCGCCCGGCTCAGGGAGGGTTAGAGGGGCAGGAGGCGGGACTGGAGAAAGGTCCTCACTGTGTCCTCGCAGCGTGGACACCACTGACAGCTTTAGTCCTCACTGACATTAATCGCTGTCTATGAACGTCGACATCGCCTTAAACTTTATATGACGATTAAAAACCTTGTTCATTGATCAGTTATCGTTATTAAAGTCTGCATCCAAAGGCTTTCAAGTATTTTAGTTTTCAAAAGTCTAGAGGAGAATGTTTTACTTTCAGTATGGACTTTACACCGTTCCTCTTTCTACCCCGTCCTCTTGTTCTTTTATCCCCTCTGTATCTTTCCGTCCCTCTCTCCGTATGGACTCATCCATCGATTTATTTACCTCCCGTTGAAAACCACCTCATCTTTAATCTGTGACGGCGTCGGAGCTGTGAGAGGAAAACTGAAAAAAAAAACAAAGTCGGAGGGAATCTGTCTTGTCCCGGGATGAATAGACGTGTGTCCCCGGTAAGCGAAGCAGCTGTGGACAACAGATACCGTCAGGGCCGATAAATCAACGCGGCCTCGACAAGGATCCAACACTTTTAAACACCTGTCAGCCTCCATCTTCTGCCTCTCGTCACAGGGCGAAGGTCCGCTGCTGTCAACATCTGTCAGACATCTGTCCCTCTGTCTGTCTGTCTCTGTCTCATGCCGAGGACTCATGCTATGTTTGAACAAATCAAGTGTGATATATTATGATGCTGACGAAGGCTCCTTTAACCTCCGTCTCTCACACTTCTCCTCTGTCAGTTTTTCTCCCATCGTCTTATTTCTGCTCTCATCTCTTCCTCCGTCCTGTCTCCACCACCACACTATTCTCTCCATCCCTCCCCCATCCCCCTCCTGCTCGTCTTTCTGCCCTGAAGGACGAACCCTGTATTTTTAATTATTTCGCACCTGAGTGCGGCTCATCATAACCTGTCTGACCATTTAATGTTATTTTCTGTCGAATCACCGGCGGCTTGAATTTCCACGGAGTTAAATTACATTTGCACTCCTCCTCTGGAGAGTCTCGTCCACTCCAGATAATGTTCTGAGCGTCTGCCTTGGAACGACGCCGCTCTCTTCCCCGGAGGTAAAGGCGAGATATGGGCGGGCAGGATTTCACCTTTTGACCTGGGAGTGATGGATGCTGGGTAATGCACAGGAGTGAAATGGGCATCGTGACCATAAGGATGTGAGTTGGTGAGAGAGCCTCAGAGTCTCTCTATATAATTAGTGACAACTGTAGAAATGTAGAAATACACCGTGTTCCAAATTATTATGCAAATTCGATTTTTTTTCAAATTTTCCTAAATAGTTGAAGCAAATGAGTCAATATAATTTTCAAGTCATCAATCGTTAGAGTATAACTCAAATATTATTGAACAAACCTCCAAATGATAACAGTATTTTTTTCAAAAAACTCAAAATGCACTGTTCCAAATGATTATAAGTTTCAAGATATGTTATAGGTTGTAAAGAACTAAAAATGGTCATTTGTTGAATTTGCAGTATTAGGAGGTCATGTAAATTAAAAGTGATTTCAATCAAAAACATCTCAACAGGCCAAGTTACATGTTAACATAGGACTCCCTTCATTCATATCACCTTCATAATTCTTGCATCCATCGAACTTGTGAGTTATTGGAGAGTGTCTGCTTTAATGTCTTTGCGGGTTGTAAGAAAAGCCCCCTAAGAGCTGCTGCTTGTGAACTGCCTCCCACCCTCATAGGTCTTTTGCTTGATGATGCTGCAGAGGTTCTCAATAGGGTTGAGGTCAGGGGAAGATGGGGGCAACACCACAGGTTTTTCTCCTTTTATGCCCATAGCAGCCAATGACCCAGAGGAATTCTTTGCAGCATGAGATGGTGCATTGTCACGCATAAAGATGATTTTGCTACAGGAGGCCCAGACATCCTCTGAGGTCATTTTCACACCGTCAGGGACCCTATAGGCCAACCAAGGCCAAACCAGCTCTCTCCCCATGATTCCGGCCCAAAACATGAGTCCACCAGCTCCTTGCTGATGTCTCAGCCATGACATGGTGGCCATTCACCAACCCTCCCTCCACTACTCCATCCATCTGGACCATCTAGGGTTGCATGGCAATCCATAAACAAAACTGTTTGAAAATCAGTCTTCATGTATTCCTGGGCCCACCGCAACCGTTTCTGCTTGTGTGTGTGTGTGTACACACACACACACACACACACACACACACACAGAGGCTGGCAGCTTCTTCCACATTAAACAGATGGATAAAACCGTGGAAACATGTTTTTCCACGCTGCCCTTAAACACATCATGATGACCAGAGAAGTCTACAACTGTAAATGAAGTATATAAATATTTCATATTATTTGAAAATCAGTCTTCATGTATTCCTGGGCCCACCGCAACCGTTTCTGCTTGTGTGTGTGTGTGTGTGTGTGTGCGTACACACACACACACACACACACACACACACACAGAGGCTGGCAGCTTCTTCCACATTAAACAGATGGATAAAACCGTGGAAACATGTTTTTCCACGCTGCCCTTAAACACATCATGATGACCAGAGAAGTCTACAACTGTAAATGAAGTATATAAATATTTCATATTAATTCTGTGCACGCTTTGTTCCACGCACACAAAGGACAAAAATATTGCTGTTGGTTCATTGTTACTATTGGGGAGGAGGTGAACAGAGGCGAGGTTACAGAGAGAAATGAAACGTACCGAGACGCTGGTTCACAGCGGAATACTGGACCTGCTCCGATATCACAGAGCGCAAATGAAGTTCTGTGAAGTTTAACTTGACCAGGAACTACACGCACAAACACAAGCAGGTATTTATACACACACACACACAGATAAAGTAATTATCTAAGAACACAAACACGTAAAGAAAGGAAAGTGAACACAGTTTTCATTTCATCAGCTGGATTCAAACAGACGCTAATGTAATTTATCCAAACAGCCTTGGATAATGTCTCCGGTGACATCCGCTCGCGCTTTTAATGTGACGCGACAGCAGGAAGCTGGTCCCGTTCCGGGCCGCGCTTCTCTCCGCTGATGTCTGAGGCGAGCTGTCAGCGGCAGCGTGAGGCCGACAGCCGGCGAAGTCAGCGGGGCGACGCCGCGGCGGCTGAGGCAGCTCGTTACGAGACGCCCTCATTAAGGAGAGATCTTTCTCCGGGAACATGCTCGCCGAGGCTCAGCCGATTTTGTCAGAAATTACATGATGCAAGCGGAGACTGTGACTTGTAACGACAGAGGAAAAGTTTAGGAGTTGAATAAGTCAGCTCCTCCTCTTGTTTTTTGGATGTCGGGGAGCACGAGCACCCTTCAGTCTAGGACAGACGGGCTGAGACTGAAGCTACAGAAACATCTTCAGTCCTCGCTGCACAGAGGACACTAGAGGTGATGTGATGGAAACATCCAGGCTGGAACCGAACGGTATCGAGACCGGCGGATACTGACCGTGGACAGAGGTTCATACCGGCGTGATGTGAAGGCTTCTGTCTCCTGTCCTTGTCTCCGCTGTCTCACGGTGCTCATTAATTCCCCTCGTCTTCCCGCCATCAAGGCTATCTGGGGCGGGGGTGCAGCTCTGATTATGCAAATATGCAGAAACCCGACCTGCCATCACCGCGCGGATCATGAATACACATGAACGCGGTGCAGCGGACGGCGTTTAACGCGCGGCTCTCAATCACACGTGCGCGAGCAACGGGTTATTGAATTGAATCGGCGGCGTAATGTGTTTAGGCAGCGATGGACTCCTGGTGGACGCGGCGAGGCCTTGACCTTTCGGGACGCATCTGATTACTGTCGGCTTCACTTTGACACACAAGCGTGTGTGTGTAAGCGAGAGCGTGCACGTTGGGATAATCAAGGGCACAGGTTGGTTTTAAATGGGTTCACACAGCTGAATGTTAAAACACTGAGGGCGTAGATTCATTACCTTTGTAGCTGTTTTTAACCACACCTCATATATCTGAAGACCAACTAACTGAGCATCGCTGGCCTTCCACTCATGTGCCCAGTCCCTGTAAGAAAAGCCTGTGGAGTGTGCAAACTTTGAAAAGAGAGACAGGAGCCCTTCATGAATATGGATCAGAACCCCGCTGAATAAAGAGACGATGTGGGAGCCGTGTGAATGAAAGGATCCGGTCTTTGGTTCGTTAATAACTCTCTTTTCCTCACAGTGATTTCTTCATGTCATCCACTGATCCTCTACACTGACCTCCAGCTCTTCTTCATGAGTTTAATCTCGTCTTTCGTACAGTTTGGTAATTTATTGGCGCTTTTTTGTCTCGGTTCAGGATGATGACTCAACCTGTTGTGGTAAATATTTCCATCAAGACAATTACACAATCTGCCGTGGATGGTTAGAACGTTACAGATGATAATCCCATCTCCTGTCAGAGGATAATGGGGATTTTTACCTCCAGAGCCACATTGTTGATCTCTATTGATTCCAACATCGCCCCCAGAGTCCAACAGCCCAGGCTCCGGGTCAGACAGTAATTAAGCACCGAATACTGCTGTTGTGTGGATTCTTTTTACTTTTTGTCCCGACGGGGAGACATGTCCAGCGTCCCTGGATCTCTAACCTGTGATAGCCATTTCCAGCACTGCCATTTAAAGAACGTAAAGTGTGGTTTACTTTAAACAAACAGTGAAAATCCTCTCTGCTAGAGTCCGGCTGCTCGGGCCCAGTCCTGTTAATGAAGGGAAAACCATTAACGCAGCCTCAAAGTTTAAAGGCGAGCGTCCTCTGGATAATTATTATCGTTTAGCTCATTTCCACGGACTCAGCTTTCGGTTCCCTTCCCACAATGCTGCAGCACTGTTCTAATCACAGCACATCTCCTCGGTGTGAACACTGCTGCTCTCTCCACGCTGGCTGATGGCCCAAAGTATTTTTCATGTATTTTAAATTGAAATGTCACAACAAGGATTTAGCTTTCATATCAAGGAACAGACTGCCAGTAAATGCTTTTGAAGGAAACACATTCAGGGTTTTTGCCGGAGAAGGACTTTTTTTTTTTTGTTTTTTTTTTTGCAGAATTACGAATTCAGCTGCTCTGACAGAAAGGGACGGGATGGAAAATAAAATATATTGTTTTCCTTTCAGCCAGAACGTGTGATGAATGGCCGGAGACATTGTCTGTGACAGACAGGACGTTGGTGCTACATGACAACAGAGCTGTTTCTGCAAAACAATGAACACAGGAGGTTCCAGTCGAGGGTCCAGGGCCACGGGAAAACACGCAAAAAGCACAAGTGAACACAACTGAAGCCACACGGAGCCAGGGAGAACGAGCACATGCGTAGAGAACCCAATCTCACACCCAAAAAGAACTGTCTTTATGATTTTTTCTTTTATTTCTATTAGGGATGCACCAATATGAACATTTTGGCTGATACTGATATCCGATATTAATACTGCTGTTACGGCTGATAACTGATATTTACCGATATCAATATATATTTAAAAAAATAACTTCTCTGAGATGATAACATTTTTAACAGTCTTAAAATCATGCAAACTGACATTTGTGGTTTAAAATCCCACAATACTTTTCCACCAAGAAGAACCAGGTGCTGGTTCGGTGCTAGTGCTATTTGGTTCTAAACCCGTTTTTCCTAAGAACCAGTTTGGTTTTCCGTCGGCATGGAGCCGAGTTGGAGCCACGTCATTGCGTCACTGTAAAACGTCAGTGTGTCACTGCATCAGTAGCCGGTCCCCGATCTCTTTTTTAACTTTCAGAGTTTATTCGGGAGTTGCTCGACACTCTGCACGTACTGCTTCAGTTTCCACTCATTTCATGTTTACAGCTGAATGAGAAACTCTGACAACAGACGACTCGCTCGTCACCCTCCCTCCCCCTCCCAACCATAGACTGTATATGACACACAGCAACAGACGGTTGCTAATATCGGCTAAGTTTTACACATCGGGCCGACCTAATTTCTACACTAAAACAAGATGTGCAGAGCTATCGCTGGTTTCAGATTCCATCTGCTTAACACCGCAAACCTCAGCTGCGCAGGAAGCGTGCGCTCTTTGACCCGCGCTCCTGAAGGCAGCACCGAACGGAGAGAAAAATGAAAGCAGCTGCTTGTTTTGAGAAGAAAAAAAACAGCACATCACGCTCTTGTGAAAGTAATCACGTGCATAGCAAACCCATTTTGCACATTTGCGTCTCCACAGAAACCCCGGACGGTTCCGGCCGTGGCCGCCGAATTCACGCCACTCAGCTGTCACTCACACATTGACACATTAACCACATTCAAGACGAGACGAGTGTCACTCAACATTAAGCGTCGGATTCAGTGACCGGGACAAGAGTGAAAGTCTTCAGGATTCTCTTCTTCTCTGCTCTCGTCTGTACGGAATTGGTGATTGTGAGAAAAATCATTTTTTATATGGTGAAAAAAATAAAGATGGAGGACGCGTCTCCGCTTCCTCCCCAGGCGGCCATCTCCCTCTACCTGAGGCATAATCTGCGATCAGGGGGTGTTTACTTCCTCGAAGGGTCATAAAGTGTACTGTACAGAGCTTCACTGTGACACACACACACACAGTGTGTAAAAATGGGGAAAACTTGGCTCCATTGATCATTAAAGCTTAAATGAACTGTTAAATGATTATACTGAACATGCATGTGCAGGCTGATATGACCGTGTGTGTGTGTGTGTGTGTGTGTAAGCTGCCTCCTGGGTGTATTGTTGTTGTGATTTGTGAGGCTGTTTCCATGCAGGAGGCTGCAGTTCCAGATTAAACTATAACTCAGCGCTCGGGGCTGCACCACAGCACAGATATGCACGAGGCCTGGTGACACCAAGACACACACCTGCCAGAACACACACACACATACACACACTGCCTGCCTTCCGTGTGTTCCATCCTTCTATACAATCAACCCCTCCAAACACACACACACACACACGTCGTTATTTCCTCTGCTTCAGTGGAGGGGAGGGAAAACCGCAGGTCCTCAGCTGGCAGCGATGAGAAGACCTGAAGGTGCCTGAACATTTCGATTCAACACCACAGCAGCTGAGTGTGAACTGGACTGGTTCATATCTCTCTCTCTCACGCCCGTCCCTGTTCGTCCTTTCTTCACATTCATAAAGACACTTCAAGCCAATTGACAAAGTTTGGACATGACTTCCTTATTCACGACCACTTCTTCCTCGTTTTATTTTCAGCCTTTAGACCAGAAGGTTCCTCTGATCTCAGCTCGCCTTCCTCTCTGCTTCTTTCTTCCACGTTTCCTTAATGAAGTCACATGTTATCCATTCCTATCTACCCTCCTTCCCTCGTCACTCCTTCCTTTTCATTATTTCAATTTTATTCCCTAAATGACTGACTTCTTCTCTTACATCCTGGAAAAACATCATCCTGATTATGTTTCATATTATTTTCTTTCTCATTCATCAAATCCTTAATAATACTTTTTTTTTTTTTTTTTTTAGCAGAGCCCCATCTGGATGTTTGGGTTTCACATCACTGACGTCGGAATCTTCTCTGCTGACACATCGTGAAGACTTATCAGCTCCCAGATTACTGCAGGACCCTCTGAGTCCGGCTCCTCACTGTTTATCATAAGACATAATGAAATCCTTGGGAGGGTGTGGGTCCACGCCAGCTCCTCAGGGACAGGAAGATTGTCCATTCAGAAGAAATATATTTGTAGAGAGCAGGAGAGAAAATGTATTTATTGAAGCACTGATGCATCATGAGTTCTGCTGACCGGCAAATTTCTACTTTGGGGGGTGAGAAAGCAAAACCGCTCCAAATTAAACTAAAACAATTCTTTTTTTTTTATGATTTTCTGTGTGAGGATGACGAGCGGCTGCTCCCTGTGGTGTCGCTTTAATTAGATGAGGATGCTCCTTGGAGCGGAGGGAGAGGGCGGGCAATGCCTCCAGGAGCAGAGCAGTGGGCGTGTCTCACACTCGTGATATGAGTGACAGGTCTGTAAAAGCTACAGGCAACAGCAGCCAAAGTTAAACATCCTGGAGACGATGAACTTCAACTGAAAATAAATCTACAGCAACCATGGATATTAAAAGGCACGTGACCTCCTCACAGGCTCCTCCCACTGCAGCATCACATCACACACCTCCTCCATCTCCTCCAAGATGTTGAAAAGTACGAGAGGAGCTGAAGCAGAAACGCTGATACATCATCTGAACGGCTTCCAGTTTCCGGCGTGCACTCAGAATAATAAAATTTACTCAGAAGCATCAGGTTTCTTTTCTTTTCCCCGAGTTTTGCCTCTCAGGCAACACGCAGCCTGAGGACTGAACCCACCCCAGACGCCCCGCTTTACTTCAGGGGAAGTAACGTCTGTTTTACATAAATGTTCTGCCTGAAGAACACAGATTACTCTGGGTAAAGTCTGGACCTAGTTCTCAGGTCATGTCTGGAAGCGTCTGCACTGTCCACACACAACCCGACATGTCAAATATTCAGGACTGATGGATGAGGCTGGTCATGTGACCCAGCGTGAGCAAACAGCCCCCTGAGGGTCGTGCAGATGGATTAAAGGTTTCAGGGAAGCCGACGCCTGGCTGATGCACAGACCCCGCCCCCTGAGGCTGTGGGCGGGTGCTGGGCGGATGAGGCGAATATGTTTTGGGATGAATGAACAGACGATGGGTGGGCCAACGCGTTTTGGCAGCGGCCTCATGGGAGGAGATGCATCACCAGCGCAGCCGAGCCAGACAGCCACTCAAATTAAAGAAGTGCAAATGATGCGGATGCTTGATAATTGTCGTAATTTACAGCCACACACCCGGCGCTGTTAGCATGATGAGGCTGCCGGTCAGAGAAACATCCAGCTCCATGTTTCCCACAGGGCTTCTCCACCCCGCTGGTGCTAAGCAGGGTTATTGAGACGATCGCGATACGGTTGAAAACAGCTGCTGAGCGAGTCGTCTTATCGTACGTATCTTACCGGCTGATGTGTCGGGCAGAGTTCAGTTCTCTGGATTTTGGTGGATGTGTGAGTCGAACTGGTTACTGTGGGAGCCGTGCACTGGGTCCAAGAGGCGGGGTCCAAGGTTTCCTACTAATTAACTCAACACCATGACTGTCAGCTCATGATGTGATTAATGAAGAACACGCCTCACGCGTGTTTACACGTAAACACAGAGCGTCTGTTTTAGGCCCCACACGTGTGTGCAGACATGTTCGGTGCGGTCAACCTGGCGGAGCGCAGCCATGAGCAGCAGCAACGGGTGAGGACAGGAGCTCACACACGTGTATAACAACCTCCTTTCTTTTCTTTGCCTCCCATCCACCTTCTTCTCCTTTTCTCATCTTTCTCATGCGTCCTCTGCTTCTTATTATCTCCTCACCACCACCTACTCTGCTCCTCTCCGTCCCTTCACCTCCCTCTTTTCATCTCTTCCACTTTACTTTCTTCCTTCCCTCCTCTCATTCAAACCAAATTTCTCTCTCTCTCTCTACACCTCCCCTCTCTTTGCCCATTCATCTTCCTTTCTGCTCCACGCCACCTCACCTCCCACCCTTCCCCTCACCACTCCTCTCCGTCTTTTCATCCCTCCATCTCGCAGGTCATGTCTGAGGTTGTTTGACTAATCTTTGAATGGCTTAGCAACATTTTCATGAAAATTTCTCCTCAGCTGCATCTATAATTCACCGTCAGCCATTAGGCACACACACACGCTCTCATGCTTTCCTACATTCTCCCTCTCTCTTGTTCTCTCTGTCTTTCTCTCTCTCTCTCACTTTCTTTGATGTCTCCTCCTCTCTTTTCCCTTTTATCCAGGCATCTTCTTCTTGTCCTCGCTGCACACACACTCCCTGTTCTTTTTCATCTTTTTTGACTTTTTAATGATTCTGTCCTCTCCTCTCCTTTTTTCCTTCCACTCCTCCTTTACTCTCCATCTATAGGTTGCTTGCCTCTGTGTTTTTCCATTAAAAACACTGATTTGGTGCCGTTTAGCAACGCACATGGAAATAAGAGATGGAGAATAATCTTCATTCATCTAAATTTGAATTAAAAATGTATTTTATTCATATCAAAAATCATTAAATAATAATAAATAATTTTAAAAAGTCATAAAAGCCATTTTAAAAAATCTGAAAGTGTTTGTTCATGGACTTTGGAGGAGATAAGAGGAAGGATGGAAACTTCCAGATATTTTAGATCCCATTAAACTAAAAGCTGTTTAAAGAATACCGTCACCCAATCCTCGTGTGTTTTCTCTCTCTGCCGCGACTGCCGATGCTCAGGCCTCACATGTCGCTTCAAGACGCACCGGGGGGAAATGTAAACACTTGTCGGAGTTTGACGCGAAGAGACATATATTACGAATAAGAGAGAACAGTCGAGAGGGGACGAGAACACAGATGGAGAGCGGAGGGAGAGATGAGAGGTTTCCATCTGTTTCCATGTTTCTGCTGAATCAGGGAGGTGGCAGAGTTCCTGAATGTCAGGAGTCCTCCTGAGTGAGAGCTAGAGAGGGGGGGGGGGCAGAGAGAGAGGGAGAGAGATGCTGACAAAGACACGACTCAGTCAGTCAGTAAACGTGCACGCAGCCTGTTCCTCAGTAGCCAGTCGAGCGTATTCATGAGCTCAGTTGTCAAGAAATCAAACAGGGCAGCCACAAACAAGAGAGGGAGGCAGGACGCCGTGCACACGCCAGCTCCTGGCATCCACAGCTCAGCTGTCGGCCGCCTGGCAGCAAAGCGTCCAGAGTCAGAGCAACACTGAACGCACCACGAGACCCTGTCCACAACCGCATTACCATGTCGCGCCCCAGAACCTGCGTCTGCTCAGCTTCCTGCTCGAGTCTTTCACCAAAAGTTAATTTAAAGAATAAAGGCAGAACTGATTTCTGGGTAAATCCACACTACAGAGAGGAACTCATTCTCTTCTGCTGCATCTCCATCCCCATGCCCATGCCGAGCTTCACTTCCTGGAAACCCATTGTCCCTGCATGGCGCTCTGCCCTCACCTCGGACTCGATGCCATGCTGCGTTAACAAAAACTCCTGAAACCACGGCTGTCTCAGAAAACCGAGTCACGCAGCTGAAGCAGCTTTTGAATTATTTCTTGTGTAAAACTTTAAACACTTTGACTCAAACCCACAAATCAGATTTTTCTTGCAGGAGCTTTAATTACTTCTCTTTGATAATTGGTTCCTCCGAAGTAGCAGCTCGTCTTCCTGTGACTAATTCAGACAACGTCAAACAGGATAAAATGGATTTTACACGACCAGGAAATATAGTTTCTCTTGATGTCATACCAACTTAAACACAAACTCTGATCTTTGCTGTCCCGATCCTTTACGAAAGGATGGTGAGGACACGTGAGGACGAACGGCCGGCACGTAGTCGCTGACGTTTGAGGACTCGCATTGTGAAACAGGTAAAGTTCCAACCCACAACTCGAAGGTTTCCACAGATCGATCCTGCTGCTCCTCGTTCAAATTACTGTTCTTTACAGACGCTCAGCAACAATGGAAGCAACAGCCTTGGAAAAGAGAAGAAATACAAAGAAAAGATGAAGATCCAAAGAACAAACTGGATCTGTCCTTAGGACACTCAGTGTCTTCAGCCAGGTCTCCTACAGATCTAGTTCCATGGGTCCAGTTTTGACTCCCAATCCTGAACACTGGATACCATGTGGTGTCAACCAGTATGGGAACTGGAAACTATATAAATAAGTCAAATGACTGACAATATGAAAAATGTGAATCTGATGGCATTAAAGGCTTATGTGATGTTATCATACGTTGACATTTTACAGTGAAACTTTATTTAACATCACGTACAATTGAATAAAACAAACAGGAGAATAAAGAAAATATTGTATATATATGAAGACAGTTGGTTCTGGAGAAGAGTTTGAATGTTGGTCAGCAGGAATAAGTCATGAGCATTGAAAATACAAAACCTCTGCCGTGAATGAAACGGTTTTGGAACGGGAGCCTGAAGCTGCAGCGGATGAACACGTGTGCAAACCGCCTGCAGCTCCTCTGGTGGGTTCTTCCAAACAGAGCGGAGCCGAACAAACACGAGGCTCCAGGTCAGATCTGTCAACATGAAAACTCTGGACGCTTCAATGAATATACGATCCTCTGCGCAGCATCGTTCCCTGGGTCCACGAGGAAACGTCCACCACAGAGACAGAGACAAGTCCTCCTCTTATACTGGACTGCAACTTTTAAAAATCCATGTCTGAAGGATCACGTCTCGAGAGATTTAGTAAGACAATGAATGATAAAGTGTTTGAACTCATCACGATCTACACTGAACAGTTCTCACAGCCAAACTTCTACACGATAAACCTTTGCTGTATTTCCAACTTGAATTCTTTCTGCAGTCATGCTGGAAACTGAAATCAATATGAAAATCCATTTTCTTCAACATGCAGCAGCAACACTCTCATGGCAACTGTGTGTGTGCGTGTGTTCCACAGCCCTGATGAGATTCTCCACGTGGAGTCAAAGAGCAGCAGCCTCCATTCATTACAGCACAGAGCTGCTCAATAATTCAGAGCGCCAAGTTAAAATCTGCTCTTATTTATTCATCCCTGTTTTTATTGATACAGCCGGAGCACCTCAGCGCACGGTTTTGGTTTTTACTCTGTGTACTTGTACTATCAAAGTTTACATGTACCTGCACTTCTCCAACTGACACTGGCCGGAAGGCTTCAAGTGTCTGTTCCTGCAAGAAACCTGCAAGCTGCAGGTTTACCCATCGTCCCCTTAATTCCAGGCATTAATCTGGAGTCATCGTCCATGAATCTGAATCTTCTCGCTCTGTCTTGGTTCTCGACCCGCTCCAGAGGGGAAGGGCATGGCTCTGTGTTCCGCCACGTCCACCAGCTGCTCTCTAACCAGATCAGGCTGATGTCGGGAGCCGAGCGGGTGGGGAGAGGGAGCACTCAATATTTAGAGCCAGCAGGTTCGTCAGCCAACACACACAGCGACGAAGAGGAGGAAGAGGGCTTTCCTCAGTCTAATCAAGCCTGGCTGCAGCTTCGTCCACACATCTCCAACAGCAGCGTGGGTGTAATCACACAGTAATTGAAAAGTCTGTAATATGTACAATGTTAATTAGTGGAGCCTTCATTAGGATCTGATATGTGGAACATTTTTAAAAAATGAATTACGTGTTTGCCAAATAATTGCTCAGGAAGCAGGAGTGGATGAGACATCTTTTACAACTGAGCTTTGTTCCACTACAGCGCACACGCACACGCACACGCACGCACGCGCACGCACACACACCCGCTCCTCTCATCTTATTCTCACCAACAAGTCGATCAGACCCCAGGCCCTCATTCAGTCTTTTCATTAAACTGATTTTAAAAAGTTGAATTCATTACCCATAATTCCACTGCGTCACTCCACCTGTGCAGTGGTGCACGTGTTTTTTTTTTTTTTTTTTTTTTGGAGCTCAGGTGTAAAAGTGTCTTCAGATTATTAACTCTGATCATTTTCTCCTTCTCCCACAACATGTTTTGGTTTTTCTTTCTAAATTGTGCATAGTGAAAACACAAAACGCAGCAAAGGTCCTGAAAGTAAAGTGGTTTGACCCAGAGAGAGCTGCAATCATCGTGTGCAGAGGAAGAAGAGACTCCAGGGAGAGAGAGAGAGCGACTGTCAGCAAACACCAGAGGAAGTCAGTCACAAATACTACTGGATTTATATTTGTGTTCTAATTCATGTATTCCATTCATGTTCTGTATTTGTGGGTTAACCTGGTTAAACAGCTGGTCAGCTGGTTAAACACATTACATCTGTTATTCTGGTTTAAAACAAAGCCCAGGAGTCAGAGAGGAAACAAAACACGTTCATCTCAAGTTTTCAGTTGAAAGCGTTTAAACCTCTGACAAATAATCCGACTAGGCTCCATCCAAACGCCAGAGCCAGTGTGGCAAAGGTAAAGTTGAGGGTGAAGGGTTTATTGGAGCAGGGAAATCTTTTCCAGTTTGCAGCGAGGCACAGATGTCAGGGAGCAATAACCTGTCGGCTGATGTTTCACCCAGCAGACGCAGGAGCGGACATGACAGATACAAACTGGCCTTGTCAGCTCCTCCTGCTCCACATCATGGGGTGCAGGAGGTGTGTGTGTTTACACTCTGAATCTGAACTAAAACCAACACTCGGGCACAAAGTGTTCCAACAGAAACACAAGCAGGTCCAAGAATGTCTAAGCAACAGCTGCCCACAGTCTTCATCATCATCATCCTCATCATCAGTTCAAGAGAAATTTAAATCCCATTTGGCTTTTATATTTTTTTAAAAAATGGACAAAAATCTAAATGGAGCACAAACAGAAGAGCAAACAAAAGAGCATTTCTCAAAATGAAGAGATGAAGGACAAGAGAAAATAAGAATATAAGAGAAACAATAATTAAAATATAAAAGCAGAAGGTGAGTTTCCTGAAAGAGGGATGGGAGCAGCTCCTGGGGGAGCAGGAGGTGACAGCTCCTCCGGGGGAGGAACCGAGGAGCCGAACAGACAATAAATCCAACATCCGCAGAAGCAGAATAAAAACGAGTGGAAACAACCCAGCAAGAGGAGGAGGAGAGGAAGTGATATGTGACCTACCGACGCAGGAGAAAAAGGAGGCAGGAGGAGCGAGGAGGAGCGCAGCGGCCAGCGTGCGGGAGGTTCCGGGATCGGTGTGCGCTTGTTGCGAGGCTGGAGCTCCGACTGTGCGCGTGAGAGCTGGGCGGGGATGAAAATCAGCGGAGCCGACTGGAGCGAACCACTGAGCCCCAGCTGGGGGGGGGGGGCTTCGTGGGGAATTTGGGCTCCAAGCTGAAGAAAAAAAAAAATCGGGGAAACAGAACCACAGACTTTTTTTTAAAACGGACCTCCCCTACAGACGGTTCTTTCGATTATCCGCGTCTCCGCTTCAGTTCCGGAACACAAACCCCCGCGCTGTGTATTGTGGGAGCCTCAGGTGAAGCTCAACTAAGGCCACAGGTGAGGTCACCCTGCTGCTCCATTCAAATAGAACCATGGTCCAATTAGCTGCTAAACACAGCGCAGCCTTATGACGTCACAGCCACGTGATCCTGCACGGTCCAGGTGAGTGGTGGGAGAATGGAAGTAAATATATCTGGATTTGGAGGAAAATTAACATGTATTAATTTGTTCAGGTTTATAAATAATAAAAATGTAATATAAAATAATAATGTGACAAACACAGTGCCATTTGAGAATAATAGTTTACAGTTTTGATCGCAGGGAATGGGAGGTGAACTCCTTCTTTCATCGATGGGAATTAAAAACAAACACATTTATTTTCCCAGATCCAAAATCGTCTCTCTCTCTTTTTTAAATGGTCACATTTCAGATCTGTCAAAATAAAACACCTTCAGTTTTTCTCCAACATGAGAAACAACCAGTTTTCCTTCTCCATGGCAGCGATATGAGGAAACATCTGCATGTTGAATTATTCAGTTTGAGTTTACAGGTTCTTGTCTTTTGCCAGAAGCTGCTCACATCTGTTGAGCTGAAACTAAATAAACTAACTCATTTCACATCTCGTTGAAACACTGAGGGCTGCCAGCGTCCCTGTCGTCCGACCTGATGGGACAGGTGAGACGCTCGTGCACTTCAAGGCCAGCGAAGATTCTGCAGAACCAAAATTGAAAATGGGACGTCATCGTTTCTGTGTGTGTGGGAGCAAATGTTAAAATGTAAAGCAAACATCTTCACGGGTTTGACAACAACACGGCAAATGAAAAACACTGCAGGAAAATCGAATTTGTTGAGAATTATTTAGTTTGTCAATAGAAGAGTCTTATCTTGGAACAATTTTTAAAAAGTCAGGGGCCTTTGTGTGGATGACGTCTGATGGCAATCATTCAAAATCAGAGTTTTCATTCATCTCGTGTGCAGCACTCAAAACTTTATTTTTTTCTCCTCTCCTCATCTGACCCCAGTGATCTGGGCGAAGACATAATCACCTCCTCTCCCTCATTAGTCCCATTAATGCGTCTTCCATAAACATCTTGGTTTTCTCCAGGAAATCCTCTGAACACGTGGCAGTGGCTGCTGATGTGTCTGACTGCGGCTTAATGAGCCGAGGAAACGTTGCATAAGCACCAAGGCTTCGTCTCCCCTCGTCGTTAAATCCCTGTTAACTCCTCACAGAAACTTTTCAGGTTCAACGCCGATGGGACGACGATCGAAGAGAACACGGAGGGCGGATGACGGGAGATACAGATTCAGAAAACTTTATTTATCCCCAGGTGGCAATTTAAGGCACAGAGGAGCAGCACGACGTATATAAGACATTCACAACACAAGGAATAATAAAAAGTAAACGACCATAGACTTTAAAGTAAAGTGGCTAAGGTGCAGATGTAAACGCCGACTGAAGGGTTTATATTTACATATTTTTGCAAAGGTAGAATGATAAAAAAATATAATAAATAAAACAGATGTAAACATTAAAAGTAAAAAGTAAAAGTAAAAATTAACTACACCTGGGAGCAGGTATGAACGGGGTCCAAGCAGCGCAGTCGGGGTATGGAGCAAACCGGGGTATATCGCAATTCGGGGTAAGGTGAAAGTCGTCCCATGGGCATTTTGCTTCTGTTGCAAGTTTTTCCAGGTTCAGAGTTCTATAAGGCAGCTAGCTGTAAAATGAGACAACTGTGATACCTAGGTTAATTTGGTGGAGAAAAAATCTAATTGGCACAAATGTGTGTGGGCAGGTGGATTAGATTCTGGAGGATAGAAGAAATGAGAGGAAAAAATGTGTTTGTAAAAATCTCATTCACTTTCCGAGATTCAGGGCAAAACATGTTTACCTCTATTGTAGCGCATGTCATGTCAGATATGTGATGTCTGGTTGCTATACTACACCATCATGTGAAAAAGGTCCTGAAAAAGTCTTCCTGTTGAAGCTGCAGTATGGCCTTTGTGTTTGTGTGCAACAGAGCAATAATGGAAAAAAACAAAAAAGTTCATAATGATTACAAATAAATTTGGTATGTTCACTCACTACCATGTCCAGACATAGTGTATGAAGTTTGCTGTCAATGCAAATAACCATTGCTGAGATATGAGGTCACTTCCTATTTGGCAGTGTGGCAAGGGTTTTGATTGGCTATAACAAACACAGATTTTAAAATATTGAAACAAATGAAATTCTTGTCATCACGCTTGGTCAGAAGATTATCTGTGCCAAGTTTCATCAACACTATTCAAAATTTGTGGTACGAGCTCAAATTTGAAGGTTTTGCACATAATCAAATGTAGCAAAAAATCTAATTTGGCGGAAATGGGCGTGGCCAGGTGCTTCTGATTTAGGATCATCCACCAAATCACAGGAAAAAAGAATTTGGGTCTAGGCTACAGTATCACTTTTACTGCGGCAGAATAATAATAATAACAGGAATTTTTAAAAAAACAAATACACGCAATAGGGTTCCTGCAGCTTTGCTGCTTGGACCCCTAACTAAGTAAAAAATAAGATAAGGTGCTTGGAGGAGAAAAAAATGAAAAATAATTGATTTTGCTTTATTTAAAAATATAAAAAAAGAAGGAGAAGGAGTGAATGTTTGGCAGCTCGAGTGAAGACACGTCGTCTTGAGCGCCCCCTGGTGGCTGGCTGCAGTACATGTCATTAACCCTGTCTTCCCGTTTTACTTAGCAATCTAAAACTGATGAGATGACAGATGAGACTGACTTGCATT
This sequence comes from Pseudorhombus dupliciocellatus, assembly GCA_016785235.1. Lineage (NCBI taxonomy): Eukaryota > Metazoa > Chordata > Actinopteri > Pleuronectiformes > Paralichthyidae > Pseudorhombus > Pseudorhombus dupliciocellatus. Next base: position 1,673,403 of record JAFBJW010000312.1, read on the forward strand.
TGGTCGAAGGTATGTACCAGTGGGACCTTCGCTGCTGAGGCTCCACCCCCATTTGAATGTTATGGCTCCTTCCTGGACGTGGACACGTGTCGTAATATTCTGTCGAAGGCTTGAACGTTCCAGAATCTGAAAACATGTTTCCTCTCCGTGACAAAAATCATTTGACATTAGACGTGATTCAGACTCTCTGATTGTATCTGTCTGGAATTTACCTCTGGAAATGTCTTCATGCTCCATCATGACGTGTGTTTGGAGACTAAGACCTCACAGTAGCAAAGTCCTGGGCTCTGTTGTCATGGTTTAGACCCTGAATATAGAAAACACGCTCACACACACACTGAGCACATTCCATGTTATATGTCAGCGAACAGCCACATGAGCCCGACTCTTATTATCTCTGCGTGTAGTCGAGCCTCCGCTGACATGACAGGTTAATTTTCTCCAGCTGACCTTTTCAGAGAGCACAGTCACCGATGAGCTCAGGAGGAGAGCCGAACAATTCCCTCATTGAAAACAAGCGTCTGCCATCCAGAGCTGATCAAAAAGCTCATACCCACGTGTATGTTTTAAATCTATCTCTGTGAGATAGATGTATAGATTAAAGTGGAAACACTGGTTTCACGCACACCTAGAGTTGAGGTTTGAAATCCGTGGCCAAGTGGGAGGCGGCTCTGCAGGGAATCAGCCCCTGAATCACGGTGGCGGGATTGAACCCACGATCTGTGCGTGTTAGGGTGTGAGAGCTCAGGTCAGACCGTTCCTGAGCAGTGATCCCTCTCAGGCCGGCCTCTCCCAGGATGCATTGCAGGCCAGTGAGGAAGCTAGACATGACTGGCACAGCTGCAGTATGCGTCGTGGCTAAAGTGAGCTAACGTGCGATACACACTCTAAGACACGTGTGTCCCACCTCCGGTCTGTGTCCTTGTGGACGTCATGAGTTCTTTTAAAGACATCCTGTGGTCACGCCCACGCTCCTCCCTGTTTTCATCGGTGGGAGTGAAATTTTTTTCTGATAAATGTCACTGGTCAATTTAAAGCCTCAAAAAGAACACTAAAGGCCTGAAGACACACACACCGAGCTGCTGTTTTAAAAATCTTCAGATGTTGGTGCTCAGAAGTGATGACACAGACCTTGGGGAAGACTCAGGCTATAGAAATGGAACAGACCTTGTATGTGTATGAAAATGGATCAGAGGCTGAGGCCAACACACACACACAGGCATGCACACAGGCTAACTGCTTGAACTTCAAACTAACTTTCCCTCCCGTCCAGTGAAAATCTCATTCGTGTTTTTAGGTAAGACGAAGAAGCAGCAGCCTGTCCAGCAGCTGCCTCTCCTCAGAATCAACATTCAGCAGGAAGTTGTTTCTGTCTTCTTGAGAGCAAAACAACATGTTCGCTTCTGAAGCTTGTTTGAACCCCCCCCCAAACATCCAAGAAGTCCCCGGAGACCAGCCTGGAAAGAGACTCCTCCACCCAGGAACCACTCTGTCAGCCCAACGCCTTTGACGCACAGTTTTTGTTTTAGCTAAAAAAGCTGCTTGAGTCCCACATCGGCTGATTATCATCAGAAAATCTAGGCCAGATCTGCGTCTGTCAGACAAATCGCTACCGGGCGTTTCCCCCGCCGCACGTCAGCTGCCAGATCAACAGAGTCTGCTTCAGCACTCAAAGTTTCCTCCGACCCGCCGCACTCGTGTTCTGCCTCCTGCATCTCCTCAGGAGGAACTCCATCAGATTCCCAGGTGAGCTCCTCACAGATTTACCAGGATGTTCTCAGCCTTCCTCTCAGCAGTACAGAAATCAGAGGATTTTCTGTTGTGGACTCACTTTGCTGCTCGATGCTTCATCTTGCCGATCAAACCACCGTCCTGGACGGTGGTCATGTGGTGCAGTGTCACGGCACTATCAAAAAATCCGAAAAAAGCTCAGCAGAACTGCTTTTTAGTTTGGCTGCTAACATGGAGGAGGCGGGGTGTAAAGCCAGCCAGGGGGCGATCAAGGCTTGTCTGGTCGTCATTGTTAAGACACAGGGAAGTCATTTCCAATGTTTCTTTTCTCAATTTCTGTTTTTATTGTAAAGCATTTTGTTTATTTATACTTTATATTATTAGACTAGATTCACCAAATACCTTTGGTGTGTGTATGTGTGTCCTGAACTTGAGTATGAGAGTATGAGAGTGAAGGTGAAATTTAAACTGAGTTACAGAGGGGAGGAGTCCAGGGCTGAGGTCAACAGTCGTCCACTGCTGTGGGTCAATGTAAGTCCTCCTCCTCCTCTCTGGTTTTCTCCTAATCCGACGAACGCCTTGCTCCACATTTAACCTCCTCATTAACAACACTGGTTTCCATCAGCTGCAGTCTGCAGGCTAAAAGAGGCGTGATCCCTCAGATTAAGAGCCAGAGAATCGTCAGGTGGTGATGAAAGAAGGAGTTCACCTCCATGTCTGAAGGTTCCTCTGTTCCGAGGGAGTCAAAGTTTCCGTCCATACTGCTGGACCGGTCCAGGGTCAAGACCAGCGGCTGAACAGCCGGTTGCAGATGTGTGAGACAGAACATCTGGGAGGTGAGAAACAGCTCAGTGTTCAGCGTTCACCGCCGTGGACTGGGTCCTCCGCAGAACTGAGACACGGCTAATGGCGTTAAACAGGAAGTGATGGTAAAAATCTTTCGGAAACCAAACGAGCGACGACACAAAATAAAGGGAAACAAAGACGATCAAACTCAAAATAAACCGGAGAGTCCAGAGAGTTTCTTCTGAAGATTAAAGTGAAACAACAAAATGTGATTCTGAAGGGGTGTGTCCACACACACACACACTCTCCCATGGAGTGATTAGTGGCTGAGAGTCCCCCGCAGCTCTCCTGGGCTCGTTAACGTCTCGTTTTCTCCTCGTTAGGCTCAGATCAAAGATGAGGGTAATTAACGAGGATCACATCTCTGTAGGCTATTGTACCGTCTCAGTCCACACACATACACATACACACACCTGCTGCTCACACAGTACTCACACACACACTCATGCTCTCTGTCTTTCGGATCACCTGATTGGTTCTCACCCTGTGTGTGTGTTCAGTTTATAATCCGGAGTCTCTCCGAGTTTGGGATTCTCCGTGTTTTGTTTCCCTGCTCGTCCCGTCAATCAGACTTCACCTCTGCAGTCATTGTGTTCCAGCCACACTTTATTCTCTCGCTCTCTCTCTCTCTCTTTATAACTTATTCAAGCCCACAGTGCACACACACACACACACACACTGTCAAGCAGACATTAATGTCTTATCACATGCTAATTTATTTCAGCATGATCAAACATTAGCGCAGCACGCTACAAAGAGTGTGTGTGTGAGAGGAAGGTTAATGGAGAGGTGTGGTGGTTACAGAAACAGGACGACGGGGTGAGTGAGGGTCTGATCTTCTCCTCCTCCTCTGACGGGACCAACTCTTTAAAAACGTTCTGATCTTTTGAACTTGACACCGGGGACAGAATTTCTATTTTCTGTATCAGCAGTAAAACGAAGTGCGTCCATATGCTCTGCTTCTTCTGGTTTCTCTGTCCGTCCCTGTGCTTGTGGACCAGGACGCTGAGTCCACAGTATTTTCCTCTCACAGCTTTAGTTTACTGAGCAGCATTCCTCCTCCTCCTCCTCCTCGCCTCCTGTCGGCTCAAAGAAACACACTGTATGAAGAATGTGTTTTGGTGTTGGAGCTTATATACATTATGGATGGAGCACACTGCCTGTAGCTTCTCCGGGGAGAAGAGAGAGAGCAAGCTGGAGACTGTGATATGAACTGAGGAGGAGGAGGAGTGGAGGAGAGGAGAGGAGAGGAAATGTGATCAAACTTGTCTGCGGTCTTAATGTGTAAATACATGCATTGTTGAGTGCCTGTGTTTCCTATAAGATTATTAAATATTTACTTGGTTTAGATTTCCAGTAAAACCTGAAGCATGTTTGTGTCGGCTCCTGATTCTCCTGCAGGAGCGAGCATGAAGATGGACGACTTCCTCTCGCTGAGCAAAACACGTGAGGGCACCACCATCTTGTTCCTTGGATGGAGAGTGGTCCTGGTCCTGATGTTACAAGAGTCAGTCTCTGTTATCAATCATCACAATCACTCTTTATTATTCTAGTAAATACATCTTTGAATAAAGATGGGGGTCACATGACGCTGTTGAGCAGAGATATATTTACCATTTTATTTGCATTTTATTTTATTTTTCTGAATCAAATCCCAGTCGAAGGAAACTTTATATTCAGGTCATTAAAAGTCCGTCCACAAGCTCGGCACAGATTGTGTTTTCCAGTCTCTCTCCTTTACAACACGACCAACAAAACAACTCCTCTAATCGAGAGACAGCGTTTAATTACCGCGTGCCGAGAGACCACAGAGGAACCAGCGAAGCGGCGACTTGATGCGTGAGGGAGGACGGTGGGTGGAGAGGAGCAAGGGCCAACCGCAGCGAGAGGAGGTGGGAGGAATAAATTGACACTGGATGAGGAGAGAGGAGAGAGGAGAGAAGGAGGCGTAGTGGGAGGAAAGAGGAAACAGTGCCAGCAGCACTTCAGGTGGACAAGTAATTTAATAATGACACGTTTCACCTCTGAACTTTCAGCACGCGCCTCCTGCTCTGTCTTTAATATTAGTTCAGGGGGTGGAGACAGCAGCTCAGATGCTCCCGCTTGTTCACGTTCGCTCCAGATGATCACATCAACAGAGCAGCGCCCGCGGCAAAATGAAACGCACATCGCTGCAATAAAAACTTTAAAACTTGGCATGGAAGAGGAAAAGGGGCGGGGGTGATAGAGACGAGGATAAGAAAGAGAAAGGTGGAGGAAAAGCGACTGGGATCAACAGAGAGAGAACAACAAGCTGCATCAACAACAACAACAACAACAACACAACAACACATCCTCCACAAATGAAACTACAAACTGTTCTTTATGATGCTTCCAGACTCTTTAATGTTTCACTCAGTTTAACCTTCGTGTGTAAATGTGGGTGTTTAATCATCTGGAATCCTCACTTACGTCTTGTTTACTATCATAGTAGCACACACACACACACTCACACACACACACTGTGATTCTTCTGCAGAACTGCTTCCTTATTTCATAATTACAGCGGAAAACTCAACTCATCTGCAGAGGAGAAACTGTGTGTGTGTTCCATTTACTTCCCTGTACTCCCACCAGGTTGTTAAGCTGGTTGACTGATCGCTGTGTCTCACCTGACATCCCATGATTCATTTTTAAGAGGCAAAGAATGGAGTGTGTTTGTCTGACAGAGTGTGTGTGTGTGTGTGTGTGTGCGTTTGGCCCTCAGGGACAGAAGGATGTTGGGAAGGAGTCATTATTCTTTTCTCTTTAACACCACGTTATGTGATGGATAACTGGGTGCACTGGGACACGTGATGAATAGATTGCGCGCGCACACACACACGCGCTTATTCCTCTATGGTTGCGGGACCTCAGTGTGATACCTGCAGCCTCCTCTGTAATAATAATCTTATTAGGATTTAAATAAACGTTCCCTCTGAACTTCCTGTTCACTGCTGTGACCTTGACTGTCCACGTCCTCATTGATTCTGTCTCAGTCTCAGTCTGGACACCCCCCTGTTGGACATGGAAACAGTAATTTAATTTAATTTATTTACTCTTATTTTTTTATTTAGTTTGTGTCCCATCTGCTAACGTGGAGGCAGTAATATGTATTATGTATGACCTAGATTTACTCTCTGGGAGCTGCCATGTCGTTTAAGGTTATTCACAAAATTAACTGAATTCTAAAGCTCCTCCTCCAGGTTAACAGTGAAATCACTGAGCATTTTTTGCCACCGAACCCGTTTCATGTGTTTTGTATGTTCTTATATTCTGGCGATTCACGGGGCTGACGTGTGAAAAAAAGATGGCCGCCTTGTGACTTAACTGGAGATTGTCCTCTGGCATTGACTGCTGAGAACAACTGGACCGGTCTCCTTGACAACCGGCTGCCGTGAATTTAGAACAGTTCGTGGCCATGAAGAAAACAAGAAACAATGAATCCAGACAGGAAGTGCACAACTGAGCGTTTGTTTCCAAACATAACTTTAAAGATGGATGATGAAGCCCAACCATCTTACTGCAGCAACAGTCATTTCCCCTCCATGTTAGCAGATGGGACATCAGACATTAGGCAAGTGTCTGTCTGTGTTTCCAAATGTTTGGTTTCAATCAGTTAACAATAAAACATCGGGACACAAACATAAGTCTCATGAAGTCTGTGATAGCAACTTATAAACATGTTTTATCACTTTTATTTTTGACTGGGTGACGTGTGTGTGTTTGCGTGTGTATAGACATATTTCATACGACCCACTGAGCATCTGTATTAATGAGACACAGACATCACGAATTATTCATCATCATCATGAGGAGATGGTCGTGCAAACCAGCAGATTGTCTCTTTACGTCATGTCAGCCGCTCAGGGCGCTCAGGACGCCGTTTCCAAATCAAATGTCTCTGTCCTGAGGAAGGACACAGGGACATCAGAATGGAAGCGGACGTTCTGGGAGGAATCTCGAACGAGCAGGACCTCCCAGGGAGAGCGGCCTGGGCATGAGCTGTGATCACAAACCTTCCGAGAATGTTCCAGAAAGATGAGAGTGTCGGAGTGTCAGTGCCAGAGCTCCGTCTGGAGTGTTGGAACGTACACGTGTTGACGCGTGCCGCAGATGCTGTGGTCTCACAGCAGTTTATTTATTGGACGAAGACACACACACACACACACACACACACACACACACACACTGCTTCTAAAGGGCCTTGAGCAGTTTTCTTTGCTCTGAGTGTGAATCAGCCCGTCCTCAGCGTCTCATCTCTGGAATCCTGCTTCAGAGATGAAAAATAAACCCTGCTCTCGCCTCTTATTTCAGAATCTGTGAATGTGAATCGACGTTCAGCAAGACGGAAACACGCCGTCGGTAAAAAATCGCTCTCCTCAGACTCGTTAGCCGTGGCTGCATCGATGTAAATTATATTTACTTCCGACTGGAAATGTGTGGGTTAGGTGGCATTGATTTCCCTCCCATTAGGAAACAAAGCTGAAGCTAACGTCTGAATTCATGTCTGCAACGAACAGGCGTCCCGTCGCCAGTGAAACAGACAAACTGAGGGACGCGTTGTTAGTGAAGCGCCGATCTGCTGATTCTGTCTTCAGGTCTGCCCTCAGTGTCCCCGTCTCTCTCCACGTTTAGCCGCAGCGGTTTATCCATAGCTAATTACAGTGAGTCATTTCCTTGGGGCATCGGCCTGATGAAGGAGCAAAGGCTGGGGAGTTCAGATTCATTTGCCTTTTAATTTGACATTTGTCTGTAGGTGGATTTACACATAACGAGTGGAGGAGGAAATATACTCGATAATATGAAGTTGTCTCGGCCTCAGAGGACGGACTTTGTCCCCCAGCAGTGAGCAGAGCAAGGATGGGCTCTGAATGTCAATATCTGAGGAAGCAGAGTGGGGGCGGGGTTACTGATACCGACTTGAAGTGAGATATTTAAACTTCATGCTCTCTCCCGCACCTCTGCACCTCCGCTCCGGTTGGTCCTTTGCCTCCGGGGACATTTTCTTATAAAAGAGAAATCAGTAAAGGCGGGGTCACGCGCAAGTTCTTCTCACAGTTTCCGCCCATTTTGTTCACCTCCCGTCCTACAGGGACACATGCGGGACGTGGACTCGTCCAATCCTCCTGCTGTGAGGCGCCGGCCACTCCTACGCCTCCCCCATCATCCATTCTCTTCTCTTCGTCCCGTAACTTCTCCGAGCCTCATTTTCTATTCCTCCACACTGCATATTTGTAAATATCTCATGTAACTTTACTATCTTGTATTTGTTTTGTTTCTATCGCTCACCTTCCTCGTTTATTTCCTGCCTCTCTCTAACTCCCATCGCCCACCTACACACACTCCGCCGTCAGAGGCTCCATTACAGCTGTACAGGAACCATCTGTTGGACAGAATTGAATCCTGCTCAATTAGCATCTTATTTGCATGCGATTAGCATTTCATTTGTGCTGCATTATGCAGAGTAATGTGATTGCTAAATGAGTTTCGCTTCTCCTATTGAGTAAAAACCTCTGTTCTGCTAATATTTGCCGGCTCACACACACCCACTGTTGAGGTGTGTGTGTGCGTGTGTTGTTTCCATACCAGCACTCTGTCCGCAGCTTTAATAAAAAACAAAAAAAAAGACCTTATTTCTTTTCAAAGATGGACTCACAGTGAAACTTCCAAACCAGAAAGGTTTTTCTCGTTGAGCACTTTAACTGGTGCATGATGGGTAATTTAAAGCTAAGGTGTTTCCATGACTGTTGCTAAGTGGCGTGTGCAGCGTGAGCTCTTCAGAAAGCTGCAGGGGGCCTTCACGCAGGTGTGTCTGAACGGGCGCCGCTCTCCGACCATTAACGAGTGATTGTGTTTCATTCAGGTGTTCTGCTTCATCAGCCCTCATGGAGTTTGTGTGTGTGTGTGTGTGTGTGTGTGTGTGTATCTGCACAACTGGCAGACGACCAGTGGAGCGCTGTCTCCACCTGCCTCTCGATGCAGCTTCATAGCAATCGTCTGTCTTTGCTCTTCCTCCTTTTTTGATTTGCAGAATCAGAAAAACCCTGAAGCCGCCGGAAGAAAAGAAAAGTTTGTAAACGAACGCTAATTAACATTTGGAAATAAACACAGACTTTCCAGGATCCCAAATCTTCACTGTTAGAATTACAGAGGATGTTCAGAAAGCTCCCCAATGAGCAGTGCAGCGTCTCCTCTAATCTCGCCAGTTCTGGACGAACAGTTCATTTGGCAGAACTGGGCTGGGTGAGGTCGTAGCCAAGGTATTCCTGCTGCTCCTCCTCCATGCTCCTTGTCTTGATAACGTGCTCCTTCAGGGTTCGAGCTTAAATTAAGATCTTTATTCTGTCGCTGATGCGGATGAGGTCATCCTGAGTTATCTGAGCTCCTCCACCACCACAGCGTTACATCCGTCAGCTCTCATGGAGTCTTCTGGAAGGTCAAACTGTCCAGAGCAGGTTCCCAGACTCTGCAGGTGGACTGCCTTGAAAAAAACCTTTTAACCAAAGTCAGAAAATCATCTGGACTCCTGCATTTCTGCTCAGACGGTGGAGGTGACAGCAGGTTTTCCTCCCTTTTTGCAGCGTGACCTTTCACGGTTTCTCCCTTCCCTCCTGTTTATGGGGTTAAAAGCTTGAACCCTTGCTCACTCCATCTCATTTTACATTCTCCTCTATTAGCCGCCCCATACATGGTTAAATTATATTTCACCCTCATAAGCCGAGAAACACAGTTTGTTCTGTTTCCACTCGTCCTTCTCTCTCTCTGCCTCCGTTTGTTCATGCTCCTTTCTCTGTTATTGAAGAGGTCATCCTGGGTCACTGCTCCAGAATCATCCTGTTAAATAAAGAAACTTTAGTATATTTGTACGACATTTGTGTTTGACCTGATAAAGCTAAAAATATACTTCAACTAAAAAAAAACTGCAGGAGGAGCAGCATCAAGGCACGGCAGGTCGAGGCTTGATTCCTAAAACAGTCCACGTGAACGGAAGGCAAATTCATGTGCAACGCTTTCAGGAAACTTCAGGAAAATGTCCAGAAGCAGCTTTTACTTAACTTTTTCTCTCTTTCTTTCAAAGGCATCGTGTCCTCCACTCTGACTTGCGTCCCTCCGTCCTCTCTGTCTGCTTCCTGTCCGTCCTCCCCTCCTTTCGGTTGGGTTTGAATCTGATCGTCCATCTGGGCCTTTTACTGGATGATCTGTGTGTTTCCTCTCACACGTCCATCATCCGTCCTCTGTCTTGCTCTCTGGGTTTGAATCATCCATCCTGTTCTCACTCTGCCTGTCAATCATTCATCATGGACAGATGATGTCGCATCATTTTAGTCCCGATGATAAAAACTGTGTCTTTAGAAAATAAATATGTTTGCTTTAAAATATTAAACATGATATACACATCCTGATGAAGGTTTCTATATTCACATGCAAACATCTGCTTCTCCTCCCTCTCTGGAGTCGGGGCCTGTTGCCGCTCCTCCTCCTTCACTCTCGACCAGCTGCTCCTCTCCTCTCCCTGGAGCAGACGTCTCATTCATCTCCAACACCTCCTCTCTTCAAACTCACTCGTTCAGCCTTCGTCCCCGTGATGGACAGAGAGGAGGAGGATGAGGAGTAGGAGGAGTAGGAGGAGGAGGAGGAGGGCAGAGGAGGAGAGATTACCCTCTGTCCTCTCTGCTGCTTCTGACATGTGCAATAAATTATCAATGGATCGGCTGCGTGCTAATGTTATTAAGTGTGTGTGTGTGTGTGTGTGTGGAGGTGGGCTGGGGGGGCTGTCCCATGTAATATTAACGTATTATTAATGTGCTTTATAGGCAGAGTAATGGGTGGAGTTAGAGTTAAAAAAAAATTAGGACTGTTGTTGTTGTTGTTTTTTCACTTTGTCCCTGAGTGTGTGGATGTCTCTCAGGCTGCCCGTCCTTGGCGTGCATCCTCAGCGGATCAGACTATAACCTGAAGTTCACATCACAACAACATTCATCTTTAATCACACTTTTCCTTCTTTTCCCAGAAGACACCAGCTGCTCCATGTTTGTGTTTGTGAGAGAGAGACAGAGAATGTTTATCTGAGCACAGTTTGTTTATTAAACCTTGACTTGATATTGAATCATAAACAGAGGAGCAATGGAACAACCGGACCTGAGAAAACTGTCTTTCTGTCATCGTGTCAGATCTACAGATTGGTTCAGTTTCTGAGTTTCTAAAAACACATGTTTGACCTTCGACAGCAACTAAACCTGACGATCTGCCATCTGTAGAACATGAAGCCGATTTTCTGAGTGTGACAAAGTTCAGCCCTGCCCTTGAGCAAGGCACCGATGGGTTACACCTTATCTCATCTGTCAGAGACGTGTGTGTCCCAACACTGAAGCACACGCACAGCAACCGTGTGCACTGGCATGAGTGTGTTTGATCTCTGCGTGTGTGTCCTCGGGCTGGTGTGATAGCTGCGTCCCTCTGCTTGCAGACCCGCACCATGACTCGTTCACCTGTTAAAGGCGGTCACGTGCCAGAACTCATGATCACCTGTTGATGTACGCGCGCGTGTGAGTGGACGCTGAGGGCTCAGAGGAGCGAGTTGACATACAAATGATCCAAGGCCGTGCAGAGACAAGCAGAGACAAACCTTGTGAGGACAATGTCTCACATTCAGGGAAATGATAAAGTGGACTGAAGGACAAGAGGACTGGCGTTTGAAGGTGTGACATCTTTGTGACCTCACAGCATTTAACCAAGCCTCAGCAGAATCGGGAAACCAATGGAAACTGGTTCCAATCTTTCTGAAGAAGTTTCATTCAGACATGGACAACAGCTGCATATGGAGGAGATTGTTTGTTTGTTTACAGCCGGCAGCTCTTTCGTGTCAGGATTCAGGCCGTTACTGATGCAAATGTGGGGGCGGCGTGATGACCTCACAGCACCCAACAGCTCGTCTGACACGCCCCCTGACAGAGGCAGGTTGATGGAGAGCCGAGGTCATGTGACAGGTGTTTGAAGAGGCGTTTGAAGAGAAGATGATGGACACCATCCTGAGTGATTTCATGTTGGTTAGACGCTTCTCTCTTCTTCTTCTTCTCTCTCGCTCTCTCTCTCTCTTCTTCTCTCGCTCCTCTGACTTCCTGTTCTCTGCTCTCTCTGATAAGCGCTCGTGTCTCCCTCACTTTCCCTCTGCTCTTTATTAGCAGCTCTGTCTTTGATGTGCGTGAAGGAGGCTTTAACTCCAGCGTCTCCTGTTGCGAGTGTGTCCACACACACACACACAACAGAGATGTGACATCTGCTGTGTGGAAGCAGCAAGGCTTCGTTCAGCTGAGGGATGCAGCGGTCCAGTTCTCTAAGATGTTATTGGACTGGGAACTGATCACCGGCCCAGTTCTCTGAGAATTGTCCCCCATGGCTAGAGGCAAGTCCGCAGCAGCAACAACCCCTGAGACACTGACAGGAAATGTCCAGAGCTTCGGGACGGTTGACGGTAACGGACTGAATGTTTCGCAGCTGACAAGGAGACAAGAGTTTATTCACTCTTAAAAGCAGTAACAGAAGGAGGAAGCACTAACTGGAAACCAGTTGGGCGTTCACCTGCAGCTGAACTGTGCGCCGCCCTCTAGGGGCTGCAGGGTGGATGACTGCAGAGTGAAGAAGGAGGACAGGCAGTTAAACAGAGACAGACAAGAGAGGACATTATATCCAACTAAGCTGCTCCCCCAATTAAACTGTAGCAGCGGCGTTCAGGGGAATGAAGAGCTGCACAAACCTAATTCATTCAGGGCAACGCAGGCCAAGTTCCCTCCTTCCGGGGGCGGGCATTGGATCCGCGGGGCAGGGATGCCTGATCGCTGCAGAGGAAACGCAAAATAAAAATAAAGTAAATCTGCGGTGCAGCCGAGTACGACATCAAGGGAGGAGGAGGTCAAATGAGTTGAAAAAGTGCAAGAAGCCTTCGCAAGTCTCAGATGAAAAGAGCTGCGAAAAATCTGTGTTTCACACACTGTGCTCGACGGTGGGGCTTCACTGGTGGGAGTAATTAGCACGTTTCGTTTGATGTGAGCTTGGAGAAAGAGCGGAGCGCAGAGCCACCGCTGCGTGTGAGGGCCGCGGAGCTGGAGGAGGCTCCACGCCACCGTGAGGCACAGAGCAACACGTGGAGACGAGCAGCATCTGGACAGACAGGGACAGAGAGGGGGACAACATGCAAGAGGAAGACGATGATGAGGGTTTCACATTTCAAATGAAATCTGGACACAAACCTGATCAATGAAGACAAATCAAGGTGTCCTGCTGTATGTGTGTACTTTGGAGTGGACGGAGGACAAATACTCAGATTACATTGTGAAGCAGAGATGTGTCTCCTGGGACGTCAGAGATGTTTTCTGATTAACTGTGAACATCCTGGTCCTCGGACCAGGAGGAAACCACATCATGACATGTTTGGATATATTGGAATTTATTGGACTCATCTGCTCGTGTTTGTGGGAATGAGACAGACAGCTGATGATGTTCCTGAGCCTCAGAGAAGAAACAAACAGCTTCTGCTCCAGGAGGCCGTCGATCCCAAGCTCCATGTTCCCACCTTCAGTCAGGAAATGAGAATAAAACTCATGAAATACATGTATCATTTGACAATGGATCAAAGCCAAGAATCAACAAGTCAAGTGATGTCTATTTAGTGCTCACTGTGGACAAACAGCAGGCAGGGTGTCAGACCACGTCCTCTCCCATCAGAACAGGCGATACGTTTCAGCTGAAGTATGAGCTTGACTTCCACCTGCTCGCTATCTAAACACCCTGAATGTTTCTCTGATCAAATCCATGATCGTCTTCTCCTCCCCCCACCGACACCAACGTGTGGGATTCTGAGACACAGCATCTGCCCATTCTCTATTTATTCTTCACCAGGATGAAGGAGGAACTGGAAGATGTCAGCAAAATCCTCGTGCCGAGGAGACCATGTAGGAGGAGGAGAGGGAGCTAATGATGGAGAGAACAGGAGGAGGAGGAGAGGACCTGGGGTGTTAGACTGAGTCAGGAGAAGAGGACGAGGGATCAGCAGGAGCAGGCAGCAGGACGGATTAAGGAGAGGGTTTGGTGTGTATACTCGATATACACTGATATACTGTGTGTGTGTGTGTGAGAGAGAGAGAGAGAGAGAAAGAACAGGCCTGAGACACAGGGAAAGAGATTCACACCGGGACAAACACACTGAAGTCAGGTGGATTTACAGGTGGCGGGCTGACGAGGGGCGGACCCACAGGGAGGAGCCGGTCATAACGAGGTGAGGAGGAGCAGATGGACAACGGCAGCTCTGAGGACGCAAAGGAGAGCTGTGAGTCAGTGGCCGAGGAGAATGAGGAGCAGCTGCTCTGAATGGATATTTCTGAAACAGTCGTCCGTCCCCTACAATGGACAAGCTCGTGTGTCCAACCTCCGAGCTGTCTAAGCCACTCTGCCCAGGGTTTCCAGTGCGGCCGTGGTCTGTTGCTGACATGTTAACGTTCATCTTAAATGAATTCCCGTGTTTTTATGTTTGTCTGCTGAGTTACACTAAAGATTCTGAAGGAAGGATGGGGCAGTAAGTTTTACCCATGAACACATTTGTCAAATTCTGCAGAGTGTCCCTTGACTCCATTTTTCGGCTAAACACACACACACACACACGTGTTTCTGTCCACGTTTCATCTTTAACCCCCCCCCCCGCAGGGTTGCTCAGGCAGCAATTTCAGGGAGATTTATGACATGTGTGGCCCGCCAGACTCCAGAGGCTGCTGTCGCCTTCCAGCTCGTCCTGTTGGTCCAGTCCAGTGTGTCATGAAGCCGATGATTTTTACATGAGTGTGAAAAAGAAACCATTTAGTCTGCAGCCCCCCGGGGAAAATTCTGAAACGCTGCTCTGCTCTGCAATTATATTCCAGACTGTCCAGAGACACACACACACATACACACTTTGATCTGTATCCTCATTTTTCCTGCATATAATCTTGGCATGTTCAGAATTAAAATGTGTTTTTTTAATTGAAGAAGTCGACTGTTTATGGCGTCTCCTGCCAGGCTGATTTTGTCTGATGAGAATGTTTATGAGTCCATCTCCAGCTTCAACGTCTGGGACGGATCCATGTCCCAGAGTTTGCCTGAAAACCAAACTGGCCTGAGATCTGTGATGCAGACCAAACTGAATCATGTGGAAATCGTGACGATGAACGGATGGGCCAGGTGGAGAGGGCTTGTCTGGAATTGACCTGGGAGGCAGAAACGTGCTGAGGGAGCTGGGAGGAGGACGCAGTCACATCATCAACACCATCATCATGAGTTAAATAAATCTGGATTAAGGGGGGTCCAGGACCCCAAAAAGGTTGAGAGCCTCTGCTCTGTAAGAAGCAGCCCCGGAGTCGAGGCACAGATTCAGGGGGTGGGCACCAGGTACGCCATCAAATAATCAAGCCTGGCTTCCAATGAGGGGAGCTGTCGTGTCACTCACCTTCTTACACACTCTGCAGAACAAATTCTGGTAAACGCTCACGTGCACGTCATCGTTCAAAGACCGGGGTGCGCATGGAGGCACGTGTTCTCGCAGCTCCCGGATGATTCTGAATGTGATTACTGGGGACATGACGGCTTGTTGACAGAGGTGTCATCCTGTCAGGGCCTCCCGGGGCCCCAAGTCTTCATCCTCTGCAGCTGTCAGATGAGGTCTGACGGGGCCCCTGGGGCCCTGGTGGCTCGGAACCAGCCTGAGCTTGTTACAGGACAGAGAACTGAATAAAATGTTGAGAGCAAACAGGTTTCCTGGAGGACCTGTTGACTCTTCTGGATGAGCGGCTTGGAGGTGAGACTGCCTCAGCTCGTTAGAGGGTCTACACCCCGGTGACCAATCAAACACTTCCTGCGTCCTGACGCGTCCCCCGGCGCCACCGCTGTTCTCTCATTAAAGCTGCCGTGCTGCGTTTCACAGGTTCAAACTCAGTAGCAGAAAACCAACCTCCAGGAGGAGATGCAGCGCTGTCTCCTCATTTCTGTGCACTTTATCAGGGGACAAGCAGAGGACACAACCTCAGATGGACATCTCAAGTAAAGGTCACAGGACAACGAGTGAAGACAAGATCAAAAACCAGCGGCATCTGTGAGAGCAGGAAAGGCACGACATGGAGGACAAAGAAGAAAAAGAAGTGAGGACATAGAGGGAAGACAGGTGGACACAGGTGAATCACATCAAGGATGATCGGGGGGAGTGAGGACAGAAATTACAACAAAATAAAAGAGTAGCTTGAACCTGTAAGAGGCGAAAAGAAGGGTTTGTCCTCACAGATCCGGGATAAATGAAGAGGAAACAGAATTTGAGTTTAATTTTGCTCCTGGAAAAAACCAAAGACATTCACAGGACGATGAGCAAAGAGCAGGCGGGAGTCAAACGACCAGAATGACCCTTAAGAAGCAGCGAAGCACATGATGAGCAGTGAGGCCGTGCCCGTTGCCCCTGAAGGCTGCGAAAGCAAAGATCACGGATCAATACGGTTCAGCCTCGTCGGGATACAAATGTCAAACCCAATGTGATGTCAGAGCGGTCGTTACATGGAGGGAACAGGACGTGCACACTCTGACGACCAGTGAACGAGACAAAGCATCCCTTTGAGCATCGGCAGACCCGTTTCTAAAAGGTCTTGAGAACTGATCATCTTTAATGTGAAATTTTAAAATTCCTAATTCCTTTGAATGGATAATTGTATTATATCACCACGAGGTTTGATGGGAATCTGACCTGTCGTCAGTTGTTTTAGGAGGATATAGGCTCATGGGTCAATTGTAACTGAACATTAATAATTATGAAATTTGTTTTGGTTCTCATCTTCTGAAAGACTGTGCTTGTCCTAATCTACTCAGCTCTAAGTTTCTTGGTTCCTGTTTTGTTTTGAAATACACTTTACTTCCTGTTGTGTGTTTCCTTTTTGTCATGCTGTGGTCTCATCCCATTCTGCAGTTCTAACAGTCCGCTGAAGTCTCTTCCTGTCATGCTGTGTAGCTGCTGCAAACCACACGGTGATGGAGGAGGACAGGACGGTCTGGATGACCGCCGTGTAGAACTGTACCAGCAGCTGCTTTGACAGACCATGCCTCCTCAGCTGACGCAGGAAGGCATCCTCTGCTGGGCCTTCTTCAGGATGTAGGTGATGTTTGCGTCCCGCTTCAGGTCCCGGGAGATGGTGGTTCCCAGGAACTTGAAGGAGTCCACGGCTGCTACAGGGCTGCAGCTGATGGTGAGGGGGGGCAGTGATGGGGGCTGCCTCCTGAAGTCCACTGTCATCTCCACCGTCTTGAGCGTATTCAGCTCCAGGTTGCTCTGGCTGCTCCAGCGAACCAGCCGCTCCACTTCCTGCTGATATGCCGACTCGTCATTGTCCTGGATCAGTCCGATGACCGCTGTGTCGTCAGCAAACTTCAGTTTCACAGCTGGGTGCATGGAGGTGCAGCTCCTTTTAGCCACACTGATCTCCCTCTTTAGCATGTTCCTGGCCTGCTTATACAGGTCCCGGTCCCCGCTCCTGAATGTTTCCTCCTTGGTCTGGCGGAGCTTGTGTAGTCTGGTGGTGAACCATGGTTTATCGTTGGGGAATGTGCGGTGTGTCATGGTTTCTTCACAGAAACTGATGTAAGCTGTCACAGTGTCTGTCAGTTCATCTAGGTTGTTGTTGGCAGCTTCAAAGACACTCCAGTCAGAACAGTCCTGTAATTCCTGCTTCACCTCACTGGTCCACTTCTTCACTGTCTTCACCACAGACTTAGCGGTCTTAAGTCTTTGCCTGTAGGATGGAATGAGATGGACCAGGCAGTGGTCAGAGTGTCCCAAAGCTGCTCTGGGGACAGAGTGATAAGCGTCTTTGATGGTGGTGTAACAGTGGTCCAGAGTGTTGCAGTCTCTGGTGGGACAGCTGATGTGTTGCTTGAACTTCGGCAGTTTGTGGTTTAATTTTGCTCTGTTCAAGTCCCCCATGACGATAAAGAGCGAGTCCGGGTGTTTGGCCTCCAAGCCGTTAATTTGCTCAGTGAGAGTCTGCAGCGCCTCACTCATGTTGCCATGGGGAGGCATGTAAACACCGGCCATGATGAATGAGGAAAACTCCCGCGGTGAATAGAACGGCTTACAGTTTATGAATAGTGACTCCAGATTCGGACAACAATGTTGTGACAGCACTGTGACAGATGTGCACCAACGCTTGTTTATGTAGAAGCATATTCTACCGCCCTTGGATTTCCCTGGCAGCCCTGTGTCGCGGTCCACGCAAAGGAGGGAGAAACTGGACAGATGTAACGTGGCATCGGGGACAGCTTCGCAGAGCCAGGCTTCAGTGAGGCACAGGGCAGAGTCCATGTTCCTTCCGTTGAAGAGAAGGAGCTCATCCATCTTGTTCGGCAGAGAGCGGACGTTCGCGAGGTGGATGGATGAAAGCAGAGTCTGATGTCCGCGCTGTTGGAGCCTGATGAGGACGCCGCCGCGCTTCCCTCGTCTGCATCTCCTCCACGTCCTGTACAGAGCTGAATTTGATGGGGTTTGCATAACTTAAAGCATAGAGAAAACACAGAAAGAAGCAAATCTCTAGAGAACGCTGTGCAGAGGCGACCGTCCGTCCGTGGCGCCATCTTAGCATCAATTAGGAGGGCCCTAATTAGGAGCAGTACCAACACAAGTCATGAGGGGGCAGTGTAGCAAATGGTTAAAGTGATAAAACAATAAAGACGAATAAAGACATGTATTAATGGTAGAACTTTCTGAGGAGAGACTTCATGACTTACTAAGAAAAATGTCTGTCAGAAATCTGAAAACTACCACCACTATGTGTGTTGTTTTTCGAATCCCTCGACTCCGCCCTCTAGTGGATGTGTAGCTCAACAACACACTGAGTGTGACGTTAGCTGGTCTCACACGTTAAGGCGGCTCCAGCAAGGCTTCAGTCGTACAGAGTGAGGAACAAATGAAGAAACTCAGCAAAAATCCCGACACAGCCTGAGGGATGAGTCACTGCGGGGGGAGGGGTCTGAATCAATCGGGCAGTGACTGGACATCGACGTGTTTCCTTCCTCGGGGAGGAGGTGGACAATGGAGGAAACCAACCATCGCTAATATTATCTGCCTCTTTTTTCAGTCAATTACAGTGAGAAGCAAATACTTTAAAAACGTGTGAATGCTTGTGCTCTGCTATTTACCTTTGAAACTGTTTTAATTCCTCCATTTGTCTCCCGGGTCTGAATCCTCTCTGGGCTTATCTTCACGTTTCCACCTGGAGTCACTCAGCAAAAGATGAAATTACAGGAGAAAACTGTGCAAAAGTGCAAAACTTGACACGGCGACTCATGGAGGATTAACTGCTCCGCCAAGGCTTCCCCACGAAAAGGAGATGTGTGTGTGTGTGCGTGTGTGAGATAAATTGATTGCTACATGACCCGGCTTGTTAGCAGCGGCTGAACCTTGTTGCTCTCGATGCTAACGAGCTGCAGGTGATTAAAGATTCAACACTCCTCTTCACACATAAAGAACAAAACAGAAAGTAAACAACAAAAATTTTAAACTCAGGCAGTTTTAATGTGGGGTCAGAGCTCCGGTTTTTAAAGGTGTGAATTTTGATTTAAAGCTGACACGGCTACACGCTTTCATTATTTGATTTTATTTAATTAATCATCTATTCAAGTCAACCTCAAATAATCAGTTTGTCACTGATGTTTGATTTAAGTGCATCTTTGACCAGATTGTGAGAAGCTGATTGAAGTGATGGAGTTCAGTCTGGACAGAGCAGAGACTAAAAAGCCACACTATCATCCAAATATCTATTTTAATTATTTACAATTAGCTCCGTGATCAGCACTGCAGTTGGCTGGAGTCAACACACACACACACACACAAACACACAGCAGAGGGAGACTGCTCATCAGTCGACCTATTGACAATAAAACACTGTGATTATGAACACAGCGTCTTTGTGATTGCAAAGAAAGGAAAAATTATTTTATTTAATTATTTTCAAACCCGTGAATCTGCAAAGGTCTGTATTTTTCAGCTCGATCCCAGTTTGTATATGTTTGAACATCCAGGAGACTAAATGAATTATTTTTCTGTGGCTGAATGGAACAGACAGAAAAATCCAGTGACTCAGAACCAATAAAAACCAAACTCTGCTGGGTGGAGACTGACTCAAACATGTAGTCCAAATCCAGTGAAACTGATTCATTCAGTGGCGAAATGATGAGTTACTGTGGGTGCAATGTCAAGGTCAGAGGTCAGAGCTGCAGCCTGGAGGTGTTTCCCTCTTAGAGGCCTTAAATTCAATCTTTGTACAATTTAGAAATTTACAAATGATCAGAGTGATTTACATTCATCGCCTCAACCACTGAACGTGTCACTCATTGAAATGCGTACACACACACATACACACACACGAACGTCTAATGAAAAGAAGAGTGGGGGCGGTACATCTTGCACTTAAAGAACTCTATTACACAACCATGCAATTACACTCAGCACACACACACACACACACACACACACAGCGGTGCGTAAATTAACCCCATTTGCTTGAGTGAGAAAACGTCTCCATGGTTCCTCCTTAATCAGCAAGAATTGATCTACTTGTGTGTGTGTGTGTGTCTGAGTGTGTGTTGCATAGTCAATAGAACATCCCTCCATCTCCACCTGCTGCAGTTTAGTTTGTTACAAACAGAGAAATTCATTTCCCGTTCTGCCATCGTATCCTCTCAGGTAAAATGAGATTTAATCTCAGCGGTGTGTCGATTGAATTAATTAGTGAGCTTCAGGGCTGCTCAAACCCTTAAATAAAAGAAAGTATTGCTCAGCCAGTGTGAACTCCTTGAAGTTCTGTGTGTGTGTGCTGTCATTAGAGCTGCTGCTAATTGCTTGCAGAGAGAATAATGAAGTAGTTTGCTTGTGTGTATTTGCACCCTCCATCATGCTGCTGTTGATAGTGCCGATGCTAATGGCTAGCCCCTCGGATAATGAGCAGGTGCTCTGTGTGTTAGCATTGATGCTAACTGCTAGCAGGTGGCGTAACAGAGCGGTCCCTGCACGACAAGTAGACGATGAGGAGCAAAGAAAGAGAAAATTAAAGGCATTCAAATCCTGTTGATCACATTAAAAACGGGCGGCCTCAGAGACTCAACGTACGTGTTCAGTCTGTGATCTAAAGAGCTCAGTAAAGAGCTTGAGCCTGAACGGCTCCTGGGACGAACGTCCTGTCTCCTGGACACGTCTGAAAAGCCGAACAAACAAAGCTTTTTACTTAACTGGTTTCCTGGAGACAGAAGCTGACACGACAAGAGTTCACAAGCTGCTATAAACAACAACAACAACAACTCACTGTGACCTGCAGCTCCTGTGTCACAGCGATGGTCCCACATGTTGAAGGAGCGAATCCACAGGTATGTCCAAAAATCAAGAGTTGGACACTTAAAAAAAAAAAAAAAATAGAAGATCAACATGAATGACTAATAGAGAGCTCCCCTTTATGGCCAATTGTCAGACATCTGACAGACATCAGACAGTGACCTCTATCGGTTGCGCTGGCTCTGAGGCTGAAGACACCAGTGACAGTCCAGAATCTGATGTTTGCTCCCCGCTCTGGTCTGAGATCTGTCGTGAAATGTGATCCTTCCATCAGACAAACAATCGGAGGACAAAGTGAACGTTTCTGAGGAGACAAACTTTTATAAACTGTGAGAGCGCTGGCGTCGATTGATCAAAGACACACAAATAAATGAGCAGAAATTAACGTGTGTGTGAAGAAATGTGTTTAGTTCCTCTGGTCTGAGGCAGCTCAGCATCAATCATCTGCACTCACACACACACACACACACACACACTGTTTCTGGCTCAGTGCTCCAGTCTCAGTCTCAGTCTTGTTTTTTTTTTTTTTTTTTTTAACAAAGTCAAATAAAAAGGAGCCAAAATAATTCCCATGCCTGGATCGCTAACAGCAGTCTAGCTGTGTCTCCTCCAAACACAGAGCTGACCTGGGGTCTGCCATGTCAGCTCCACAGCAGCATCTTAGATATTATTTTAAAAGCAGGTGTCAAACACCCGCAGGAGCTTCCATGTTTCAAGTTCCGTTACAGAACTGATGATGAGACTTTAAATATTTGCTGAACTCATCAAACTGACCGGGGGAACACAGGTCGTGTATTCAGACAGCCCATGCTGCACAGATCACAGGTTCTGGTGCATCATTGTATAATTAATGACAACATTTAACTTATTCATGAAAACATCTATAGTCCATCAACAGTTGTATTTCATCCTTTAAATATTTATGCAAATCGAAGCTCCTCTTTCTTCTTAAAGCACGAGATCAGGAGATTAATTTATTTATCTTATTATTATTTTTTATTTATTTTTATTCTTAAAATGCTGAAGAAGATTTATTACTGTTCAATCCGCTGCACCTGTAACTAATCAATCAATCAGGATGTCCCCAGCACACAGCAGACGGAGGACAGGTTGGACGTTGTTACGTACAGGGAAAAAAGTTTTCTATAAATATTTAGCTGATTTAAATGAAGGCAGGAAAGAGACAGCAAAGAGGTCAGAGGATAAAACAGGCCTTTTCTTTTTGTTTACACACACACACAGAGCGACCTCATTTCGTGCAGTTTGTTTTGTGTTGTTGCCTCTGATCTGAGTTTATGTCTTTTGTTCCGTCTCTAAAAATAAGAATAAGCAGATTCTTGGAAATGAGTAAAGAAATAAGTGCAGGCTTCAGAGAGGTTGGCAGCAGCTGTGTTTAAATCCAGGCCGTTATTCAGAGGGAGTTAAAATGACAAAGGTTTGATCGTCTGATCATCTTATCAACAGAGAGCAGGTTTTAAAAAAACTGCTTCTTTTAAATAGTTTGAACTAAAATCAGCTGGAACAGCAACAAACAATCCGAACAATGACATGATCCAACAGGATTGTGTTTGTCGGAAACATGTCCACTTTATTTATACAATCAAACGTTACTATGACGACCGGACCCTTCCCCCTGCTCTCAGAGACAGCACTTGACTCATTTGACAGGTTATCTGACTTTTATCTGAGAGTGCACCTGAACTCTGTGTGTGTGTGTGTGTGTGTGTGATGAAGGGCCATGTGGTGGCCTTAGATGTGAATGTCAGTGGCAGGTTGTCTGCTCTCCGCTTTTCACTTTGTCACCATGTGTCGTCTCTCATCACTCCTCTCTCTCTCTCTCTCTCTCTCTCTCTCCCTCCATCATTCTCTTTGTCTGTCTGTCAAATCCTCTCTTGTTCTACGTCTTTTCTTTGGTAATTCCAGAATGGTGGTCTGCCCTCTATTTCACCTCTCTCTATAAAGCTTACAGGTAGCGTGAGACACACACACACACACACTAGATGAAAGTGGAATTCTCTCCCATTTGAATCTCTTTCATTACCTCTGTAGCCCTCCCTCCCTCTCTCTCTCTCTCCCTCCCCTCTTCCTGCTGCCATCTCCTCCTCCATGTTGCTCCTTAACAAATCACCATGTGCATCATCTCTCTCTTGGCTCAGGAACGTGCACATCAGTGGGATGAATTGATGGACTGATTCACTCGCTCAATCCGTCGTAGTTTCGTCCATGGCCGGCCGCAGCTCGTTTCCTCTTCCCAAGAGAAGGCGACGAGACACAAGGTGTCATTTATTGTGAGTAACAGCGCCTCCACTCCACGTGAAAGGCCGAGAGGGCTGCGTTTATCTACCTGTGGAGAGAGAGAAAAGGAGGGATCAGAAGGAAGGAGACCGAGAGGGAAATAATCTAATCTCAGGCTGGTTTTAATGTAGAAATGGAAAGTGTCAGAGCTGGTGAAGAACAGGAGCATGAACTGTGGGGCTGGAGCTCGTCGACACGCTGATATTTGTGGGCATGGCTAATTTGGTGTGAGAGGCCAAACGTTCAAGATTCTTTATTGTCATTATACAGGGTACAAGATGCAGTACACAAAACACAAAATAAAGAGGCAGAGTATAAACAGCCAACAATAAAGGCAGCGTGTGTGAAATAATGAATAAATGGCACAGCAAAAAGGGTATTTAAATCAATAAATGTTTGTTTAACGGGCAGTATGGGTAGCAGCATTTAAATGATATGGTTACCAGGTGTTGGAATTTAATAATAAATAAATGTATGTGGCCTGCCTGAAAAGAGGTGCCACAAAAAAATAGAAATTTATTTTTTTATTATTATTATTATTTATTTTCATATATTGAGATGTCAACATTACTGACACAAAACAGGCACAGTGAGCAGAGGTGGGGGGGGAACCTTCGGCATGGGGGCAGATGCGACCGGGGTGTGTCTTGTTGCGGGAGCTTCCGCATCCGTCCGAGACCAAAACCATTCAGGAGGTTTTCCTCCACACCATTTATCGGGGTTTCGGGTCCAAGTATAATGACATCAGACAGCAACTGCGGCCTCTTCTAACCAACAGCCAGGTCACAGATGAGGAGATTGTGAGCCAGGTCATGAGGATTCTGGGGGATGAAAATGAGCACCAGCGGAGGTTAGGTTTCAAGTGTCACACGCGCACAGTGTGAGGACAGATGATGCAGACCAGGTTGTAGACAAGGCAGGCTATTTGACTATAAAACAGCTCAGTGCCCAAGTGGAGAATTTGACGAACATGGTGGCAGCCTTGATGGAGCAAACAGGCACTCCTCCAGTGTTTCCTCCAACACCAGCCCGGCTTGCTAAGACCAGAATAGCTATCTGTACAAACTGTTCCCAACAGAACAGTTTGTACAGCACAACTTAGAAAACTGTAACCATTGTTTTCTGTGAGGGGAAGCAGGGCATAGTTGGTTGTTTAAAGAAGTCTCAGCTTCAGGGAAACGGGAGTCGGTGCCTGGCGAGGGACAACCAGACTTTGATTTGTTTGCAGCAAATGGACAGTCAATCCCTTTTGATGGATGGGTGGAGCTCAGTCAACCTCACAGGAAATGATGATCCAAAGCTTGCAATACCGGTCCCATTCTTGGTCAGCCAGCTTCCCCTCCCTCAGCCGCTAATTGGTGTGAATGTATTGCAAGAGATGATCGATAGACAGGAATCACCATCAGATGCAGAAACACAACAGGGTGAACCCTCACCGGCCACAGTTGAGAGAAGTGGTGTGAACTCTGTCACAGTCCCTACCACACCTAGAGCTGAGCCCTGGCAGCCTCCAGTTGACCTCAGCCACCTGAATCCAGAACAACAGAGAGTGGTTGAGAAAATGCTGAGAGAAGAGTCTGCAGCGTTTTCCCGTGGTTCTGATGACATTGGGTGTATCCCCTCCCTTCAGATGTCAATCAGACTCGGTAACAATATTCCTGTAAAGAAGGCATACACCTCCATCCCCAAACCACTGTTTAAGGAAGTGAAGGAGTACATTCAAGATTTGCTAATGAAAGGATGGATTGTAAAATCCAAGACTCCATATGCAGCCCCAGTTG
Source organism: Pseudorhombus dupliciocellatus (assembly GCA_016785235.1). Taxonomy (NCBI): domain Eukaryota; kingdom Metazoa; phylum Chordata; class Actinopteri; order Pleuronectiformes; family Paralichthyidae; genus Pseudorhombus; species Pseudorhombus dupliciocellatus. Next base: position 1,698,456 of record JAFBJW010000312.1, read on the forward strand.
TTTGTGTAAGGAAGAAAGATGGGTCACTGCGTCTTTGTATCGGGAGCTTAACAGAAAGACTGTGCTGGATAGACACCCCCTCCCTCGTATACAGGACTTGATCGACTCACTCGGGGGCTATAGCTTGTTTTCCATTTTAGACCAGGGGAAAGCGTACCACCAAGGCTACATGGCTGAAGGCTCCAGGCATTTAACTGCATTCACACCTTGGGGTCTTTATGAATGGGTTAGAATACCATTTGGGCTTTCAAATGCTCCAGCAGCCTTTCATAGGAGCATGGAGGAAATGCTTGAGTCTGGGTCACATCTGGGTCACCGCAACTGAAACCCTCGAAGGCAGGGGTGCCCAATACGTCGATTGCGATACACAGGTCGATCGCGAAGGTACTGTGGGTCGATCACATGGCGTTAAAACGTAGACGTCAGCCTATGATATGTTTTGCTAATTTATAGTAGGTAGAATCTACCTGGTAGATCATTTTGACTTGGTCATTTTAAAAGTAGCTCGCATGCTGGAAAAGTGTGTGCACCCCTGCTCTAAGGTGAAGACGAAGGGCCCACAGTTACCATCGCGCACTCCTGTGAAATGGACCGGGGAGCACCAACAGATTTTGGAGAGTCTCATTGACACCTTACAGGTACTACTCGAAAAATTAGAATATCCTGAAAAAGTGCATTTATTTCTGTAACTAAACTTTAAAGGTGAAATGTACATAATATATAGACAAATCGTATGCAAAACAATATATTTCAAGCTTTTATTTGTTTTGATTTTGCTGATTAGGACTTGCAGCTTCAGAAAACCTCAAATTCAAAAACTCAGAAAATTAGAATACTGTGAAAAACGTCAGTATTGTAGGCTCAAAGTGTCACACACTCATCAGGTAAGTAATCCTTAACACTTGCAAAAGGGTCCTGAGCCTTTAAAAAGTCTGTCTTGTTTGGTTTAGAAGAATTCACAATCGTGGGAAAGACTGCTGATCTGACAGTTGTGCAGAAAACTATCATTGACTCCCTGCACAAGCTGGGCAAGACACAAAAAGTGACAGCAAAAGAAGCTGGGTGTTCTCAGAGTGCTGTCTCAAAGCACATTAATGGACAGTTAAGTGGAAGGCAGAAGTGTGGAAGAAAACGGTGTACAAGTCGGAGGGATGACCACAGGTGGGCTGCTAGGCTAAAGAAAAGAAAGTCTGGACTGTTTCCCAGTGGTCCAAAGTACTCTTTTCTGATGAGAGCAAGTTTAGCAACTCATTTGGTCCAGCATAAACGCAGTTGTCTACCAGGACATTTTAGAGCACTTCATGCTTGCTTCAGTGGACCAGCTTTATGGGGATGCAGACTTCATTTTCCAGCAGGACTTGGCACCTGCCCACACTGCCAAAACTACAAAATCCTGGTTCATCAACCATGGGATTACTGTACATGATTGGCCCGCAAACTCACCTGACCTGAACCCCATAGAAAATCTGTGGGGCATTGTCAAGCGAAAGCTAAATGGGAACAGACCAAACAATAAAGAAGAACCCAAGGCCGCAATTGAAGCATGTTGGTCTGCCATAACACCTGAGATGTGCCACAAGCTGGTAGCATCCATGCCACGTCGGATTAAGGCAGTTATTCATACAAAAGGGGCCCCAACCAAGTACTAAGTACAGATGCAAGATTTTACTTTCAGAGGCCTGACATTTTTGTATTTAAAATCCGTTTTTTATTGATTTCAAGCAATATTCTAATTTTCTGAGTTTTTCAATTTGAGGTTTTTTGAAGCTGAAAGTCCTAATCAGCAAAATCAAAACAAATAAAAGCTTGACATATATTGTTTTGCATACTATTTGTCTATATATTATGTACATTTCACCTTTAAAGTTGAGTTACAGAAATAAATGCACTTTTTCAGGGTATTCTAATTTTTCGAGTAGTACCTGTAAGTAATCCACCAGTGCTGGTGTACCCTGACTTCGACCACCCGTTCATATTGCACACCGATGCATCACAACTTGTTCTCGGGGCGATCCTCTACCAAAATCACGGAGGGAAGTTGAGGGTGATCGGTTATGGGTCCCATACACTGGCACCAGCTGAGCAAAATTACCATCTCCACAGCGGCAAGCTCGAGTTCTTGGCCTTGAAGTGGGCCATCTGTGAGAAGTTTAGGGACTATTTGTTTTATGCTCCCCATTTTGTTGTCTACACTGACAACAACCCACTCACATACGTAATGAGCACAGCAAAACTTAATGCAGTTGGTCATCGCTGGGTTGGGCAGCTTGCAGACTTTCGCTTTGAGATACGCTACAAGCCAGGCAAGATGAATATTGACGCTGACCCCCTGTCACGTTCTCCCATCGACATCAGTCGCTACATGACAGAGCGCTCTGAGAGGTTGTCAGAGGAGGCAGTATGTGCTACCTGGGAGGGTAACAGGGCAGGCCAGGAAGAAGATGTGGCATGGGTGGCTGCACTCATCATGACATCGCAACCACCAGTTGTTGCTGAGGTCTTTCCAGTCGCTGACAGGCATCAGCTGGCCAGAGAACAACAGACAGATCCCGTCATTGGAGAGATCTTAGAGATGAAAGAAAGGGGTACAGACCTAACAGACGACAGGCACAGGGCGTTGAGTAAAGCTGTGAGGAAACTCTCAAGAGAGTGAGGCAGGTTGGTTGTTGAGGATGGCGTTCTGTACAGGAAGACCCTGGGTCGCAAACAGTTAGTTCTGCCCGCTGTGTATAAGAAAATGGTGCTAACACGGATGCATGACAACATGGGACATGTGGCGTAGAAAGGGTCCTACATCTGGCTTGAGAACGATTCTATTGGCCGTTTATGAAGAAAGATATTGAGGAGTATTTAACCTGGAGGTGTCATTATATCAAACAAAAGAGGCCGGGGGTTTATGAGTACATTTTAGTGGTAGTCGATCATTTCCCCAGGTATGCTCAGTCCTATCTCACCAAGAACAAAGCTAGTAAGACAGCAGCCGACAGGATTTTTAATGAAAACGAGCTGTTTCGAGCCCTCAGACAGATGTCTGGAGTGAGCCACTCGCGAACCACACCTTACCACCCACAAGGCAGTCCTGGTGAGCGGTTCAATCACACATTGCTACAGATGTTGAAAACCTTAGGCGAGAAAGAGAGAGAGAATTGGAAGGACCATCTACCTCATGTGGTACACGCATACAATTGTACTAAGTACGAGTCGACAGGCTACTCGTTTGCATGGCCCTCCTCTTTCAGACACATTACGGACCTAAACCCTGTGACCTATCTGGAGGGTCACTCCCCAGTGTTTCTTGTCATAGTAGTGTTTCCCCTTGGCACTAGACAACTGGCTGTTGTTGTTTGCCATCTCATACGCCTCTGTCATTTTCTTTGCCCACCTCTCTGCAAACCCTGTCACCGTCCCAGGTGCCTCCTCTGACGCTAGTCCAAATAAAAGGTCAACCAGAAGTCAAGGGTGGTGGCCATACAACAAGAAATATTTCTTGAAACCGTACTGAAACCGTACTGGGAGGAGACGGAGGAGACGGTCTATGTTGTGAGGGAACAGGTTGGTGAGAACCCCATTTATAAAGTGAGCCCTGAGACGGGAGGCACGCGGACATGCTGCTCCAAGTAAATGACTTGCCAGTACAGTTGCCAGAGACTCAAATGACCACCAAGCAACGCAAGGGAAAGGGGAGGACGTCAAGACCTTTGTGTGTAAATGAAGACGAGCGGGTCAGAGGAAGAGGATGAGAGGCTGCATTATTGGTTGAGGATCCTTAGGGAGGTAGTGGAGGTCAGGGCAGGGGTATCACACAAAAATCTTATTCATGAGGCCCAGAGCTGTAGTGAGGGGGCGGTGGATGATCCGGGAGAAATGGTCGAGCCTGCAGTGGATGAGGAAGTTGAGAGGGAGGCAGAGCAGGAAACATGATTTCAGGATCTGTCATGCACAGGTGAACCCCGACCGCACAGTGGACAGGAGTTTGATCAGGACAATGACCCAGATGAGACTGAAGGAGTCCAACCAGTGACTCAGCCATCGCCGAGGAGGTCAACCAGAGACAGGCGCCCTGGTCAAATACTTACATACAATTCCCTGGGCCAACCAACTTACGAGCAACGGGTTGTAATGGGGGCAGTAGAGTCTCAGCCTGCACTTTATGCACACCAATATGCACAATATCCACAGCCTTACATCCACTCATTTCCAGCTGCACCCATCATTCCAACCACATACCTACCACTGACCTATCCAATTTACCTCTACTGACAGACTTGAAACGCGACGGAGGCGGGGCGTTTTTGTTATTTTGTATCCTGTATTTATGAAATGTATTTGATTGTAAACCATCTTGTAATGTTCATGTTGTGAGTCAAGTTGGAAGTGTTACGCCGAGAGACTGGCGAACCAAGCAAATGGACACAGAGTTCTCAGAATCCAAAAGGGATTTATTGAACAGAGGTTGATCTAATCGTCCAGGGGGCGCCCAGGGGCCGAGGAGGGTCCAGGTCGTGCCGGGCTCGGTTGGAGGTCACGAGGCAGGGCGGGACTCAGGAATCAGGATCCTGGGGAACAGGTACACGGGTTAGCGGGTTACACAAAAGTAGAGCGAAGTTTTAGGTTGAGGTTTCTCTAGAGCTTGGCCTGTACCACAGTGGGAACTGCAAAGATCTGGCGACGAGAGGGAGAAGCTCTGGGCCCTTTGTACCACTCCTGATAGCTGATGGCTCCCAGGTGTGTCCTCAGCCGCAGGTTCACCCTGGCACCGCCCCTGAGAGGAGGGGTGAAAGAAGCTGATGGTGTACAGCAGTGGCTGTGACACCAGGGGGAGTAGGGAGAGAAGGAGTGGAGGGAAGCTGGAGCTGTACAGCAGCAGCTGTAACGGGAAGACTGTTAAGTGTCAGGAGCCACTTTTGTTTCTGGGGGAGTGTGTGGCCCACCTGAAAAGAGGTGCCACAAAAAAATAGATTTTTTTTTTATTATTATTATTATTATTTATTTTCATATATTGAGATGTCAACATTGGTGGACTGACACAAAACAGGCACAGTGAGCAGAGGTGGGGGGAGAACCTTCGGCACAGGGGCAGATGCACCCGGGGTGTGTTTTGTTGCGGGAGCTTCCGCATCCGCCCCAGACTACGCCCGAGCAGGAAGAAATGCCGCCTCGTGTTGTCCCTGCTGCTCACCCGTGACTGTGCATTACAGGATCCAATTGTTGCTGTGGTCCCACACCTGGGACCCGTAACATTTATATAAATATGAGTATGAACATTCATGGAGATCAAAAGACTGATAAATGGGAGGTTCAGTTATTCTCAGTTGGTTCTCAGGACGTCATCACCAGGCAGGTGGCCGTCCATGTTTGTTGAACCTGCACCAACACCAGAGGCGTGTGATGATAACGTGTACGATCCAGGGAGGTGATAATTTGTCTGTTCTGACTATTCTATGAATAATAGAATAGAGCAGCTCATTCTCTCCTCCGGCCGCAGTGCTCCGGGATGAACAGCTGGATCATATGTCCATTAGTCAAAGGACCTCACAGTCTGGTTACGTCCTGTCATCCAGACCTTCTTCCTCTCTCTCACGGATTTTCAGTTTGGGTCAAGCTGTAAAACTAGATCTTTATGGCTGTTTGAATTCATCCGTTATTTAACGTGACAGAGATAAATCCCACAGACTGAAGACGCTGTCACATGGCAGAAATGCTCATCTCAGCATTTATCTCACAGTAATTAGCCGGGATCTCTCTTTCTCTCTCTCTCTCTCTCTCTCTCTCTCTTGGTGCATGCTGGGAGATTGTGGGCTGTGAGTGTGTGGAGCGTGTTGAGCGTCGAGTTTCTTTTTCGTCTTTATTTCGTAGTTTAAATGTTTATTTCTTTGATTCACACGGTTTAAAGTTAAAGGGGTAACACTATAGTTTATATCAGGTGTGG
>JAFBJW010000312.1:1706624-1886382 GCA_016785235.1 Pseudorhombus dupliciocellatus
TAAGTGGAGGAGTGGGCTTCCTCTTCTCCAAAGCGTTCAGCCCAAACTCACTGGAGGTCAAACATTTTATCCCACGGAGGTGTGTTTTAGTAAAAGCTCGGTTCGGCCACTTCAATGCTGTTTTTCTTAATATTTATGCTCCAACAACTGGTACAGAGAGGAAGTTGTTTTTTAATAAAGTCAATGATATCGTCGGCGGTTGCGCCACGGAGGATTTTATATTCTTGGGTGGGGATTTTTAGTGCACCGAAGACGATGTTTTAGATCGCAACCAGAGCCTCACAGCACGCCTTAAAGCAGCTGGTCCACTCCCACGGCCTGGTGGATGTATGGAGAAGGATGCACCCAGACTGCAGACAATACACCTGGTCCCACCTCAGAGAGAGTAGGGTCTCCTTAGCCAGGCTAGATCGTATTTATTGTTTTAAACATCATTTCAATGTTTTTAAAAATGGCACAATAATACCTTCCGTTTTCTCTGATCACTCGCTTGTTTTATCGAGTGTCTTTATCAGAAATATTTTACCCAGAAGTGCTTATTGACATTTTAATTCTGATATAACATTAGATGGGACATTCAGGGAAGTTTTTATTTATTTTTGGAATAATTTTAGACAGAGGAAGGGCAATTTTAGCTGTCTTAGGCAGTGGTGGGACCATGGGAAGATTCAAATAAGATTACTGTGTCAGCAGCACACCCTCAACGTCACCCGAGACATCACTAGATCACAGATCTGAAAGACCTGGAGACCGATATAGTGGAACTAGAACACTTAAGTCCACAGGAAATCGAGGCCATATTCAGAGCCTCAAAGTCAAAAAACTGGCATTAGCCAACCTGCTGGATAGTAAAGTTCAGGGCGCTCTAGTCAGGTCCCGGGTCCAAAACATCAAAGAGATGGATGCTCCCACTAATTTCTTCTTCAGCCTGGAGAAAAAGAACGGACAGAGGAAAGTAATCCACGCACTGCTCTCAGACACAGGGCAGGAGCTAACAGAACCAGGCCAGGTACAAAACCGAGCTGTGGGTTTTTATAAATCACTGTACAGCAGTGAACTGGAAGCAGTGCGGGCACTGCCAGAGGAGTTCGGTAACGGACTACCTCAAGTCCAGGCAGGGGCCAACTCACAGCTCGAGGCCCCCATCCAGATCAAGGAGCTACAGACCGCCTTGCAGGGAATGCAGGGACGGCGGGCTCCTGGCATTGACGGCCTCACCCCAGAATTTTATAAGGCTTTCTGGGAGGTTTTAGCACCTGACATGATGCAGGTTTTTAATGAGTGCCTGGCCTCTGGTTCCCTGCCAGTGTCCTGCAGGAGAGCCGTCATCACACTGCTCCCAAAAAAAGGAAACCTGCAGGACATCCGAAACTGGCGCCCTGTGTCCTTGCTCTGTGTGGATTACAAACTTCTGTCCAAAGTATTGGCCTCCAAGCTGGGAAGGGTTATGGAGCATATCATCTACCGGGACCAAACCTATTGTGTCCCCGGCAGGTCCATGGTGGACAATGTCCACCTAATTCGGGATGTTTTGGACGTCTCTAGTTCATTGGGATTAAACACTGGTCTGATTTCCATAGACCAGGAAAAGGCTTTTGACCGCGTTGAACACAACTTCTTGTGGCAAGTGATGGAGAAGTTCGGGTTCAGCGCTGGTTTCATAGCTAAGGTCAAGGTGCTGTACAACAATGTTGAGAGTGTGCTGAAGTTTAACGGCACTCTGAGTGCTCCTTCTACGGTGAGTAGAGGTGTCAGGCAGGGCTGTGCTCTGTCAGGGATGCTCTACGCTCTCTCCCTTGAACCTCTCCTCCACAAAATACGTAATAGTCTACAAGGTTTGTTTTACCCTGGTTTTAGTAGAAGCATAATTTTATCTGCCTATGCAGATGATCTTATCGTTTTTATTAGAAATCAGAAAGACGTAGACATTTTAGCAGGAATCATTAAAGATTTTAGTCACGCATCGGCAGCAAGGGTTAGAGTCTTGGTTTTAAACAACCTCGTTGCATCTCAGCTGTGGCACCGCTTAACTTGTGTAGACCCCCCTCCAGGCTTCCTGGCCAACATTAAAAAAAAATGGTGGATTTTTTCTGGGGTGGTCTGCACTGGGTGCCAGGGAGGAGGGGGGACAGGGCCTTGTCCACCTGGCTAGTCGGACTGCAACTTTTAGACTACAGTTTATTCAGAAATATCTCACAGGGCCGGCAGATCTGGCGTGGAGAGATGTGGCCAGCAGCATCCTTAGGCGTGCCAATAAGCTGGGGTTGGATGATGCTCTGTTTTTAATGAATGCTAAAGTTCTAAATTTAAGTGGGTTGCCTCCTTTTTATCAAGGTGTTTTTAAATCATGGGCCCTTTTTTACCATAAAAGGTGCCCAAACACTGACTCTCTCTACTGGTTGTTGAGAGAACCATTAATTCATGGAGCCCGACTGGACGTCAGCGACAACACAACGCCTGGCTTGATGGCAGCGCTGATGCAGTCTGGGACTCTGACCTTACAGCAGCTGGTGGATGCAGTGGGGCCGGCATTAAACAACGCCCAGGCCCTGGGCTTACTACTGGGGCTGCAGTCTACCCGTGTGGCCCAGAGGATACTGGAACTCTGGACTCAGAGACTGACGGAGCAGGAGAAGAGTCTCCTAAAAGCTTACAAAGAAGAAAAATGTGCTCCTGAGGCTGCAGACCCCTATCCAGAGATCATCTTGAGCCCAGGGTTGGGGTAAAGGACCGGCCCCCTACTCAATGTGATAAATGGAAGAAATCTAACTTTACACAAAGGAGATAAAAAGACTCTATACCGGAACTGTGTAAAGAGCATCCACCAGGCCGGACTGAGTGACAGGCCCCCCACTATGTGGACACGGAAGTGGGGGGAACATGGACCACGCCCACAGTGGCGAATTTTATACAAGCCTCCCCTAAAAAAGCGTACAGGAGACCTCCAGTAGAGAGTTTTACACGGTGCCGTTGCTTCCAACGCCTTCATCTCTATCCTTGACCCAAATATTAATAACAATTGTCCTTTCTGCGGCATACGTGAGACTGTTTTCCACGTTTTTACTGAGTGTAAGAGACTCACAAGTCTCTTCGCTCTTTTATCCACGGTTTTTAGTCTTTTTAACGTCATTTTCACTGAGCAAATTTTTATCATGGGAGCTGGCTACAGTAAGACAAAAAAAGAGAAGCAGCTCCTAAATTTTATCTCAGGTGAAGCAAAACTGGCCAACTATGTCAGCAGAAAAAATAGGGTAGAGAATAGAGAAGGCCAGGAAGCAAAGGCACTGTGGGTAACGAACCTCCGGGCCAGACTCAGACTCGAGTTCAATTTTTATAAACATATGTCTGATCTTGAGTCTTTTAAAAATTGCTGGTGTTTTAAAAACATACTCTGCATCGTTAACGAGGGATAGCTGTCTTTTCCTCACTTTTTATCTGACTGATTAATAATAATATTGCTTTTTATTTATTTATTACATTAACACTAATGTATTTTTTTATTTGAATTTAGTAATTGTAAATAAAGTGTTTTTGTAAAAATCAAAATCAAAAATCTCTCTCTCTCTCTCTCTCTCTCACAGCTTCTCTTACTTCTTCACCTCCTCTCTCCACATCTCCATCTCTCTTTCACCCGACTCATTTCTTTCATCAAGTTCCCACAAGGTGTCGAGACTCCAGGGAGGAATTACCAACATCCCACTTTATCTTCAGAGCTCCTCAGTGTGTGTGTGTGTGTGTGGCCATTTCACGTTTCAAACACAGGGACTATGCCACAAAGAGGTATAAGTAGAAATATATAAATCAGTGCATGAAATTTTAATTAAAAACATGAATAAGTGAAAGATGAAAACATCTGTTCGTGTATATTTGCATGAATCCCTTTATTTATTTTTCAAACCCTCGTGCACAGCATGCGCTCTCTCTCTGCTGGTCCGGGGGGGGGGGCTTCATCTGAGGCCTCGTCATCATCAGCACAGTGTATCGATTCACGTGCATTAACATCCTTCAGGGCCGTGCTCAGCATTGATAAGGCCTCAGGATTGGCTGCATTAGCTGCTGGGCATCGACACCCCCCCTCTCTCACACTCCTGGGTATCGATAACACAGTGCGATAATTTGATACCACGGCGTCGAGGATCGATCAGAGGATCTGATAACGTTATCAGTGAGAGGATGGATGAGTGTGATGGGAGGGTGTGTGTGTGTGTCAATACTAAAGAAATACTATAAATAATCGATAAAGGTCAGACTGTGACGACATGAACACACACACATTCAGCTCAGTCTCAGGGAATGTTCTTTGCTGTGTTCCATTCCAAGTCTAGCTGTCATATTTTGAATTCGAAGTATATTCTTCATATTTTGTACATCTGTCACATTTCTATTTCTATTCTATTCCGCCCAGAAGCTCCTCAATGATGTGGCTCCATCTGCACGTCATCAGTCCATGATGGCCGCCCCGTATCCTGAATATTCTGGCATCATTTTTGAACAACAAGAGACGAGGTGAAGACGTGAGTAAGGTCTGGACCATGAGCAACAACCTCCTTATTCCACGTGTGTTAAAATTAAAAGTGAGACCTATGACATCATTTGATAACAATACACAATAAACCCTGTGGCAGAATTAAAGAACCTGTTCTTTTTCAGGGGTCTGCATGTGAGAATGAAATATATTAATTCCTGGTGTGAAATTGAAATGACCGAACAGGCTCTGACTGGCTGTGTGTTTCCAAGGGAGGTGTGAGCCGCAGATGAAGGTCCTTCGTCTTCCTCTCCTCGGCAGCTTGTCCCCGTCAGGTCACATTACCGGCAGCAGGTCGGCTCTTCAAGGTGATGCTGGCCTGCCGAGCACTTTGGACTCAGTCTGCCTCCTGCAGTGAGCCTGAGCATGTGAACGGGCTGGGCCCACCTCCACCAGGGTTCTCAGCCGCTTCTTCCACCACAGAAAAAAGTCCCAGTCACCAGTGATTTTGTTTTTACTTCAGCTCTGTGAACTCTAGTGTTTCAGTTAAAAACAGCTGTGATTATGACATGAGGCACAGCTAAACCTAAACGCATCCCGTCACTGGTGAACGCGACGTCTGCAGCAGACACCAGATGTGACAGAGGGGGGCAGTCCTCTGCAGTCGCCGAGATCTGCTGTGCGTCGTTGCTGAGGCAGACGTGCGAAGACGTAAGAACATGAGACACAACTGTGTCTGAAGTCTGTGTCCATTTGACTTTCAGTAACTGGTGAACGGAAAATTCACACACACGCTCGGCGCTGATCTTCGAAAGCAGAGGTTTAATTAATCAGCGTCGTGGGCGGTGGAGGCAGGAGGCCGTGTGACGCTTGCTCTTACAGACTGAACTCAGAACACATCGTGGTCACGAATGCACAACGACCCGTTTATTAGTTCCAGGGATGTGTGCACGGTGTGCACGGCTTGTCAATGTATCGATCAGGGAGAGCTGCGGCACCGTGAAGGTTGTCTAACTCTGCAGGGCTGAGTGAGGTCACGGGTACACCGTGTGTGTGTGTGTGTGTGTGTGTGTGCTCTTAACAATCCTTCACCTGTGTGTGCAGTTGTGCATATGTGTGACTGCATTCTCTGTCCTGTCTGTCGCACTAATGTTAGAGTTTAATAATAAAGGAGAGTGGGATTAAGAGGGTTGACTGTGTATGTGATGCATGTGCACAGACTGATGGCGATGTGGAAGCACCTGGACTGATCGGTTTCTGTATCTATGGATCTAACTTTATGTATAAATATTTTCGGCAGTAGTTTCAAGTCTTCTTCAGTACTGCATGACGTCATCAATGTATTTATTCTTTTGTTTATTTAAGAGTAGGATGCCCAAGGCTGAGCAAAGAGAGGCCATTGGAAAATTAAGAGTGAGCTGAAGAGCCGTTTAAAAACCAGACAAGATTCACCCTGAAAAACAACTTCAGTGTCTGAGAGAGAAACAAGTAGTCTGACCTCTGTCAAATTTATCATTCTAAAAACATTCCAGATAAACTTTGTTTATTCCTATATTTTTTTCTTCTTCAAGAAATATTAAAGAAAACATGTGAGGTGAGTTATATAATAACAAGATGGAGTTAAAAGGACAAACAGGTAAAGAATTTTAAAATATATATATATATTAACACTCATGTGGTACTGCCCCTCATGAAGTCAGAATGTTCCTGCTGGCCAATCAGAATAGAATGGGCCTTATGAAGAGGCGGGCCCAGTTGTTTGAGACAGAGGCTGAAAAGAGGAGCTGCAGCGAGGGACAGTCTGAGGACAGTGAAGTGTTTTCTGGACACTGGGCTCCACTGGGAATTTATTATGAGTGAATACTGTATCTGTGCCAATGCTCTGCACCTTAGTGGCTGAGGAACCAACACATGCAGAGAGATGTCACTGAAATCAACTCTCTTTCTCTTCAGACGCTCATCAGGGTCATTAATGCATCATATGTCGCAACGTTTGTCTGTCAAGGAGCCGCCCGCTGGGACTTCAGCTTCTGACTGAGTGAAGAGCACATGATGAACACACAGATGTTCTTCACTTAGACTCACCGTCTCACACTGAGGCTGGTGTGCAGCCTGTAATCTTCATGACAGCTAACATGTCTATATTAACATGCCATGCCCACAGCAGCCATTAAATTAAATGGGAGACAATTACGTCGGCTGTCAGCTCGCCGGAGTGAATCTGTTCCACACTGACAATAAAAACCCCACTGACGCTCATCTCCTCATGTTCTAGGTTCACTTCTCCTCTCACACACAAAAATGTTCATGCTGATTGAAATCTTTAGTCCCACAGGATTCCAGCTTCAGAAGAAAACAACAGAAAACACAGAAAACAACTGATGCTTTTGGTTTGGCGTCACATTAATGTGGATTTGGGCTTTTTGTCCAGTTTGGACTGTTTAAATAAGTTACTGTCCATCAATAGAGGACAGTAACTTATCGGAGGGTCCTCCCTGCCATCGCTCCTTCCCTGCCATCGCTCCTTCCCTGCCATCGCTCCTTCCCACAACGCTCTTGTTTTTTGCTTTTTTCTGACTTTTTTCTCCTCCAAGCACCTTATTTATTATTATTTAGTACTTACTTTTATTCTATTTTTTATTTTTTTGTTTTATTTTTTATTTTTATATTTAGCAACAATTCTGCCTCTGCATTAATATGCATATACAGTATAATCCTTTCAATCTACGTTTACCGTAACATTGTATCTGCACCTTAGCCACTTTGCTTTAAAGTGGCTAAGTCAGCGGTATATCTTAGTTTTTATTATTCCTTTTTGTGATGTGAAATGTCTGATATACGTCATGCTGCTCTCTTGTGCCACAAACTGCCCCCTGGGAATAAAGAAAGTTTTCCGAACACTGTCTCCAAACGTTAGTGTTAGCATTCAGGGACATTTGGCTTTTTGAATGGACAGTGGGAGGACGCGCAGATGTAAACACTCAAAGAAAAACATGTCCTGAAGTAAAAAAAGACTTGCGTCAGACAGCGTTCAGTATTCATACACAAACATTTCAAGACAGTAAAGTAAAGTCAGTTGTTTAGCATGTTTCACTCTTGTATTCAAGGACACGGCAGCTGCAGTTGCCGCATGCGCCGCAGGTCCACAGAAAGACCTCCTGTCAAGCTAACATGACAAGAATGACAGTCACCACCACTGAGGCTGATAAATACTTTATAAGCTACCTGCTGTCAAACAGGAAACATCCATCTGCACTTCCATGGCAAACCAACTTCAGCTCCTTCAAATGAGCGCTCTTCTCATCCATCTTAATATTTCAGTGTTTTCATTGTAGTTCCCGTCTCCTGCTCGAGTCTCTGGTGGATCTCAACTCGTCACGGTGTCTGAAAGTTTTTAGAAGTACATTATCAGTATTTTTTTGTTCCAGTTACATATTTTTTGGTTTTAAATTCCTGCTTTAATCAGCAGGAGCAGCTCACGTTTCATGCAACGTCTTTCAATTTGGTTTCTTTTAGGATTGTACTAAGAAATGTCTATAACGTTGGTGTGTTAATAATCCCCATCTCTTCCATGTTTGTTGCTGAGACAGTGCACATTAAATTCATTCTGATGAAGCTGGTTTATGAAATTTGAGGTTCTTCTTATCAAACTGGTGTTTGTTCAACTCACCTGGGCTAAATTAACTTAATTGTAGGATGTTTACTGCTTCCCCTTTTCTTTTGTTTTCCACTGGATGAAAAAGATTCAGGTTAAAGAAAAAAAAGAAAAAGCAGAATTAAAACCTTTTTCCTCCACTCTTCCTGCTGCTCACAGATTCAGAAATACACAGAGGCGGACAGCAACACTCAGGTGTTCCTTATAAACTGATCATGACTGTTATATTGCTCAGTTTTATTTTTTTGATGCTGTGCTTCCCTCTTCTGTAGAACTGGTGTTATAACATCTTCAAACATAGATTTATTCTGTTCCTGCATCAGGAGGGAGATTGGATTTTCAAGGAGAGTGTGAAAAAAACAAAACACCCCAGTAAGTATTATGAAAACTTAAAGGCACATTAAAAAGTTTACGAAGGCCAAACTTTCACACACCAAGAAAACATTTATTTTCCATCAGCTTTGTCAGGTCAGGGCCTGGTGACCCCTTATGTCCCCTTGGCCGCGCATGCTCTGATTTAAAGGAGGAGCCTCGAACAGACCTGCCACACGCTGGCAATATCAAACATGTCCTCCTGTCACAACTCCATCATCAGACTGGGGAGCTCCTCAGTCTGGGTCAGATGTTCTGGATGAAACTTCTCCTCAAAGAAAAAGCAGAATTAAAACCTTTTTCCTCCACTCTTCCTGCTGCTCACAGATTCAGAAATACACAGAGGCGGACAGCAACACTCAGGCGTTCCTTATAAACTGATCATGACTGTTATATTGCTCAGTTTTATTTTTTTGATGCTGTGCTTCCCTCTTCTGTAGAACTGGTGTTATAACATCTTCAAACATAGATTTATTCTGTTCCTGCATCAGGAGGGAGATTGGATTTTCAAGGAGAGTGTGAAAAAAAACAAAACACCCCAGTAAGTATTATGAAAACTTAAAGGCACATTAAAAAGTTTACGAAAGCCAAACTTTCACACACCAAGAAAACATTTATTTTCCATCAGCTTTGTCAGGTCAGGGCCTGGTGACCCCTTATGTCCCCTTGTCCGCGCATGCTCTGATTTAAAGGAGGAGCCTCGAACAGACCTGCCACACGCTGGCAATATCAAACATGTCCTCTTGTCACAACTCCATCATCAGACTGGGGAGCTCCTCAGTCTGGGTCAGATGTTCTGGATGAAACTTCTCCTCTGGTTTGTTTGTCAGAGCATCAGCTCCACGTCACTGACGTCACACCCACACACTTAATGACATAACTGATCGATCTTGAAAAGAGTTACGAAATCAAGCTTGTGTAAATCAGGTTGCGTACGTCAAGATAAACACAATGAGGTATGGCAAGTAGTTCCGGAGGGGAAGGTTGGCTTCACAATCAGAGCAGACTTTACGCTTTTGTAATGTAAATTCTTCTATAAATTCTATAATCATCATCATCATAATTTTGAACTGTAATTTTAAGAAGGGACATTTGCTTGTGACATATTTCATATTTTGATATTGCTGCTTAAACCTGAATAATATATGCAAACCTCGTAAAAGTTTACATTCTGGATACAAATTTACAAGTGCTACTAACAATAAAAATAATAACCATCATGATAATAATATTTTTAATAATACTGTAATTTGAGTTTAATAATATAATCTTGACATTTGCTTGTAGCATATTTCATATCTTGCTATTGCTGCTTGAACTGAATACCACCACCACCACCACTACTACTACAATTAGTAGTAGTACTATCACTACTACAACTATTATTTGTTAGGGCAGTCGGGTCGTAGTTCACCTTACACGTGGCTGTTTTTTTTATTTTTTTTTATTTTGAAGGTTCCCAACCGGAAGCCTCGTGTCTTCGGTCCCGTGGCTCCATCCAGCGCCTCTCAGATCCGCAGACAAGATGGCGGCCCTACGAGTCGCGGTGCTATGTGGGAGCGGGAGAGCCCTGCTCAGTTCGCCGCGGGCGATCAAGACGTCCAAGGTGAGATGGTGTGAGTGTGTCCCGGTGTCCCGCACGGACCGGACTGTGTGCGGGAGGAGAATCCCGCAGCTAAGGGGGGCTAGCACCGAGCTAACGTTAGCCTGGTGTGTCTCAGTGGGGTGAGACAAGGTCACTCGCATGTTAACGGATACTCAGGATGTCCAGGGTGGTTCTGAAGACATTTCCTGTCATGGATTAATGTCCTCATGTGGAGCAGGAAGCTACAGAGAACGAATACCATTCAACACTTCCCCTCGATCGGTTTAAACCGGGTCGCATCGTCTGTAAGCATCGAGTTATCTGCTGAGCTAACTCATTCCTCAGTGTCAAGCAGCCGGCAAATGCTCTTTTCCAATAAAGTTAACCTGCCACGTTATCTGGTGGTTCACGGTTCCGCGCGTTCACGTCTGAGAGTGTGTCTGTGGTGTGTCTTTTTTATCTTTTATCCTGTTAAACAATGAGTAATTGCACATGTAGTCTAGCTAATCCGCTCTCGAGCGTGTTAGCATTTCAAGGACTGAGAGGACTTCCGGTGAATAGGAGTAGTTGAGTCGTGTCCACTGTTGTGTCCTTCATCCGTGAAGTGAGTTTACCTCTTGAGAGCCGTCTGCCTCGTCCACCGTCCTCTAGGGAGA
This sequence comes from Pseudorhombus dupliciocellatus, assembly GCA_016785235.1. Lineage (NCBI taxonomy): Eukaryota > Metazoa > Chordata > Actinopteri > Pleuronectiformes > Paralichthyidae > Pseudorhombus > Pseudorhombus dupliciocellatus. The sequence goes on from JAFBJW010000312.1 coordinate 1,717,358, forward strand.
CCGGATGTAGTCCTCACATGTCTCCTCACCGCAGAGTTTCCACAATATATTTTATAACTATAAGTACAAAGTATTTTCAAAGCAATATACCTCAGGGATTGTGGTGCATCATGAAGTCAAGTAATCACGTTCGAGAAGTCTGTCAGAGTCTGTAATCCTGCTCAGAGGACAAACCAGTCAGATGAATCATAGTCTATCAAACAAATCACTGTCCTGTTTTAAATAATCAGAATTATCCATTTTACGACACTTGGAGCTTTATACAGAACAAGTTTTTATTGGGTGCACCTTAAAGCTTAATGCATAATACAGTACTGAGCTCATCAGCTGAATCTGGATTCAAAGCACAGACTATTATTATGACTTCACATCCAAATCCAAAAAATGTTTATAACCAGATATCCAGATATCGCACCACTACTCTTTTCTCTAACTTGGAAATTAAAGTCACATCTTGTGCAAAAGACAGCTGTGAACAAATCTAGAGTTCTTAGATCTTAGTCCTGATCTATTACCTTAATCTGTTCACAAGTTGATTAGAACTCAAATTAAATAAACATCAACTGAACTTATAGAAATAGAATAGAGTGATACCATATGAACACATGCTAGAGACTGAAGAGTGTGAATGTGTGTGTGAGAGATGCTGTTGTGCTCCTTCAGCCACTGGTTACAGAAGCACCAGTGAAGGGCAGGTTCATTAGGTGGTGGTGCCTTGACCAGCACGCAGGCTACGAACATGCGTTATGTTCAAGGGTACTGCAGTTACCTGACTCTTTGAACAGGATTTAGACAGTGGAGCTGTGTCCTTGTTTGAGCTGTTTGTTTTGTCAGGTGAATGTGGAAAACGAGATGCCAGCACTTCAGTAGCCAAAGGAGAATGTACATGTCTGATTCTTTTATTGAAGTTCTTTATTTTAAAGCAACAAATATTGAACATTTCTTTTTTCAGCCTCTGAAGATGTTCAGCTTCACTTTGACTTGTTGTATTCATCAGAATCTCTCTGGTCTCGGACTGGGTTTGATAAAACAGGCAGGAGGAAGATGTCTCAAATAAATCAGCACAAAATAATGGATGATGTTATTGAATATTAGTCCTATGACAGAACTCTTTATGTTAATATAATAATAATCTTTAAGAAGTCTAAAAACATGTTAGGTCTCAGATTACTATGGTTTTCGAAAATGAGCGTCTGTTTGTCCCTTGCAGGCCAACATGTCCTTCGCCAGCCTGCCACGGAATAAGAAGATCGCCCTCACAACACTGGGCGTGGTCACAGCAGGCGGGGCAGGGCTCGCTATGATGCTGCACCAGGCTGTCAAAGCCTCTGACCTGGAGCTCCACCCTCCTCATTACCCCTGGAGCCACGCTGGACCTCTGTCCTCTCTGGACCATGCTAGGTGGGATGAAAGGGATGCTCACACACTCCTCAACTCTCACGGCAGCCAAACGAAGTCACCAGCTGTATTTTAGCTGCCTCTTCTTATTCCGCTTGTCTCTGTGCGCCCACAGTATTCGCCGTGGTTACCAGGTGTATAAGCAGGTGTGTTCAGCCTGTCACAGTATGGAGTACCTGGCCTTCAGAAACCTGATCGGAGTGTCGCACACAGAGGAAGAGGTCAAGGCCATCGCTGAGGAGGTGAGTGTTTGAGACAAAGCTATGGCAGTAGGGGGCGACACTAGGTTGTTGGATGTAATAATTATCGCGTGTTGTGTCCAGGTTGAGGTGGTGGACGGCCCCGATGAGACCGGAGAGATGTTCACTCGGCAAGGAAAGCCGTCAGACTACTTCCCTAAACCCTACCCCAACCCTGAGGCGGCTCGGAATGCTAACAACGGAGCCCTGCCCCCAGACCTCAGCTACATCGTCAATGCTAGGTAACAAAAGCTCAGAGTTACATTTCCAAAGGGTTTAATGGTGCACGGACCTCACAGTTATTAAGTCCACTTATCCCCACCTGCCGCTTAGCTAATTAAATGCATCGTTGTGTAAAGTCAGATCATTTAGCGTCACATGAAATGGGCACTTCCCTGATCTTCGTCTGTGTCTGTGTTCCATGCAGACATGGAGGAGAGGACTATGTGTTCAGCCTGCTGACAGGATACTGTGAGCCTCCAGCTGGAGTCTCTGTGCGAGAGGGGCTCTACTACAACCCCTACTTCCCTGGCCAGGCCATCGGCATGGCCCCGCCCATCTACAACGAGATCCTGGAGTACGAGGACGGTACGAAACTGAAAACACACAGACTCCAACCCATAAGAACATCGAGATAGAACCATATCAATCACACTTAATATGTGAAGAACAGTTATCTTAAAACTGCTGGTGTTGTCTGTTGCGATAGGAACCCCTGCCACCATGAGCCAGGTTGCTAAGGATGTTTGCACCTTCTTGAGGTGGGCCGCCGAGCCGGAGCATGACCAACGCAAACGCATGGGACTGAAGGTATGAGATACATGTGACCTGAGCGAGCTCTTACATGATTCAAGGTTATGTGTCCACGGAGGAACACCAACAACCTGAACCGTTGTTATTCCCTCAGATGCTGTTGGGCTCAGCCATCATCATCCCTCTGCTCTACTACATGAAGAGGCACAGGTGGTCTGTGCTGAAGAGCAGAAAGATCGCCTACAGGCCTCCCAAGTAACCGGAAACACCACCACCCCCCCCAAGCTGGGCCTAACCGAAGAGAAGGCTGCGTTCAAAGACCCCACAACATTCACCTCACGATGGACACAGAACAACTGACACACACACACACACACACACACACACACAAACACATGCCTTTTCAAGAGGGGAAACAGAAATAAGGGTATACCTAAATATATATATATTAAAAGTCTTCTCACAGTTGGATGCCTTGTAGAGATGTGGGCATGGCAGAAACAGGTGTCAGAGTTTTCTTGTGCTGCACGTTTGTGTCAGAGAGTTGTGGCGTTCTTGAACGCACCCAGTTTGTTTGTTTGATCTGCATCGAGTCAATAGCTGGTAGCAGTTCACATCTCAATATCACTGATCGAGTGGCGCTTTGACGATGGCCTGCTTGTGTGTCTCTGTAAGGTGTTCGGCCAACGCGGGAGCATTGTGAAAGTTTCAGATATTCTGGTTGTTTCCATCCTCCTTTGTCCTCTGCACAAAGGCACCCAGTGCATCGAAGGCAGCCTCTGAACCTCTGTTTCACTGTACAAAATAAATTATGTTCCATGAAACATCCCTGTGTGATGCTTGGTTTTGGTTCTGCAGGTGTTTCCATTGCTGCTTGTGTCATTCGGATCACAATCTGATGTAGAATCTATATTGACTCATTGCTCGTGTACATATTTAATAAACTGGTGAACTGAATAAACTGCTATGAGGTAGGAATTTGTTCATGTCTGCTTCATGGTGGTGGCCAGTAGGTGGCAGTAGCTTAACTGCAGGAACACTACGGAGCCATGCGGACCTCTCAGACAACCATATACGTCTTTGTCCAAGATCTGAGTTAGGATGAAATGTTCAGTGTCCGTTCCACTCCTGGGAATGCAGTAGCTCAAGAATTCCATCTGGAAACTTTTTCAAATTGAATAAATGTTCAAAGAAAAGTCACAATGGCCTCACTGATATATATTTCCTGAAGGTCAGCTTGTCCAGTGCAAATTCAAACACTCAGATATGTCCATGTGCATGTCACAGGGAGAGCACGCAAATTCCACGCAGAAAGGCCCTGACTGGGACTCGAACCCAGGACCTTCTTGCTGTGAGGCAGCAGTGCTAACCATGTTCATGTTTTATTGTGAAATAATAAACAGAGAAGAGCAGCTGAGGCCCTCAAACTCATTCTGCAGCAAATTCACGTCAACGACATCAGTCCTTCAAATGTTCTTTCATCATCAGCCTTGAATTTTGCCCTGGAAACCAAAGATGAACGAGCTCCTTTTTTTAATCCAGATTTGTTTTTGTGTAAATGCAGCATGTTTAATGGACTGATATCTGAGTGTGTGTAGCGTGCTGCAGCTGAGTCTAAGGAAACTGCCGGGCCTTGACGGGGCTCTGAGCTCCGCTGAGGGAAGTTCAACTTCATTCTGCTTGAACCCAGTCATTTCACCCACCCATTTCAGTAGGAGACGGAGATACGTGAGACGCAATAAGGAGGGAATTTTGAGTGAAACTGGGGGAATATCCTTCCCTCCTCGGAGTTCAGGCGGCCTTCCTCTTCGCCTGCAGTCGTCACATCCTTCACGTGCATCCCACCTCTCACTGAGGGATAAATAAACAAGCGTGCCGCTGCGGGCCTTCATTACAGCAGCTAATCTGGGTCTGAAAAGCATTTCCTCCCTGCTGCTCCGACTTGCATTCAGACGCTGCTACAAGCCTCATCTGCATCACAACACGGCCAGATTAGGCTAATGGCGTTAGTGGATCATCGTTATTATTGGCGCCATTATCATTGTTATGAGTTTAAACTCAGCTGCGGCCTTGTGACGGAGGGATGGAGGAGTTTTTAGTGGGAAAACAGAAAATTGATTTTCTACCTTGGTAATTCAGAAGAAAAGGAGGAGGTTAGGCTTTTGTGTTTGTGTCATGGTGGCAGGTTTTTACAAAGAGACTGCGCACCTCTAATCTCACACACAGGATATCACCTGAGGGGAAACAGACACACACTTTGTGCATCACCTTTTAATTCTCTAAAAAAATTTATATTCTCTCCCCTTCTGCAGGTTTGTGGATCGTGAAACTCAAACATTCAAATCCGAGCTGCCTATAAGTCACTCACTCACTCACTCAGCAGAGATTAGCTGCTGTATGGAACCTCAGGGAATCTCATTCACATGGAAAACCACCTCTTAATTCTAATTGCAGGCCAGTGTAAATCCTCCACTCCTTTTTAAAGCAGTTTGTCTGCCTGCTGCTTCTCTTGTTCCTCAGTCTGAACCAGCACCTTCGGGTCAGATGGTCCCACAGACCCGAGGTGAAGCAGCAACAGAGTCAGGGAGACTTTTTATTGGAAGAAAATCAATTGCATGGAACTTATTTTTCCCAGGAATCAGAAGAACTCTGTTTTTGGTAGACGTGGGTTTTGGAATCACTCTTTGTGTTCCTCGATCAGTCGTCATGGCATCCGCTCTGGCTCCCAGGTTAGTGTTTTCCATTGACTGGATTCTGGGTTCGCAGCTGGAGAGACCGGGAAACTGTCAAAAACTCCACAGACCATGGGCAGGTGAGCGGCTCACATTTAGAGAATCACTCTCTTCTTCATCACTAAAGCCAATTTTTAAAAGTATTTTTGATGTTTCTGAGTTTTTTGAGTATGAAAGCTGTTTGTAATTTGGCTTGTTTTTGCACTTTCGTAACAGGATAACACCTACGTGTAGTTTTGATTAGGCTGGACCTGTTATTCACTTTTATCCTCATTATTGATTTGATTATTTTATCATATGCTCATTCTGCTGGATTTTCTAAACTAGAATGAACTACTGTTATAAATTCAGATTTCAGTATCAGACATTTTCCGTTTTTGTAAAATAGTATTTAAGTTTCCCAAAGTGTTATACATTTTTATTTTGTCATTTTTGTTTGTTGTTTTAACCCATTAGACATTTGATGTATATTTTCATTTACTGTAAACAATGATTCGATTTGGATCAATAGATCATAAAACATTCATCATAAACATTCTGTCAGAGTTTTGTAAAGTAATAATTTCAGATATTTGAATTTTACAAAGTGGTAAATGCTTGACATTCTGCTCTGTACATTTCATGATTTGCCCAGAGGTCGGAGCGGAGAGGGAGAACAGAGGAAACAGTCTCAGCTCCAAACATCAACACTGTTACACACAACAAGAACAGCAGCACCTGACCTCTCACAGGTCGACGTCCAGCTGGTACGTTGGACGCAGACCACGCACCGCCTTCACCAACAGCCAGGTCAGTAATGCCCTGATGACATGATCAATCCATCGATCAGCTGATCATTCAAACACTCACACTGTGTGTGTGTGTGTGTCATGCAGGTGAATGTCCTGGAGACAGTGTTTCAGGTGAACTGTTACCCTGGCATCCAGCTGAGGGAGCAGCTGGCAGGGAGGCTCAGCCTGGACGAGGACCGAATACAGGTTTGTTCGTTAATGAATCAGTTAATCAATCAATCACAGAATCTATCAATCGATCAGTCAAAACACTCTCCACTCTCTTTGCCAATTCAACCATTTCCTGACGTATAGTCTTCCCTGTCTCTTCCTCTCAGATCTGGTTTCAGAACCGACGAGCCAAAATGAGGCGTTCGCTCAGAGAAACCCGACTGCGGCTGGTCCAGACGGCGGTGGCCGACCTCGGGGTCGGCCAGCAGGTTGGAGGTCAACTGAAGGTCAAAGGGGACACAGAGGAGCATGAGCTGGAGCACACCCAGCAGCTTCAAGTGGACGAGTGAACGCGACTGTTTGTGAACGTCCTCTTCACGCACCATCATTCTTCTTCGGACTCTGTCCTCTGGCTTCTGAAGCCTCAGACAGCTCTGGTTATTGTCCTGTGTCATACTCATCTTTGAGGGTTTGATGTCACCTGAACAACATCTCTCTGATCTGTCTCTAATTCAGAGGAATTATTTAAATGTGTTGCCATGACAACTGGATCTCTGTCGTGATGACGTCTGCTCTGACTCTCTCTATCTATCTATCTATCTATCTATCTATCTATCTATATCTCTCATTTTATGTATATTTGTAATATTATGTGAATAGTTTTCTGTAGAGAAAAATCTAATTAAACGAATGCAAGTATATGAACTGGTTTCAGCTTCATATGTTTGTCATTTAATTCGTTTTATTTATGTAATCTCTGACATTAATTCGAGTTTGATCTAAAACAAAAACCTGGACCTGAGATAAGAGCCGGGGTGACGCGGCCGCCTCTGATTGGTGGGGCCGCGCCCACGTGTCTGCGTGTGTTCCGGAAGTGGAAGGACCGATGGTGTCCGGAGCGGTGCGGGAGTCCGTCGGAAACACTCTGGGTCACAGTCTGGGTCTCTGCCCCTCGACATGGACACGCTGAACAAACTCAAGCAGTTTGACGCTTACCCGAAAACCCTGGAGGATTTCCGGGTGAAGACGTGGGGAGGAGCGACCGGTGAGAGGCTTCAGATTCAACCATTCACACAAGGGGGGGGGGGGTTAGCTCCGGAGGCTAACAACAAGGCTAGGTGATTGATTCCCCTGGTTTGATTAAACTCTCTAAAGGCGCTCAGCCACAGGAGGAATCGAACCTTTATCGGTCTGGATCAGACGCTGGGACATCCCAACACTTTAGCTGGAGGGTTCTGGAACTGGGCAGATTGAATATTGAGAGGCTTTTGACCTTTTAATTGAGCTTAAATGAAATTTAATCGTTAATTAGACAGAGACGCTGCTCCTGAATCAATTGTAAATGAGTGTAGGTGAGCCCTAGTTAGATTCACAGGCCAACTGTCATCTGCTGTCCTTGGCCAGGGCTTTTAAAATGGCAACCTCCAATTAAAATGACCTGTGACAGTCGACACACTGAAGGGACGTGAACTAAATACTGTTCAGACGTGTACTCAGAGTAAATCAAAGTACAGCCAGTACAAGATGTTAGATACTTCATGTTAGAGCAGCAAGAGGTAAAACACAGAGGAGCCACCACCTCGATTTAAACTCATGTTAAACTACAAAGGAGATAAGCATACTGATTTTTATTTGATTATAAAAACAATACATCTGCAGTGAATTCTGAAGTAAGTGATTTGTTTATTATATTATTATTATATGAATTTGTTTTATAGCTAAATAATCCTTTATCAGACATTCTAAAATACATCATCTGAAGATGTGAGGAGTTGTAACCAGATATTTCTTATTATCACAAACAGTTTGTAGATAAAATTATTCCTAATATTCATGAAATGTACTAAATCTGTTTCAGGCCAGGGGGTAGCTCACATATGCAGTAATATTCAAAGTGAATTCAACGGCACAGCAATTTAAAGGGCTGAATATCTTCAGGACATCATGGCTGACAAAAACTACCTGAGAGAATTTTACAAATAAGTAACTCTCATTCTTAAGAAGTAAAATAGGGTGGCAGTAGTGGAGCCCTCTCCTGGGGCTAGTTTCACGTGCAGTATGTGCACAGTTAGAATAGAACACTGCCTCTCCATGTTTACATACAGATACACATGTGTTGATGGAATGATCCTGTGTGTCAGGCACTGGATATTTATTCACCTGTTGTCAGAGAAACATTTGCTATTCATAACCCAACACTTTCTACATGGAACAAATAAACAGAAATGGGATTATCTGAAGTGCGCCTGTTTTAATCCCTGAGTTGGAGCTGGGATTTAAACTCGCCACCCCCTGTGTCTCTGCAGTGACCATCATCAGTGGCATCATCATGTTAATCCTGTTCGTCTCTGAGCTGCAGTACTACCTCACTAAAGAGGTAAGTTCACCTTCATTACCTCCAGGTGGTGTTTAGGGACATTGCTGATTTTGAGGAATCCAGTATGGGCTGATATGATTCTGAAGGCGTTCTCAAACCTTCATGATATGGAACAATATCTGGATCCATCCCTTTCTCTAGATCCACTCAAACTTTAACCATTATGTAGTGTGAAATCCCCCTGAACAACAAGCAAACAGGCAGAACTGGAAATGTAAGCTTCTTAGTGGATGGGCTTCAGGGAACATTCGCTCCATCTCTCAGCCCTCGCAGATGTTTCCCGTCAGACCGGTCTGATCAGTCACAGTGAAAATCCACACCTGTATACAGAAGGTTCCCAGGGGAGACATGGGACTGGAGTCAGGAACAGACCCTCTTAGTTATTCTGACAACAAAGATTTGCATTAAACTATAAAAAAATTGTGAATGATTCTGTTTCCCATTAAGACAGTTTGTAAACTCCATTTACAAAGCTGATGTTTGAAACCACCTCACTCAACGAACAATGTCTGGTTGACTGTCAGTGGCTGTCCCCCATGTGTCAGTGTCCCCTCTTGTTTCCTGCAGGTTCACCCTGAGCTTTACGTCGACACGTCACGAGGAGACAAACTCCAAATCAACATTGATGTGATTTTCCCTCACATGCCCTGCGCTTGTGAGTATTACCACCACCACCTCCGCCACTGCTGCTGCAGCTGGATCTGCCACTTTAACAACATGACATGAATACAAACTGCCCCGTGTCCTCCTTCCTCAGATCTCAGTATAGATGCCATGGACGTGGCTGGTGAGCAGCAGCTGGACGTTGAACACAATCTGTACAAACAGAGGCTGGACGTCAATCTGAAACCTGTGACCACAGAAGCAGACAAACACGGTAGAGACCGCTCAGATTAAATATGGTGGACGATCATGACAATCACAGAGATGATGAGAGTGTTGTGTTGCTGCGTAGAACTCGGTAAGGCTGACGACGGAGAGCTGTTTGACCCCAGCACGCTGGACCCCAACAGATGTGAGAGCTGCTACGGAGCCGAGACTGATGACCTCAAGTAAGACACACACACACACACACACACACACACACACACTGTCTTTGTGTTCTCTCTGTAACCCTGTATTTACCTGCCCTGTGTGTGTGTGCAGATGCTGTAACACTTGCGATGATGTGCGAGAGGCGTACCGGCGGCGAGGCTGGGCTTTTAAAAATGCTGACACCATCGAACAGTGTAAGAGGGAGGGCTTCACTCAGAAGATGCAGGAGCAGAAGAATGAAGGCTGCCAGGTGTACGGGTTCCTGGAAGTCAACAAGGTGGGATTTATGTATTTATACCTATTTACATTTCTTTATTTATCATTCATTTAGTTTATTTTGTATGTGTTTGCTATTTCTGAGCGAAATATTGGTTGAAATTTTTAGAAATTAGAAAAGTCAACATTCGACATGCATGTTTATTTTTTGCTCCCGTGTCTCTACACCAAAATCTCCAGGAGTAGCAGGACGAAAATTAATGGCATCACTAATGAGCCTTATTATTGTTTTTTCATGACGACTCTTCTTCTAATTAATTTTCTTGTCCCTTGTTTTACTCTCTCTCTTTTAGGTGGCAGGAAATTTCCACTTTGCTCCAGGAAAAAGTTTCCAGCAGTCGCATGTGCACGGTAAGAACCTCCGCTCACTCTGCTCATACACAACAGCCAACTGTCCACAGGTTTCTGCAGCGTGGCGTCAGATCTATCTCTCTCTCTCTCTCTTCTCAGAGTTTTGACTCCATCCCTTTGTTTCCTCCTCTCGTTGCTGTCAATTCTTCTCTGTCATCGTTGCGTGTTTAAGTCCAGACTGGTCTGTTTGTGTGTCTGCTGCATGTCCCACTCTCCTGTTTGCCAAATAAAGTAGAGGACAGGAAACTAACAGACAAAGTAGAACACACACACACCTGTTCAGGCAACAGTTACCACAGGCTCATTAATATCAGTCCCATAAATAACCCTGATACTCGTATTATTGGTTAAAACTCAAAGCCATGGATCCTTCCTGTTTGTTTCATCGTCACAGTCTATCAAACATGTAATGACTTCATTCTTGGCTTGTGTCTCATCCGTGAGATGTTGTGGAAATCCATTTGGTAGATTTGTGGAATTTGTGAACAGGGATTAAACATGACCTGCTGGACTCACGGCTGCTTCAGTCTAAAAAGCTTGAATCATTACAGATTGCTTGTCTAATTCCAAAATGCTATTTTCCCTTTGGCTGCAAGTTCTGTGAACACAGCATCACGAGTGAGTCTGAATTCGTTTTGTAAACTCAGAAACAAGAGACAAGAATCACATCTGCTGAGGATTTGCTCCCAAACCGTTTTTATCCTGGACTGAATATCAAGTATTAACCCCCCCAACCCTCTGTGTCCAGGGCTGCATGGTCACTCTGACAGAACACAGAATATAATCCCACTCCATCAGATTTTCTGATGTAATATTAAATCCCGGACGTACAAATCAAACTGTCCTGACGTCATGACAAAATCATGTTGCCCTTTGAGGTAAGTTTTCTCGGTGTAGTGTCGTCCTTCATCCTCCCTCATGTCTCCATGGATTTAGAAGTGAGCGTGCATGACGGACGTCGTGTGGTCAGAGCAGTGCAGCCCTTCACACATGAACATCACGTGGTTTGTTGTCTACCTGCGTCCTTATAGTGACTCTTCTCTCTTCTTTCTGCAGTGCACGCTGTGGAAAGTAAGTCCATCTTTCTTTGCAGATTTTCATATTGGTTTTTATTGAAAAGTCTCATTCTGGTGCCGTAACGCGCCTGTTGCTCTGTGGAGAAGTACTGCAATTATAAACCTTTAAATATTTTAAGTATACTGCAAGCATATGCCATTCTATACTGCAAGTATACAGCTGTCAATACTGCAAGCATACGGCTTTCTATACTGCAAGTATACACCTGTCAATACTGCAAGCATATGCCATTCTATACTGCAAGTATACACCTGTCAATACTGCAAGCATATGCCATTCTATACTGCAAGTATACAGCTGTCAATACTGCAATACACCTTTCATTACTGTAGCAGCTGACTTATAAAACGTAAACATCTTAACATTGAGGTTATTTACCCTGAAGCACTGGATTTAAAAATGTTTAATATGAAGGCAAACTAATGATTTTAAACATACTGTTGTGTAGTTTATAACCATTTGTATCTTTGTGTACTTGTAGTACTTCCCCACATATGAGCAAACAGAGCGACAGTGAAGGTGGTAGTTAGAAACCCTCAGGAGACTCTCGTTTATGCTCTTATGACTCTGTATCTGTAGCCAATCAGGTTTGAGATCCAGTCTGAAGAAACAGAACAAACTGGAAATGACCACACCCTCTAACAGTTTACACAGCTGCTGCTGCTACTCAGAAAACATGCCAGCACACTGACGTCTGCAGTTTTAGTGAATCAAGAAAACTGTAATAAAACTTCCACACTGAGAATCGTCAGATATTCGTAGAATGAGCTTTCTTTTAGAATCCTTACTGACTATGATACCTGTGTGTGTCCGTGGCCTTCAGCTTTATTCACTTCCTCTGCAAACTAACCTGATGATCTGATATGTCTGTACCTGAACTAACGTCCACTCTCTGCTATTTGTAATTAACAACTTGAATCATGGGATGTGTTGTTTTGGTTGCAGTACACGACCTGCAGAGTTTCGGCTTAGACAACGTAAGTAGTACATTTCTTCATCTTGATACTTGTTATAATACTGTTGTTCCTGGTCTATGGTTTAAATCACTGTCAGTTGCTTCCAGGATCTTTCAGAAAAACAAGGAGACTGTGGAAGAGCTTTTAAAAATGGAGGATTAATTTGAGGTATTCATGTCCCCCTGTAGATAAACATGACCCATCTGATAAAACACCTGTCGTTTGGTAAAGACTACCCCGGCATCGTCAACCCTCTGGACGAGACGGATGTCACCGCTCCACAAGGTCAGGAGTATAACCTTTCTGCTCTTTGCCAGGTGATTTAAGTCAGAACACGGAACATGGTAGTTTAACGGTCATGTTCAGTGTTACATCTGTTATTTTGCGCTGAATCACCTTCATTTCATGTTTGAAGTTTTCAAGCTGAACTCAGATCTAAATGGGACCAGAATATTAAGTTTTACGAGTAAGTGTTTGTTTAAAGAACAGAGTTCACTCTCTGAGAAAGAAAGACTTGTGCCAACTTCCTATAACAAGTGAAACAGGTTTTCTAAAGTCTGTCGAGTCATTCCCCTTGAATGAAATCAGCCTCAGAAATTAGAACGCAAACACTCAGTAACCCCATTTGACAAATCTGAACCTTTATTGACAGAACTAGACTGAAGGTGGAGAGTGTGACAGCATTGGACCGACAGAGAAGTGGATGTAGGCTTTTGAAAAGTCCCATAGCTGTGTAGTCATGAGGAGCTCGGTCCTCCTCAGCAGCGGATGCCCATACCGATGGACATAAAGGTGCCGAACGTCCCCCCACTCTGCATCATGGTCTTTCCTACTCCTCCCATCAGTTCTCTGCCACGCATGCCGATCCTGGACACAGAAAAAACGGTTTCAGCTTTTATTTTATGAAGCGACTATATCTAGAGGAAATACTAAAGATTGCGGAGTCTCGTTTAAAAAAAAAAGGGAAACTTAAAATTCTGTAAATATAACAGCTTCAAAAACCAGTCCGCATTTTCAGTGAGACCTCAGATGAAGTTGCTTGTATAATATCGTTGGTTCAGATCTACCTGAGACAGGAGAAAGTGCCAAACATGGCACCAGCAGCCATTCCCACTGCAAACCCCATCATGAAGCCCATCTTGACCCGGTCAAAACAGCTGGGCTGGGTCTGGCCGTATGGACCTACAGCCACCGGCATCTGGGTCATGATACAGGACAAATTAGTTGATTTACTACATGATGAGTGATACCTTTTAAAACTTGGTAACTGTAACAACTTACATATTCTGAAATATGATCCGCTCATGAGACAGTTGATGTGGATTTCAATATCAGAATTTTTAGAAACACAAATTAGTTGATGATTGAGTCTCTATATAATTAATGCTCATCATCTTGGCATCACCTTGGTTTGTAGGAAGACACATGCAACGTTTAATGACACTATAAATTAACTGTGAAGTGTCCAAACAGTTAATTTACAGTGTCATGTGAAACGATCGATTCTTCTGAATTAATCTTCATGCCATTAAAAATTGGTTTTACAGACAACTAAGAATCATTTTAAATCAGAGTTTATTGTCGGAGCTCTCAGTTTACCAATGATCAATCTCTGTACTTGTCCCCGCTGAAGTCACGTGGTGTAAAAGCTGCTACTTCAGGTCTCAATTTAATAATGAGTGTGCCTGTGTAAGCTAGGCTAACGTTAGCTAGCATACCGGTGCTAACCTTCAGTTTCCAGTCGGGTCCATTTAAACCCGAAATAACAAGCGAGTGTTTGTGAATCTGCTGAACTCAAACATCGAAACTTTGATCGCGTTGAATGAGTAAAATTCACTTTAAACCTCCAACAGGGGGCGTTTTGTTGTGTTAGCCTAGCGTGCTAACCCCAGGCTAACGTCATCTGTGGCCTTGACAGATCAACACGACGCGTTTTCCCTCGGCCTGTTTCCGCTCCGGACTTTTCCCGGCTCGTTCTGCAGAACCAGGTCTCACCTTGTCGTGTGTGTGTTGAACGGAGTTTGGTCTCTGGTTCCTCGCTGGACGTGTTGTCCTGTTTCTGAGCGCAGCTGCGGTTCAGTCGCTCTGGCTGCAGACCTCCATTACCGGATAGAGGAAGAGGATGCGGGCCGACGAGGCGGATAAAGAGGGGCAGTGAGCTGGAGGAGAAAGTCCACAGCGCCCCCGGGGATCGTTAAATAGCTCCCTTAATTAGAGCGTGGTTTTAATCAGCTCAGGCTTATTACGTTTAAAAACTAGTTAGTTCCAACTGCCCCTGTCTGAATGTTTTAATATTTACTTTGTTATTTGTAATAAAAAATATCAGATATGTTTTGATTATCTGTAATTATTCATCTTCCACTGTCTTGCGTTATGAACCTAATTCCTTTTTACTGAGCAAGGTGAGAACAGCTGTAAAATTGTGGCTCGGCCAACTATCTCATCACAGACCAACACAAAACTGTCCTTTCATTTATTTCCTTTGTTTTAAAGCCTTTCATCTTTTCTCCTCCAGCGTCAATGATGTATCAGTACTTTGTGAAGATCGTTCCCACGATCTATGTGAAAACAGATGGAGAGGTCAGCTGAGTGTTTTCTTGTAACTGATTCAGTTCTTTACTCAGTTCTTTACTTTTACATATCAATGTTGAGATAAAACACTTCACCTTCCCAAATGTGTGTAACTACCAGAAATCACTGTTGTCACTCTATTTTTCCAGGTGGTAAAAACCAACCAGTTCTCCGTCACCAGACATGAGAAGGTGGCCAATGGGCTGATAGGGGACCAAGGGTTGCCAGGCGTCTTCGTTCTGTATGAGCTTTCGCCCATGATGGTTAAATTCACAGAGAAGCACAGGTAGGGACGGACACCAGGGGGACGTCAGTGATGGAGCACATTATTAAACAAATACAGTTCACATGTATATTAATGTCATTTTAAAAGTCCCAGAACATTGAGATTTAGGTTTTATCTGGTTTGTTTTTCTTTGTGAAAAATGTGGATTATAAAGATTACGGTGATGTTGAATAATAAAACCAATTAAAGGAACTGTTTATTTAACTAAATTCCTTTTCTCTGTTCAGATCTTTCACTCACTTCCTAACAGGAGTTTGTGCCATTATTGGAGGTGTGTTCACAGGTCAGTCTCTGTATTTCATTTAATTTAATGTAGTGAGACACTGAGACACATTTAAATCCATATGTCTGACACCGTGTCCCACCTCCTATTCCTGCAGTGGCCGGTCTAATCGACTCGCTCATCTACCACTCGGCCCGAGTCATCCAGAAGAAAATAGAGCTGGGCAAAGCGTCCTAACAGCGCTGCCCGCTGGCCTCCACGGTGCAACACAGACCAAGACACGGACACAGAGACAGAGAGAGGAAGAGGAGGTGAAGAGGGAGAGGTTTGGAAACAGGAGCGTGTGGTTCGTTTTCCCTCCGTCTCCCTCTTCTCACAGAGAGACAGCCAGGACGGCCACTTTTTGAATTCCTCTGGGAGGGTTTTAAAGTAAAGCTAAATGGACAGAGTGAGAATCTGATGAGGACGCCACGTGAATTCAGATCCCGTCTCCTGAAGCTTCTTTGTAGGGAAAAAAAGGGGGGGGGGGTCTGTCCCTCCATCGTGTCCACGTCCTATCTCTCAGATCAGTACGCTGAGTGTCTTACAGCAGGTCTGTGGCTGTGTTCTCCATCGTGCGGGATGGTTAAAGGACAGCGTCACCCGAACCTTTAATCTTCTCATCAGATACTGTCGGACAGATTCTGTGATCCGCAAATGGTTATTCCTCTCTCATGAATGTGGTTGTAATAAATGAATATTAGAGATTTTTCTTATTGTCAACAAATTCTACCACCAGACTGAAACCAGCTTTGACCCGGTTCAGACCCAAGTCTGGCCTGAGATCTGATCATGAGCGGACATCTTTAAAATCCATCCATTGGACAGAGAAGAGGAAGGTCAGATCTCAGGAGCGTTCAGACCTGATCTACCGAGGACGGATGACAAACCAGGTCTGAACCCACATGTGCCATAGAGCTCCATTGAATGTTAAAAACATATCATGGAGCCTCAGTGTTATAACAAGTGACACATTCCTTTTTTTTAATCCTGAACACACACACACACACACACTGAGAGTTTGTGACATTCATCTGTGCTTTCGGTCTCTTTAGCAGATTTGTTGACAATAATAAAAACATAGAAGCTTGAGGCCCCTCCTCCCCCTTGATGTCCGTCCATTAGTTGAGTGTTTTGTTTGGGTAAATCTCCCCAGGTGAGGACATTCCAGTCCTTCATAAAGAGACGTGTGTGTGTATGATAAGCTGAGGAGGAGGAGGAGCAGAGTTAATGAGCTCATTGTCTGAACAGGCAGATCCTGGATCTGTGGTCAGTTCCTCACAAGTGTGAAAATGTAAAGGGCTGTAAAGGGCGGGGTTTGGATACAAAGCCACTGTAATCTGATGAAATTTGTAAAAATATAAATATTTGTATGTTTCTATGGATCTGGGTGGGGTTCCTTTAAAATCTGAATAGTTCCAGTTGATCTCTGATCTGATCACTTTGTTAAGTTTGGACCATAACTGTTGAAATTACATTTTCAATTTCATCTCAGTGTCACCAGAGTTCTGGATTTCAAAATCCTCCCTAGTGGCTTTAACAGCGACTCAATAAATAAAAGAAATATCATATCTAAAATCAGAGACAGAACTTTCATATTCATGTTCTGAGGAGGACAAAGTTCCCTCCTCCTCCTCATGTTGACAGACAGCCAGGTTTCTGGTCCCTGGTTTCATTCTCTCATTAAAGCAGCGTGATGCAGCTTTCCCTGAGCTACAGAGCCCTCTGCAACAAAGTTAACAGAACACTGGGTATTACCCATGATCCTCTGCTTCCTGAATGAGAGGAGTTGCTTAATATGGGAGAGAAACTTTGACTAACAGCTCGTTGTCACTCGGGTCTCACACGTGTCCAGACGCGTGTGGACCCGAAGTTTGGTTCTGGTTCCCGCTCGGGTCTAATGCTCTAGCTGGCTTTATACACGTACTAACGTGGTGTGCTAGCTGTCGTTGAAAATCCACGGCTGATTCAGCCTCCTCCTCGAGATTCGATTCTATCCCAGTGATCATGTATAATAATTCAAAATGTCCCAGGTTACTTCTTAATGGAACTGGAACAACCATTTCCCTTTTGGCTTCAGTGATCTGTGCTTTGGGGCGGTGTAGAGCGGCAGGTGTGGGTCAAAGGTCATGTGAATGTGAACGAACTTGTTTCAGCTGTAAAGAGAAACTGACGATGATGAAGTTTGATCATGAAAATTCAAGTGTTGGTTGTTGCACCTCTGAACGTTTCAATCAGAGGCAGGCATTACGTGTGTGCGTGTGTGTGAGAGAGAAGTGTATTTATATTTTGATTGTCCTCAAACTGTTTTTAAAATGAAAATAAATGTTAAATTCACCAGCTTCATGAGTGCTCCTCCTTTTTATTAATTTGAATCCCACAGGTTTTATTATTTATATTTAACATTTACAGACAAGCATGTCAAACTACCTTCAAAAAATAATGGGAAAAATAGAAAATAATAGTAACTAATTAAAACCAAACTTCTGAGAACCTTAAATAACAGGAGCAGTTACACTTGTCAGCCTCTGGGTGGCGACAATGTCCGTCAGACTGTCAGATCCTTACACGATGCTCTCATACACACAGAGAGAGAAGCTGTGCTCGTGCGTGTGAGAGACATTAAAGTCATCGCTTACTCATTTAAATTGTCAGAAGAGCAGAGACCATGGTCCAGTGACTCATCCCTCAGACTCATTCTGACGGTTTGTGACGGTTATGTGAAGAATGAGAAGGTTTGTCAAACTGACCTGAAGACAAGTTGAAAGTACACACAGTACCAGTAATACTACAGCAGAAAACACTGTGTGAAGAACTGGGCCCGATGATGAGGATCAATGACTGGTTCATGCTGAGGAGAACATGAATATCTCCGCCAGGCGTCATTACAATCAGACCCCATGTCTGTTGGAGCCTCGTGGCCCAGCGGGGCTTCAGATGAATCGCGTGACAAACATCACTGTGTGTTTTCATGCTCTTTGGCTTCTACATATTTTATTTTGAAAGGCTTCGGGGTGAAAACTCCAAACTTCGCGTTCACATCACATGGTTCTTGAATTCATAACGTGCCTGTTCAAACGCTCTGAACCCCTGCTCCCCCAGGAAGGGTTTCATTAACAGAAGAAACGAGATCTGATTCCGTTTCCTTTTCCTGGACGCTTGATTGATCTTTTCTGACTCTCAAGGACGAGTCAGGGCAGTGATTGCAGTCCTATGATTTATTATTTGTTTGGAAGAGAACAACGTTCTCACACACACACACTTGGAGTGCAAATACCCCACAGATGAGCAGAGGTGAAGTGATGGATTCTGGGAATGATTTTCTCTTTCCGTCTGTTTTCACTTCGAGTTCTGATGAGACATATGATCTGCTGACGGTTTCCTGGTTGATGCGTCATCAGTGATTTGACATAAATCATTACGTCAGTAACAAATATTCAGTCGATATTTAATCAACATAAATTATCATAATTCAAGACTTTTTAAAAACCTAGTGAAGAACAAACTGACCAGGGATCCACTCTCCGTCTGTGCGTGTGTGTTGGCCCTGCATTCACACACACTCATCCACTTACTTCCTGTCTCTGGATTATGATGCCATCAGTGTGAGCCGCCGCTGCTCTATCAGCTGGATCTACCAGCCACGGATGTTAGCTTTGGGATTTAACCAAACACACACACACACACACACACAGGCTGACTGGGGGTGGGTCGTCAGTGGTTCTGTTGAGCAGATGTGTTGAATCAGAGCTGAGCCGTGTGGTCAGAATGAAACGAACACGTCCAAATACTCTGTCTTCACTCATTTTAAACTATAAACTCGTTCTCTTCGGCCTCTCGTGTGACGGTGTGTGTCCAGACGCTGAGGTTGAGAGGTGTGTGTCCTGCCTGGATGGCTCAGTCCTCTGCGTCCTACATGAGTGGATTTCAGTGTGAACTCAGTGGTTCCTCTGCTGTAGAGCACCGGTTAAATCTACACACGGACTAACATAATCACTGGAACAGAGGAGGAGGCCTCATGTCAAGAAAATACTGCATACTTCTTATACTTTTTATTACTGAATATATGGACTTGAGTAAAGAGAGTACAATCAGTTCAGTAGTCTCTGTGTAATCCTGCAAATAGTAAAGAAAACAAAACCTGGTTGGCTGAGTTCATGATGCTGCAGGGCATCTGTGCGTGTGTGTGTTTGTGTGTGTGTGTTCGTGTGTGTGTGTCCTCACTAGTGAAACGGCCTCCAGCTGAATCTAATGTTCAGAACCCTCAGCTGTGTGTCTCAACTTTAATATCCTTTACACTTCGAAACATAAATCTACCACATTCTTCTGGTTCTCCTCCTCCTCCTCCTCCTCCTCCTCCTCCTCCTCCTCCTTCTTCTTCTTCTTCTTCTTCTTCTTCTTCTTCTTCTTCTTCTTCTTCTTCTCTTTGAACAGAAGCACAAAGGGAACGCTCTGTTCAGGGACGATAACTTGACCCTTGAGTGTTTCAGATCAAATTCGGAACAGATTTTTTTGGCTGGAAGAAAATCTGTGGTCTCTTGGTGTTTCCTGTTGTTCTCAGATCTGGATTTGAAACTGTTGGCACACACAACTTCAGTGAAAGTTTGAACCAACCAGGGAATAAGGATGGAGAGATGAACGTCCTGCTTCTAAACAGACGCAGACTCTCCTGGACTGTCCATCCCTCAGCGAGGGGTGAGTGGACGGGTTCTGGACGTGACTCATTTCCTTCCCCAGAAACATGGAAAAAACCAGACATGAACCAAAACGCGCCAAAAGGATCCACCAGTGTTTAATTCAGATCTATTCCAGGGATTAGTCAGACCCCTCTATGACTCATGGTGCGGTGTATAACCTGGTGGAAATTATAAGAATCAGCACAGATGAATCAGAAGACGTGTTGAACTGTAGCAGCAGACGAGTTCAAGAATAAATAAAAGGAACATGGACGTCCACAAGTGGACCAATCCAGGTTCAGGTTTCTCTCTCTCTCTCTTTCTCTCGTGTGTCTGGATTTCAATTCTCTGTTTCAATAATCATCAACTTTTTCTTTTCCTCTGCACCAGTTTCGTGTCATTTCCTTTTTTATTTTGAAAGTCACTTCACTTCCTCCTTCCCTGCCTCCTCCATCACCTCCACCTGCGTCCTTCTGTGAGTTTGTCTGGTCACCAGTGGACGTCTCTCGTGTCCCATCGTCTCATTGCCTACATGCCTTTGACCTTTTGTTTCAGTCAACATGCATCAAAACGTCAAGTTTTTAAAATGCATCAGGTTCATTTACAGAAACGATCAGAGCTGAGCGATCACATGACGGTGGAGATAAGCTCGTTTCTTAATTCTTCTTCACATGAAAACGAGCTGAAGCGTGATCTCTAACCCAGTGTCTGTGGAATTAGAACGGCAGCTTGGGTTAATGTCTTGTGGTTTGCATCTCAGAGGAGGAGGAGGACTCGCTCCTGTGGGGGAGACGGACGACTCCGCCGTGACTCAGCCCAGGGTCCGAGGAGGGAAGTTATGGAGCTTGTCTTCAGACGCCGACATTTAAATTTAAATGGATGTTATGTAAGATCTCCGGTGGAGGTGATTCAGTCTGTCTGCCCTCCGTCAGGCTGCTGACACGTGCGTTTATTTTGGTTCCATCTGAGCCCTGCTGCGTCTTCGGGTCTTTCCAGAGAGAAGTCCCAGATACACACACACACACGTCTGAGTCATGTTTGAGAAAAATATAAGTGTGTTCTGTTGTTTGGTGTCAGAGAAACTCAACAAACACCAAAACAGGACGACACGTTTCACGCAGCACCACCGGGTCGGAGCGGTTCTGGAAGTCAACGCTGATCTGAGTTCAAACTTCTCAAAGATGGTCTGTTTCCTCCGTCACATGTGCATTACGTGTTCCTCCAGATCTGACATGTACGTGCCTGCGTCTCGTGCAGCCTGTGCGAATCTGCACAGAACCTTAACGGTGGACCTCCCCTTTAAATCCCTCCAGCTGCAGCGTTTTTTTCTTTCTTTCCTCGCTGCACGTTCCTCCACGTGTGGACGCCACGTCAGCTGAGTGTGTGTGTTGTTCCAGCAGCAGGGAGCGGGCCGAGTCCATCCTTCTCCACCAGACTCTGGGCCGTGGATGCAGATGAGTTTAATGTTTTGGTAAAAGTGGCCATTCGAACCCTCCCGCGCTCAAAGAGCCACTTCAGTGCCAGAGCTGGGAGCGTGTGGGTTTACGGCCTCTGTGGTTTCCTGCTGTAAATACCACGGAGCCAAATAAAAACACACATTGTACAAAGGCCTCGGTGAAGAGCGAAGCCGAACGAGCCCATGGTTAATAATCGTGTTGAACCTCGAGCTTCGTATCAACGCAAAGGTTTTCCTGATTAAACAAAGATCACCATGTTTCCATGACGATGAACAGTGAAGCTGCTGTGATCCACTCCATGTTCTCTGAGACATTCAGTGTTAACACTACATACTTAGACGTGTGTGTGAGTGTGTGTGTGTGTGTGTGTGTGTAGCCTGCTGAATATGAAGGCTCTTCACATGAACTTAACTTAATTATAGAAATAAGTTTTAAGCAAGTTATTTTTCCATCTGGTACTAAGTTTCAATTTAAAAAGGTAATGATGATTATTTGTTTTAATTCTTCTAAATTAAGGAAATATTAAATGATGAATGAAATATTAAAATATTGATCGCATAAACTCAGTAAGAATCTAACAGTCAGTTTGGAGGAGCTGGGTTCGGAGATATTTGAAGCTGCTGGTGAAAGTGATGACTGTGCTTGTCTGTGTGCGTGTGTGTGTGGTGGGGGGGTGGTCAGGTGCAGAATCTGTGACGAACCCTGACCACTCTTTTTTGGATCCTGTATTTCTGTCTCCAGTGTCGGAGCCAACACATTCCTGCCTGAAATAGAGCGAGTGTAGCGTTCGGACCCGCCTGGCGGCGCAGCAGATCGGATCCTCTGTGATGACATCGTAGTAAGTTTATTTGGGCCGCAGCAGCGCGGTGTGGGCCACACACAGGTCGCTATCTAAATCCTCCGTGTTTGAAAGCTTGTCACGGTGCCGGCTGGTTCAGTACCAACAAGTCCAAAATGACGAATCCCCCGACATCTGAACATCTGTGTCATCCCTACCCTTTCTCTCATTTCACCCCCCAGAATGCAACATTCCTCCTCAGGTCGAGACTCAGAGTCTGAACGCTTCGTCACGTTGACAGCAGAAAAAAAAAAAATAACAAGTGTCCAGCAGCTGTCAGAGAAGACTGTAGCTGCGTTTCTCAGAAGATCACCCAGTGAACCTGGGGTGGGGGGTCGTCAGGTTCTTGGGTTGAGGCCCGGTCGGCAGCAGCAGGGGAATGTGAGTGTGTCACGCCAAGCAGCTGCCAAATATGGCAAGAGAGAGAAGAGCATCTAAACGTGTCCGAAGACTTCAGAGAGAGAGAGAGAGAGAGAGAGAGAGAGAGAGAGAGAGAGGTTCTTGGTTTTTATCTAATCAGCTGACAGCTCAGACTGGTGTTGAATCCAGTGGGCGGAGTCCCATCAGTGCAGATGATGATAATGATGATGATGATGATGACTCCTCATTGACACTCGTCCTCTTCACTCGTCCTCAGTCTCACAGTGACAGCATCACTTTGTCCATGGAGAACTTTGAGGGAGACACAGCGTCCTGATCCAGACCTCAGATTTAATGGTTTCCAGTAATTGCAACTAATGGAATAAAAACCTGAACACGAATCGAAATGTTTAACGAGCAGAGTTCAAACTCAGGTTCACATCAGAACTGACGTGTTGTTCTTCTGGAGTTTCAGACCTTAAAACCATCTCTGATTCGGATCTTCACTGATCACTGAACCAACCTTACGTGGGCGGAGCCTGAATACCTGCTGCTCGGAGGCGACGCTGTTAAAACATCTGGAAAGTGTTCTGCACGTTCAGTCAATGATTTATTTGGAAGTGATTTGCACTTTAGAGTAAACTTGGTGCAGTCACTTCACTTCATCAGCTCCTCAGAGACCTCCTCCTCCTCTCTGTCACACCCTCAGTGTTGAGGAGACTCAGTGTTGGACAATGTGGAGTGAAGCAGCAGGGACAGAGCGTGGACAGCATCCGTCACATCTACGTCTCTGTTTCATCCATAAAACCATTTGTCTCAGCACCTCCCTCACTCTGTCTTTATGTAGCCCTAAAAATAAAGTCCTCTGGTAACACCACTCCACCGCACTAACCCCGCTATCCCCCCGCCCTCTTTCCTCCTCCTCCTCCTCCTCCTCCTCCTGGTTCGTTCCTGAAGTTCCTAGAATCCTCTGCAGTTCTAGTTTCAGGGAAGGCTGTGAAAGTCAAGACGCTCCAGAGAGTGTGTTTGGCCTCGGCTGTGTTCTGTCTGTGTCTCCACATGTAGTTTACATGTGAGGCTCTCTGCAGCCAAATGTTCCATCCGCACGTCTGATTGGTTCACGCCACACGCCTGTGCAGCTCCTCATTGGCTGAAGGTTGAGCCGTCGCCATTGTCCAGGTTTGAATCCAAAAGAAAAATATTCAAGAAAGAAAAGTTATAACCTCCCTCATTTCAACAACATGCATTAAATTAAATTAAAGCTCTTGATGGCTCCACTGATTCAATACAGACTGATCACAGTCACCATGAGGTCCCAGTTTAACCATCACTCACAGCTGGTCTGTTCCCAGCTGCAGGAGACTGTTGAAGATGCTGTTGTCTCAGGACGGACGCAAGTAGAGACAAGCTGCTGAAGAATGTGGAAGAACGTTCAGGCCGTAAAGACCTCAGAGCTGAGGAGGAAAACAGAAGCGTTCAGATGAAAAGTGTCTCAGTGAGAAGGTGTCCCGGCTCGGGAAGGTTATGACGGTGGACGGTGTTGTTGTTCAGTTTGAGCCAAAATCCACTTTTCATGTCAATGGACCTGACACATTCTGCCGGGGTGATGTTCAAAGTTCCTGTAGGTTGCTCCGCCTCTTCGAAACATACACATACACATGATATATCTATAAATGTGCAGCCCCTTGTTTCATTTTAACGACCTCCTGACGTCTCTACACCTTCAACAAACTCTGTCTTCGTCCTGAGTTCACGGCAGGGACAGACACCATGAATGTCCTGGCTCTTCATAATATATTTTAATGTGTTTGTTTGACAGATTTCTCGTGCATATTCGTGAGCATGTTACCGCTGTGGACGCCACCTTGGCTGTTTTGTCTCTTTCTAAATCCTCCAGGAGCTCCAGGCGGCGGTTGGGCTGAGGGCTGAACTGGAGCAGGTGTCCGTGTTCACACGTACAGTATAACTTTATTGGTAAAGCCTTGGTTGAACAGTGACATCAGATCAGGTTGTTGTTGGTCGACATCCTGTTGGGCCTGTGGCCTCCTCTGAACGATCGGTTAACTGCTGCGTCGAAACTGACTGCTTCGCTGTTCTGGGTGAGATATCCACACCCACACCCACACACACATACTTCAGATGCTGGAGAGCCTCCTAACCCCCCCCCCGCTGGGTTATTACCTCGACGGCTGCATGTCGCTCCTTCTCATTCATGAAAACGGTTTTGCGGGGACTGACAGAAGGAATGTCATGTCATGATCGTGTTTCTCCCAAGAATGACTTTTTAGAATGTTTGGAGGTGTGTGTGTGTGTGTGTGTGTGTGTAAAAGTACATCATGGGTCCTATAATTGAATTTTGAATTGAACGTTTTTATTCCTCCCCCATGGGGGAAACACACATTTACAGAAGCTCCGTAAAAACAAGTAAGGATAAAGAAATAAAATAAAATAAGATACAGTTAAATACGGGAACTGGGTGTGCAAAACAAAACCAGAATGTGCAGCAAAAAAGCAGAATGTATAAACCTCCTGGTTTTCATGGCTGAGTGGAGGAGTCCTTCACCTCTGACCCTTGGGGCCCTTTGTGGAGCCTCAAGGACTCGAACAGACAGCGCCGACCCCACTCATCACTGGAGCTGCCTGGTAGATACAATACTTTTAAATTTCTATTAAAGTACTTTTAAAGTACTCTGATGCTGCAGGAGATGTCTGTGATCAGGGTCAGCGGAGGAGTGTTGGCGGTCAAAGCCGTCGTGGACGTCCCAATGTCCACGGCAGCATTGCATCCTTGTTTCTTGTCATGATTTATGTATGAATCTGAAATGTCAACAACATCTTTGGGAACATTTCACACGACAACCTGATCTGAACCCCAGATATTCGATATCAGATCATTAATCCAAAAACAAACGCCACAGTTTCAACTGAATTCACCACTCAATGCATAGTGGGAAAATGGACGGTTATCTGGTATTAAACCAGTAAGGCTTGGACAGCTGGTGTGAGACACCAGCTTAAGACGTGTCTGTCTCTTCGTTAGGGACATGTGGTCCCTCTGAAAATTTTACACAAAATCCTCAAGTTACAAAATGATCGGTCGTGTGTCCTCTGGTAGCATCACCATCACTGCCATGCGACATCAGATCGTTTATTATTTCGGAATGGCCCATAAAGAATGTTCAAAACAAAGGAATCACGTTTTAAACAAATTAGCCCAGAGACAAAATGAACACAAGCAATAAAAAAAAACTCCTGTAGCTTCTGCCGAGAAATAATATGATAACCGACCGGAAGAGCCGACATGTGACGATGAGCCGCGCAGGAAGAATGTCCCCGCACACAAAGGGGCGTCTGTGGCCGAGGGCCCGGGGGCCGGCAGGGGATTCACCGCTCAATGGGACAGTGTGTTTTGTTTACGTCTGTGTACAATACAAACCGAACGGCTGTGCCATAAGTGGGGCAGGCCGCTGGCTCGGTGGGCGCCGACTTGTGTCCCGTGTCCGCTGTTGGATCCTTTCAAAACAAGAGCTTGAAATGTCATGAGAGGGATTCTCTAAAAGATTCAGAGAGTCGCAACAGGAGGGAATTGTAATGTGTCGGGGGAAATTTCCCCAAATGTTGTGGGAACATTGTGTTATTGGACAAGCTCACAGCGTCACCTGCGTCCATGGGTTAATGAGTTTGGACGCATGTGCAGTGATAGCGAGAACGAAGGGTGAGGACGCCTGTCTCTTCTCGCTGTGACTCAGACTCACTCGTAGATCCAATTTCAGTGGCTCCACTGGAACTGGAACAACGTGTTCTGATGAAAGTAGCCCCTGGTAGTATTTTACTGACAGCCTGGTAGTATTACACACCTCTGTGTAACCAAGTACCTCAGCAGATACATGTGATTTATTAGGATGAGTATTTATTCTTTGCTTTTGTTTGACAGGAAGTTAAAAATAATTTAGAGCCAAATCAGCGGTGTGTATTTTTTATTAACTGTTCACTTACACTATTGTAACCATGACCTTTGACCCTCCAAGGCACCAAAACAAAGTGAATGAATGAGTCCAAGGGAAAGTTGGTGTCAAAGGTCAAAGGGTTTCTTGTGTGACCTTTGACCAACAAAATCTAATGAGTACTTCCTCGAGTACAAGTGAATACTGGAACAGCAACAGTCACCAGAACCAGGCCCCGGAGGAGTCATGTTGCTCTACACACTCTGTTCTCGTTTAACGGCCCTTTCGTCCCGTCAAATGTCTTCACGCGCTTGGCTGGGAGCGGCCCGTTTGGTTCAGCGT
This sequence comes from Pseudorhombus dupliciocellatus, assembly GCA_016785235.1. Classification (NCBI taxonomy): domain Eukaryota; kingdom Metazoa; phylum Chordata; class Actinopteri; order Pleuronectiformes; family Paralichthyidae; genus Pseudorhombus; species Pseudorhombus dupliciocellatus. The sequence continues at coordinate 1,744,229 of JAFBJW010000312.1, forward strand.
GTTCTCACAGACACAGACGTGCAGCAGTCTGCATGCAAAAGCTCCAGGAGCCTTGCGACATGAGTTGTCTAGAACATCCGATACCAGCTATTTCAGAAAAAAGGAAGTGAGAGCGGGCAGTTGGGGTGAGGGAGGCCTCTTCCTCTTTCTCCTCATCCTGTTGCAGAGTCATGAATGAGCAGGTTTCTGGCAGTGAATAGAGAAGTGGTGTGTGTGTGTGTGTGTGTGTGTGTCCTGCAGGCAGATCCCCTCTTCATTCATGTCCATTCATTCAACCAGAACTTGTAAAGGTCGTTGCTTCCCCTGCAGCAGCTTGAATCAAATGTTTCTTGCTCCGCTTGAATCAGATGTGAAACTGTCCGGTCACATCGGATTATATTATATGTATTTATTTTTTATTTTATTCTATCATTATTATTATTATATTTTTATATATAAAGGGAGAAGAGAGGCCAGAGTTCTTAGCTTGTCAGGGGACGCAGCTGAACTCGTCATGGAAATAACCAACTTCTGACGATGACGTCATGTTTTAATTAAAAGTTCATTGTCTGCTTGCAGGATTACATCAGATCTATCGAACAGATATCTTGTGATCATGTGATGTCCGCAGCAGGGTTATTACATCACTTCCTGTCTCTGTTTGTGTCAGTCATGAGTGAAACTGGATCTGGATTTGACCCTGGGGCCATTTGCACTCTCTGAGGGCCCCTCTGCTAATTCATGGTTTGTGTTTTCAAGTATTGGAGCAAATCTTATTTGTAAAAAAAAGGAGCAAGGTTGAAAGTTCAAATGTTTGTTTCTTTTTTTTTCATGTTCACCTAAAGCGAGTGTCAGCAGCGTCAGCTTCCTCTTCAGCTCAAATACAAAAGCGTTATTTCCTGTTCACACGTGTGTGTGAACGTCTCCGTGTGGATTAATATACACACGTGTGTAATGTGTTTTTGAATCCTTATCTCTCACTATTTGAGATGGCGAGGTGATAAACCTACTGAAGAAGAGGAAGTAAAAAAGCAGTACTCAGGATCCTGAGGTGATGGAGGCCGACTCCCGCCTGAGCTGAGCTGTAACATGAGTGTTGATCTTTGAGGGTTTTCAGGTGAGTCCCATCACATTTTGGACCGTATGACTCTTTGAGGAGCTCACGCTCGATCTCACATTGCCCGGTGACCGGGACACTGCCAAAAATGCATCAGTGTCACGGGAGCGGGCAGCTGCGTGGAGGCTTTGTGTTGGTCCATCAGTTAATTTCGGTGTTCAGACCAACTGCCGCCACAACCGCCATCTTTGTTTCTATGGTTACTGGTGGATCAGTTATGTTCTCTGTCATGGAGGCTTATGGTGTGTGTGTTAGCGGCACGTTTGTGTGTTTGTAATGGGGGTGCGGTGCTGAAGAAAAAGCACTTTCTCTAACGTTTCCTCATCTATCAAGAAGTCAAGCGTTTCTGTGTGTGGTGCAAGTAAAAGGGAATGGTGTGTGTGTGCAGTGAAGTGATAGTGTGTGTTCGTGTGCAATCAGATGCTTGTGTTGCACCATGCTATCAGGCTTTTTATCAATGTGCTTGTGTGTGTGTGTGTAATCTGTTGCCTGCTGGGTCAGGACAGATAAGTGAATCCTGTCTGACAATCAGTGTAAAACAGAAACACACTGTTCATCTCCAGAGTGCTATCAGTAACAACAGGCTGCTGCCCACACACACACACACACACACACACACACACACACACACACACAAACTGATTTCCTCTGTCAAAATGTTTGCTGATGCAGCAGGTTTCAAATAATTAACAAATATTTGATGATGTCTGTTTTGATGATGATTTCCTGTTTCTAACATTTCTATCATTCATTCATTTGAGTGTCGTTATGTTAGAAGCAGCTGTGCCACAGAGGATAAACCCTTGGTTACAAACAAAGACCACTGACGGTGGTGTCCCCCAGGGCTACGTCCTCAGTCCACTTGTCTTCTCTGTGGCCTTTAACGAGAGACTGCACTTAACTCAACTTACATTCCCAATTAGCTGTGAGTAAATGTTGACTTGACGTTGACCCCTCACCACACACACACACACACTCCTTTGTCCTCATGAACCCATGCAGACCAATGTACCCTCGTTTATCTCTGAATGCCGTCCCTCACCGCACACACACACTGGGAGAAAACACTTCAATATGTTTGTGTCTTACAGATTATATCCGTTCCCAGATCAGCTGATGAAGCTCCAGGACTTGACCCCTTCACATTAAACTCTTTCCCCTCTGAGTCAAAGGAAGCATTCTGTTTGTCAGAGACCCGGCAGGTTGTCAGGGCCTGGACAGAGGGTCTCCCCCGATTGACGTCAAGATTCACTGAGTTACAGACACAGAACTCAGCTAATGAGACAAAGACCACATGGAGACACAATCACAAAAAAAACGACTCCATAAAATAACCGCACAGACAAACCCACACATTCTGTGAGAGGGCGGGGTTCAGGGATCAGTCCTCAGAGGACACGACAGGGACTTACCCTCACTCACTCCGAACCTAGAAGATGACTCCATCTTAAAATGAAATGATTAAAGACATTAGGATGTTTCTATTTCTCTCCACAAGACAAGAACTTCGACTGTATGCACAGGGTTAGTTCTTCAGAACGTGAGTAACACACACACACACACACACACACACACGCTCCCTGGAGAAAGTACAGCAGGATGCACTTTTACAAGTTCCTGGCAGAGCTGTGGTTACTCCCTTTGATGATTACCACCAGGAACGCTGACACACACACACACACACACACGGAGGCTGCTCCAGAAGGAATGCTTCGTGGTCGCCTCCCTCCCTCCCTCTCTCTCTCCCTCGTCCAGCAGCGGACTGAGACAGACGTTCTCTTTAAATGCTCGTAGGAGACCTTGACTCCCACCTAACAGACCTGAGGGCTCCTGGAGGCTCTGGGCTCAGGCTGCTGTCAGCTGTGATGTCCAGGTATTGACATGACGTTGGCAGGAAGTGATTCTCTGCTCCGAAACAACTTCAGTGTTCTGGTTTGGGGTCAATAAAAATAGGGTGAGGAGGTGAACTGTGGTGAGACTCGTGATTTGTGAATATGACTGATTCAAAGACAAGACAATAAAATCAGCTGCTTCCTCCAACGTTACAGGAACATGCATGAAACTACTATGACTTCCGTCATGTGTCACTCGTGAACGTCATTCTCTGAATATGCAGTTTTGTTTTTGTTCAGATTCATGAAATATTCTTTTGGAAAGTGTAGTCGAGATCCGTTCAGGCGTTTTTGGTTTAACAGTGAGGACAAACCAAATCATTTCTGCTCATTTCTGCAGACTATTCCGAAGGGAATTACCCACAGTTCATAGCACTGTTGTAAAAAAGATAAATAAACCAACCGCAGTAATAAACAGAAAATCTTGGAGAGAGAGAGACAACCGGAGACATCACACTGTTCGTCCTGTTCATTTTGAAAGTTTGCATACAAACGCCCAGATGAAGACCCTGGAACATGATACCAGGTCACGATCAGTCATGAAGAACTTTGGCCTTAAAGAGGATAAAAATAAAAGTTGCCTTACCGGTGTTTCCCAGCCGATTCTCTGGGTGGAGGCTCATCTTTTCTACCCACTCAGCCTCCCTTGGTCAGGTGGAGCTCGTGGACGAATGTGGACGCGGGCTGAGGGTCGTCATGGAGAATTAACTCCCTCTCTGGCTTGGTTTTATCTGAATGTTCTCTGCCACCAAACCCTCTCCCCACCTTCATTCGTCTGTCTATTTCCAGCTCCTGCTCGTGTGTGTGTGTGTGTGTGTGTGTGGTCTCTCCCCACAGGCGTCAACTGGGACAATCCCACTGCTCTTTGATATCAACACTGAGATCGTCTTCTTCTTCCTCGTCTCACTGCCCGTGTGGGAGGACGAATCCTCTCAGGACGGATTTACACACTCCACCAAACATGACAGCACTAACATTTAGAGAGGAGCAGTGTGTGTGTGTGGCTCTGTCACAGTTTGGTCAGGATCCGCGGTGATACCATGAGAGCTGTAATTACAGAGGAATGTGAAAATGTTCCCCCACGACTTCCAGGGTTGCAGACGTCCTGACTTTTAAACCAGAGAAGCTTTTGATGTGAACCTGTCCAATGCAAACTCCTTTATCCCCGTCCCCCCGTCCCTCTCTGTCCTCAGATACTGAAATGCGGAGTTGAGGCGTTGTCCATTCTGAGGAGGAGCATATGATTCAGATGCGGATTACACCATCAAATACCTGAATTATTTTAATGAAAGTCCAATTAGAATGTCTCTCAGCTGACAGACCCCATTTATATTTCAATTTCCATCATGATCCACCAAACCTCTTGGAACTTGATGATGATGATGAACATTCCATGATTCTTCCTTGTTCTGGCAGGAGTCCTCTCACCACCGAGGAGGGCGTTCAGGTGACAGCGTGACCTCTCGTCAAACTCATTCTTTTTAAAAAGCTAGAACTCTGCACCACACACAGAAAGTTAGAACCAGCAAATGGAACAAACTTCTGTGAAACCGTCTCCTTCCCCTCACCATCGGACTTCAAAGCTCGATGTTCCGTCACTAAAAGGCCGAGCTGCGTACCACCGAACCACTCCCACGTGTTCCTCTTTGAGAAACGCTCTGAAATACGTTCACGTAATCAAACGCACATTTCCGAGAACACAGAGAGGGAACAAAGAAAAAGAAAATGTTCTTTATTGGCTGCAGGACATTCCACTCAGGAGATATTAGCATCAACTTTGCAGGATCCACGTAGATTGAAGAGAGAAAGATCAGCTGTTGGTCATTGTTATTAAAACCACACCCACTGAGCACTTTATTAGGAACACCTGGTCCCATTGGCGAATCGCTGGGCAGCTTATCAGACAGATCCCACGGCTGTGGAACGACGGTGTCGGTGCCGGTTTCTGAATCTGCAGAGGTTCTGAGGGTAAATCATGCAGCAGGAAACGCCTTGTTGATGACAGAGGTCAGAGGAACGTGGTCAGACCCTGTGGAGCTGAGTGGAGAGCTCTGGTAACTCTCAGCACTTTACAGCCGTGGCGAGAGAGAGAGAGAGAGAGAGAGAGAGAGGAGCAGGACGGAGGAAACCTCAAGGCGGATCAGAGCGCCGGCACGCCGCGACCTCAGCGTGTTGACGAGCACCAGCTCGGTTTGTGGAAACGCAGAGGGAGACATGTTTTGAGGAGTGGATCACATGGCAGCCACACCTCCTCAACGCACACAGCGCTTCAGATTCTGTCATGGCTACTGCACCGCACCTGGTTCCTGGTTTGGCAGAAAAGCCCTGTCCAAACCTGAGCTGCTGAAGTTTGGGCAAATACAATGATGAGAGAACAGATCCAGGACCAGCCCTGGAACCAGAGAACCACCCAGAGGGGGGAACTACTAATTAAAGCTGCTGCAGCCTGTCTGTCTGTCTGCACTCTGCAGGGTGAAGAGTCCTAATAAGGACGAGATCATGGTGCACACACACACAGTTGGTAATCCCACTCCCTCGCTGCCTCTCACCCCTGTGGTTCTGGCTGTCCTTGTGGCTTTGTTGTGCAGTCGAGTTCACTGGGCCAGTTGACCAGTGGGTCAGTTTGTTGCCACTCGGTCAGTCAGCTGATTAACCTTTGACCTCCTTGGCCTGAAAGGTTCTCAACGCTAAACTGAAAGACGCTGCGGACTCAAGCGGGAGCCGCAGAGGATCCGTCAGACATCATTTGATCGAGTCGGAGGACGTGACGAGCCGACATGAAGCCAGAGTAGGGCTGAAGTCATGTGCAGGGTCCAGAGAAGGTTTCTCAGAAAGCTGCAGGGTGAACCGCAGTTTTTAAACACAACTGGGACATTAGAGGATTTGGTAAAACCACAAGTTCTGATCAGAATCATTTGGACCTGGAGTCTATGGAAACGACACGTGTCGTGACAGCCCCAGGAAATGGCGGCAGTGTAAAAACAACTTTCATGGCAGGTCTCCTGCATCAAACTGTGATGAGCCAGTCGTCTTTCCACTACCCAGAATGCCTCAGCCTCACTTTCCAGCTCCATGCTGATTCTTCAGTGGTGATCTGTTGGCATCTGGAGTAAAAACAGCACGTGCATGCCGTGTGCATGGTGTAATATGACCACTGACATGCTCTGAAAAATGTTCTTCTCATGCAGATGATGAAAATGTTGGTGAAATGTGATGTTGTCGTCCATCGAATCTGAACGTGACATCAGAGTCTGTGTGGGTTCTACCAAGAACTGAGGCTAATTTAAGAACCCAGCGAGTGTTTCTGGGAGGCTCAGTCACACACAGGACACGCTGGAGAGTTGTGTAACAGAGCAGCCAGGATCCAGAGTATGTCGGTCCTCTAGGCTGAATCCAGGCCACCCAGTCAGTCTGCCAGTCGGCCTGTAGGTGGCACATTAACCCACTTCTCCTCCGCTGCTCCTCTTTGTCTGGGCTGCTGTTACAAAATGTTCTGTTCCACTCCGCCGCCGCACATCAGCTGCTCCGCGCTCGAACCCCAGCCTCCAAACGCGGAGGCTGCGTTCCCTGCATGATCGCAAAAAAATGAAAACCAAACAAAGCGTGCAGGAGAAATACTTAAGTTTATTTACGTACGTCAGGACACAGGGTGCTGCAGACTTCAGTCCAACAGAACACACAACTGCTCCTCTTACTATTATTATTATTATTATTCGTGTAGTTATTGCAACACTAAGCATTATTAGAATTCTTATTCATTACAGACTGATCAGATGACCAAGCAACGCCCTCATGTTCAGTATCACATGCGATAATAAAGAGCGTATTTAGAGAGCTGTGCATGTGCGTGCGTGTGAGACCCCCCACCCACTCCTTAAACAGGATCTTTTGCGCTGACGAGAACTCACGTGACTCGCGCTCTGATTGGCTCTGTATGTTTGCACGTGTACCGGCGTATCCACGTCCGTTATGTAACGTGATGCGTTCAAGAGCAGAGACGTGGTGCGTGTGTGTGTGTATAGACTGCGGTATTTGAGTTGGTCGTCTGTGGAGTTCATTCATCCCAATGGACAACGTATATGTTGAATCTTAATCTTAATTTTCTATCCTCTCTGATTTTAAGGTGCTCCCACGGAGTGTTGTGTTTTTATTTTGTTGTGAGTCATGAAGAATGAATGCATGAATGAGTGAGGGACACACCATTCACTTATCCAGCACATTAATAAAAATGCACATTAAAGAGCCTGCAATATAACTGAAGGAAACTTTTCACAGTAAGAACATAAGTACAAATAAAAGCTAAATAAAAAAACTGCATAAAACTATATAAATATGCACATGTTCTACACATATTCCCAATGATCCTGAAAAACTGCAGACCAATAGTTCAACATTCATGCAGTTATTGAATATAAATTATTTGCACATAGGCTGTGAATATACCTCAGCCAGTGAAGTACATTAAACAGCGTTAGTGGAGCAGTACAGTAGTAGTAGTAGCAGCAGCAGGGGGTAGGGGAGGAGCTGGGCTGGATGGACGGGTGGTGAAATCCTCCTGCAACAGTTTCCAACGTGGCCGTGCATGTCTGTCCCTCCGTCACATTCCTGCAGTTAAAGGTAAAGCGGAGTCGGCTGCAGCGTGCACGGTCCCGGCCATGAACATGCCCCACAACCCCCCCGCACGCACGCACTGCAACACCGTGCACTGTAACCCTACTCGGTCAAGACTCACTCAGTCCCCTCTCTCCGCCCCATGTACTCTATAACGGGGGATTCTGGACACTGAACACACCGCTTCACTTTGTCCGTGTTTTCGTGAATCCGTCTTTTAATGATGAGCTGTGAACACGCTACGCTCTCTGCGCTGTGTACGCAGAGAGCGTAGGGGGGACAGACAGGTGGACAGACAGCCGGAGAGACAGACAGGCCGTAAGACACCCGGCTTCTCTTCGCAGTCCACGTGTGTTTCTGTCCCAACTTTTGCCGCGACCATTTTCCTGGAATCCCTGTCTGCGCCGTATCCCTCCGCGCAAAATCCCGCACTTCGCTGCGGGATTACCGTCAATCCGGCCTTCCCGTATTTGTCCGCGCCGTCTCGATGGACACGCGGACCGGCGGAGACTTTACCGGCGGCGGGTTTGATTCCCGTCGACCCCCGCAGTGGGTTTTGGCGTTTTGGCGCGGTTTTGCTGCGGAAGGACACCGGCGGATCTCATTGGGCGTATAAACCGTGCGCCGCCGCCGGGCCACACCTGTCTGAACAGAGCTGAGGAGGAACATGCAATGTTTCCCCGCAACAACTCTATTCTCCAACGCAAAGAATCGATCTCCCGCACCGGTCGGTAGTTTTCCGTGGACTTTACTGGAGCACCCGTTGGTTTCCCGGTGGTTTTCTGTTCTTCTCCCGCGCGGACAGTTTAAGGTGAGGCGTCAAGTTTCACGTGAGCAGCCTGCGGTGCCCACGTTTAAATGACCCTGCAGCGGGATCACCGCGGAGCGGCTTTCAAGCCTAGCTGGTGCTTTGACATTGATTTTCACTTTGGGGATCCATTTGCAGAATTGCCCGTCCAGACCAGATGCAGCAATTTTATATGTAACTGTAATCAGTTTAAGGAGCGATTTGTTTATTTTTAATCAGATTTGATGCAGCTGTTGAACGAGGTCTGGTTTACGCACATGCGGGTAATGCAACCTGACGGCGACTGTTGCGCTGTAGCGGATCTGGATTCAAAAACTCGTCCAGAAAATTAAAAATTATTAATTATTTCTCATTTTTGCTTCACCGAAACGTGCGTGCCCTGCCAGCTGTTCTCAGTCCCCACCAGTGTCAGTCAGGGTTCGGCTGCAAGAAACAGTTGCTCACTGTTGAGTTTGTGGGGGGATTATAAAAACAATGTTAATTACGTAATTTCGCTGGTGTGTATTTAAGTTTTGGCTCGGGTTACCCAGGACACACACACACACACACACACTGCTGCTTTGTTCTCCTGCTATACAGCCACATACCACTGCAGCCCCTAGGAACAGTGTGGGGATTTTCCCTTGGTCGTATACTGGTATAATGGGACTCTAGTGTGTCTCCTCCAGCAGCTGATGGTTTAAACATAAAGTTGATTTAAACATAATTAGTTCTAATGCTCCTCCAGGACAGCAGCCGGCGGGGTGTTTAATGTGTGTTAGTTTATTTTAAATGATCTGTGTGTGTGATAATACAAGGATCTCTGACTCTGCTCAAAGCCTGTGAGTGAAAAGCAGAACATGTGAATTGAGGAGCAGGAGAGGAGTAAAGTGTCTCTGTCCCAGCTGTACTCCTGTGATGTCACTGGGGAGGGGCTGATATTTGAGCCTCCTCCCACGCAGCCTGAGGGCGGGGACACTGATGTAAACACAGTTAAATGGGGGATCGGGGTCTGGTGGGGCTCATTGTGGAGAAACTACTGCGAAGGCTACACGTGTTGTGTGATCGACCCTGTGAAGGGGTCCGTTGGATTTAAACTCTACCGCCTCTCTGATTTCATTCTTCCTCCTTTTTATTTTTTCCAGATTCTGCAAACATGTTGCAAAGCTTTGCTCAGTCGCAGGACTGGCTTTCCTCAGAGCCGCTGCTCTTCGATGACGACTTCTGCCAGAGTTTGATGAAGGATTTCCAGTTTTTGCCAACCCCCCCCCAGTCCCCTCCCATGAAGGCTGGGGCAGGCGGCAGCAAGCCCCTGTCCAAGGAGGACCAGCTGAGCTACATGTCGGATATCTTGCTGGAGGACCACGACATGCAGCACAACTGGAATAGCGACTTCTTCCATTCGGACGCTGCGGAGAAGGAGGGCGAGCCCAGCCAGCCGTGCACGCCTCTGGAGGAGAGCAATGAGTACTGCCTCTGGCAGTGCCTGGCAGCAGACAAGAGCCTGCTGGGCTCCAGCCCCCTGCTGTCTGACATCGACACCAGCATCTTTGAGGAGATAGCTGGCTCCACACTGGACTGCCAGAACCTGATGGAAACTCAGGAGCCCAGTGAATCCACGTCGGACTACGGATCCACTGGTGGCGAGCTGTCCACGTATTCATCCAGTGACTCTGGTAAGTTCAGTGTTTAAAAGTATTTTTTAATTGAGTTTTACAAAGGTGGTTTCGGTGCTGATAGTCGGCTCAGACCTTAATCTCCCTCCAGCCTTGTTAGTGTTGCATCTTATCAGTATAAACAGACCTCACCCAGAACAGCGCCGCATGCATCTCATTGATAAATCACAGTTAATGTTTAGTGGCACTAAGCCTGAGTTGTTCTTTGCTTTCGGCTTATCTGGACTCAGAACGCCCACCTGCAATCTGCAGGAGCCTTTATGACTCCAGGATGCTGGTGGAACGTGGGCGGGGCTTAGGCTATTGACTGACACCCGCAGATGAGAGGTTTTAAACAGATAATTGACGGAGGGGGCGCACGCGAGTGAGTGACTCGTGCAGCGGTTTACAGTTGTGGCTCCGTCCATTAACGTCCTCATGAGTCATTTTCATCGACTCAGCCCTGTGGCATTCCTGGCTATAAACCAGAGAGGAAGTGGCAGTTGGGCATTTGTGGAAGCTTCTTATGACTCACCATCAATATTTATTCCGTTTAAACAATGTCAAGCCTTTATCTTGATGGAATTTTTGTGTGTGTGTTATCCTCATTCATTTCATAATTTAATAACGGGCTTCAGTTTCACTAGAAACACTGAAAGCGTAACTGGTGTTTATCTCTGAATCCCGAGCCGCCTCGCCAGCCATCGTGTGTGTTTACAGTAGAAAGGTGTACTTACACTGAACCAGTGTGTCTACACTCTTGTCAGTGCATCTGAAGTGTCGTCACGCAGCCACTGAACTTAATTTCTCTTGTCTCCCCCCCAGAAGAAGAGATTGATGTGGTGACAGTCGTCCGCTGTCCCTCCAGCCCCTCCCCCCTGCTCCCATTGGTGGATATATCTACCCGCCAGCAGAAGCACGAAGAGGAGAAGCGCGCTCTCCAGCGCCACCACTTCGAGATCCACCTGCAACACAACTATGCCGCGCCGTGCCCCGCCTCGCCGCCACCCTCCTCTTCGTCCAACAAGCGCTCGCGGGGGAGCGAGAGCTCCTCACGCTTCCACCACTCGTCTCGTAGCTCCTCCTCCTCGTTGAATTCTACAGAGACAGAGGACGAGGAGGAGAGGCGGCGGACTCACAACGTGATGGAGAGGCAGCGGCGCAACGAGCTCAAGAACTGCTTCATGCGTCTGCGCGACAACGTGCCGGAGCTGTCGCACAATGACAAGGCCTCCAAGGTGGTGATCCTGAAGAAGGCCAGAGATTGTATCTACAGCCTGGAGGACCAGTGTCACAGACTTCAGTCCAAGAGGGACAGGCTGAGAGACAAACAGGAGGAGCTGAAGGCCCGGCTGGAGAAGCTCCACAGCTAATGGACCACACAAACCACCAGTTACAGACTGTGTGTGTGTGTGTGTGTGTGTGTGGGGGGGGGGACTTTGTACAAAGATAGAGGGACGGGTGGCGATAAAGGAAGGTGTGTCATGCTGTAAAGAGCGCACAAAGTTTGACATTTCAAAACTTTATGGCACCGGTGGGTCAGGACGGAGGACCCGCTGCTGCTGTGGACACAACACACTCATTGCCTCAGAGTTGATCATTCTCATGCCTTGACTGCTGACTGTTGTAGAGCGTAGGATCGTTATCTTTCTCGTAAAAGTCCCAGCGAGGACAGAGCAGGCAGATATTTTGTTTTTATTAAGCGTGGCTGGACAAACTCTGAAAGTGCAGAGATGACGAAATCTTTTTGTGGTTTTGTTTCTGTGCGCTGCGTAGGTGCTGCATGTGACGAGTGTCTGTCGGGTCTAATAACTGGAAGCCACAACAGCCGAGAAGTAGAACGAAACTTGAATATTGTGTTTTCAGGATGTCTTATAGCCATACGAACCAGTGATCCCTCCACTCTGACCAGTGTGGCTCTGAAGTTATTTGGTCGACCGTCACTTCCACTTCAATCCAGTTCCCCATTCAGGCCGAAGGTCGTTCAGTGTGCGTTCAGCTTACTCTGGCCTCTGGCATACCCGTGGGCCCAACACCACTCTGTTATCAGGTTAATGTGTCCATGACTATACTGTATTGACCAGGTTTGATACTGTTCAACAATGCACCGGCTCAGTTCACCGACAGTCCACCGCCTCACTGTGTGTGTGTGTGTGTGCACCCGCTGTCAGAATGGAAAGTAGTTTTTGTATTTAAGTGTCAATAATGAGTTTTTCAAACTTGGACGTAGCCATATTTAAACTTCATTCAGGTTTTGAGGCGGCGGAGCTGGAGCATGAACTGAACCATGAGGCGTGCTGTTGTTGCAAATTTAGCCAAAGCCAGGACAGAATACCTCTGCGTAACGTTCTGATTCGTGCACGTCGTTTTTTTATTTCATGGTTCTGACTCTGGACGAGGCTGCACCAGCGGCAATACTGTGACACTTCGTTCTGTAGAGTAGCCATTTTGCAAAGTGGAAGTTCAGAAAACAGTCAGTTTTTCAAAAAATAATGAAATTGTTGGCTCCAATGTTCTGGTGGCTCAGTGAATGGCTCAGTTAATGAACCCTTTGCTGCATCACCGGGGTCCACTGACTTTCCCCAACATTCCCCTGTTGTAAAAATTTGGGCGACCTCCAGTGGCGCCGCTCCAGTTGAATATGGTTTGATCACATGTGAACTGCTGCCCCGAGGTAAAACATTTAAAATGGACGTGGGTGTTGGCGTGAGCTATGGGCTGGATCTGACGCTCGACATTATCAATGACGGGGGTGAATATTTAACGGAATGCCATTTTATTCTGAATATCTATTGCCAATTTTATCAATGAACGTGCTGTTTTGTAATGAAATGTGCAGGTGGCAAAGTGTTTGTTCATTTGTGTCAAATGTCTTAAGCTGCATCCTGTTCTTCCTCCCAGCTCGGTAGGAATAATGAGAAGAGAGACGTTCATTCAGGACTCTGTGTTTCTGTGATTCTGTCGCTGTCTGGTTAAAACGTTGTCTTCCTCCACCTCATGGCATCGCCCTCTTGTGGCCTTTTTTCCCAAATGTCTCCAATCCTCCCTCAAAAATTTCTTTGACAACAACAACAGCCTCCTGAAGAAGCGTCAAGGTTTTAACCAGACAGAAGAGAAATGTTCCTACCTCCATCTGGCTGCAGTACGGCCTGTAATGTGGTTTTTTTTTTTGTGGTTTAAATATTGTATACATCTTGTAAAATAAAACTATTTTATGTAAATATGTTTGTCATAAATTATTTTGGTTTATTTTTTCCCTTTTCATTTGGATGTTGAGGATCCTATAACTAATGTTGTGTTCTTTACAAAGCAGCACTTTTTAAAACTGTAATTAAAGAATGAATTGAGTTCAGCATCTGTCTGGTTTATTACACGAGCACAGAGTTGTTGAGGGTCGTGAACAGATAGGGTTCCATTTAAAGAAAAAAATAAAGTACTTAAACATCTTTGTACAGTATTCTACTTGTACCAACTAAACGATTCAATACGTAATTTTTGGAACGCCAACAATTATGAAAGAAATTCTACTCCAGCAGACCCTGGGAGTGCTCCAGGGTGGATGATCCATGTTAATTCCCAATGGAAGATGCCCAAACCACCTCAAGTGTCCCCTTTTCAAAAGGAAGGAGCCATAGTTCCCGTCTGGAATGGTCTGAGGGCTACAGGGTCTAGTCCAAACAAAGGAAATGGAACCACCAACCATCTGATAAGTGGACGACCAACTCATCTCCTGATCTGACGATATATTTAAAGGAAGTAGCTTAACCAAAAACCCATTTGAAGCAACAATCCAAAGACACTGATTGGGTTCAAGTCAACTGGAGAATCTAAATTGGCTGTGTAAGTTCCATTGTCCCAGATGAACCTCGGGTGGGAAATCAATAATGAATCAACGAGTCTCTCACTTGAGAGGATATATCTGAGAGAGGGACACTGACCGGCACTGCAGGTTTCAGCGGCACCATGAGAACGCCCCCAGGGCCCCTCCCAGGTGACTGTTTTCTCAGGGCAAAGTGTGAGGCTGCAGGAGGTGGACATGTGGTGCAACCTGAGCTCCCTCTGTGTCTCCCCAGAGTTTGTCTAGTTCAGTAATTCTCAAGAGACTAATGCTCTTTATATATTAATTATTTAGTTTCCAAGCAAAGGGTCGCTGTGTGTTCCCAAACAGCTCGCACAGCTTCCCCCGACACGTCTGTCACAGTCTCTGGTTCCCTTGGACCATCTGAAATGCCTCAGCGTGATGGAGCCTGAGGGCTCTGCTGAGGAAGATTTAAAACACTTTGAACCACCGTGCACGCTTGTAAAAACAGCCAGAGCACAATCAATCAATCAGTCAATCAAAGGCTGTTTGTTCAGCCCACACAATTATAATTTGCCCCAAGGTCTCAACAATCTGTGACATCGTTTGTTCTCAACCCTCCACAAGAATGAGGAAACACTTTGGGTCCAAAGCGAGGCTGCATCATGACTCAAGAGCTTTAGCCATGTTAGAAGCGTTGATACAAATTATTATACAGGACCTGTCAGTTTAAGATAAAAGATTGGTTCTTAAACTGCCAATTAACCCTGATCCTCTCCATGTGTGTTCCCAGAATTCCCTGTTTTTTCCTGATGGTTTCTATGTCGTAGTCTTTATATGGTCTCTGTTTCCTCGTGTTCGCCGTCAACTCTTCAGCGTTCCCGTCGCACCTGTTTGTGAACCTGCTGCTCAGCTTCTGTCCATTCCTGAGCACCATGAACGCCCCGTCAGCTCCTCCTGAATGGGCCTGGGATGACTCTGTGTGTGTGTGTGTGTGCAGGTATGTAGGTCAAGGTGAGCCTGCATAGGGCTGCCATGTGTGTCAGATAGCAGCAGACAGACGCCCTAAAAGTCTTTTCATTTGCGAGTGACAGATACGGTTTGTTGTTTTACGATGGAGAGCAGGTTGATAGTGAGGCTGCTAACCACACACACACACACACACACACACAGTGAAATGAAATGAAACTGTGTTTAACTTTTAAACCAACAGGATTTAAAATTAATTATATAATGACTTCTACGTGAGGCTGACTCCTACATGCTTATGTTCAGCATCATATAAATATATATAAATATATGTATGAAACAAGTGGTTTTAGACTCAGCTGTTTGTTGAATATTAGTTGTGAGTGTGTTACATGATGTCACTCTGTGTGTTTAAATGACTATTGCTGTGAAATGGGAAGCCAGGAAGCCATGTTGTTCTGATCCGCTACTGTTCCACCAGAACAAAGGAAAAGTACTGAGCCAAAGGAAGTATTTATACTTGACGTCCTGTACATGTCCACAACCGTGACTCAAGAGGATAAAACGACTTTTTACTTTCTCTGAGGTTTTCAACTAACTCGTCTTCCAAGAGAGAAAGAGGAGGGAAACTATTTAGTCAGTGTGTTTGTGTGTGTGTGGTTGTGACTGTTGGCTTCTTATGTGGTTCAGTGACCCAGATATTCTGACTCAGAGGGAGAGAGAGGGGAGGGATGGAGAGATGGAAAATAGAGATAGAGCCAAGAAAAGAGGGAGGAGAGGGTGAAATAAAGAGACTCCTGCTCTTTTTCAAACAGTAATGCTTGAGAAACAGACATCCTCTGTCCCGGTGTGGCCACATGTGGCTGAACGATCTGCAGCCAAGCAACAGATGTAAACAGCTGGGAATGCATCAGGGTAAATAAATAAATAAATAAATAAAGAGATAAACTGTTTCAGGCCGTCAGCGAGGACGTTTTCGGGAGCGCCGACCAAACCAAAACGCTGCGTCTGCATTTCCTCCCATACCAAACTGAAGCCAGACCAAATGTCCTGGAGACAGTGCCGTCATTTCACATTAACTGACCAATCAGGAGTCAGTGTCAGCTGTTAATAACAAGGCTGGACGTAGTTTCTATAGAATCGATTGAGAAAAGCCTCCGGCAGTGTCATATCCAGGAACTCAGCTGTGGGACACAATCAGTTCTGAGGAAAACATTCACAGCATGACTTTGTCCTCTGGATGCGTTCCATCAGCTGCCCCCATGTCTCCCAGAGCCTGGATCTGAGCGTGATTAATTGTGAGTAATATGTATCACAGAATCACAGCGGGTCCACCAGGACCTTCATCCTCGTCATCCTCATCACACCAAGATGTTGAATTCACATTCTGCCTGGATGTTACTCAACAGTCGGTAAATCCACTTTCGTCTTTCCTGCAGCCGCCCCACATTCCCCTCATCTGTAACCCATTACCCACAACGCTTTGCTCTGGTGGCGGGCCAGGAGCCCCCCCCCCCCCTCCTCCAGAGGGTGGCCAGCCAACACTGACGAAGCATTTCCCGTCTGCACGTCACCGCCTGCAGGACTCAGGCTGTTATATCAGAGCCGCGTCACACACAGGGGATTCTGAGCTGCGCTGGCACAGTGTGTGTGTGTGTGTGTGTGTGTGTACTTGTAATTTCCACCCCCGACATCGAGACACTTGTGACCTGGTGCCACATGTGAGAAGTAAGCGTGGACGCGGGGTCGAGTGCGTCCGTGTGTGAAAGTGTGAAGCCGCAGCACCTGTGGCTGGTTTTCACCTAAATGTTCACACAGTAGTTCAGGCTGTTAGCGCCCAGGTCATCACACGTGTGAGAGCGTCCTCATCGACACATTAGCACGCTACAGGCTCTGGCTGAAGCTCGACCAGTGACGTCATCTCAGGCGTGTGGAGCCCAGAGATTATAAAATTCACGTTAAACGCGTTTATAAAAAAAAATAAAGAGAGCCCCTGAGGCGTCGGACGTTGTGTTTCCAGGATTTCATAACGCCGTCACGTGATCCCAGCACGGCTTGTTCCCCCATAAACATCTGCCAGAGAGTTTTTACGAGCCTTTAATCGACTTGAAGAGTTTACTGGCTTCTGTTTCCTGACAGCAGATTGTTCCCACTTCATTTCACACAAGCGACTGACGCTGGCCGCTTCGATAACACTCCGAGCTGCTCTACCCACAATGCAACAGCGTGGTGCTGAGATTTGGGATTGTTACACTAATAGCAGATGAAGTGGTCTCAGGCAGAGACGGTGGTCCTCGGACTCTGTCTCTCTTCACTCTTCACTTTACGACCCTGAAACCTTACGACCTCTTTATGGTGCCTGGTGTGGGCCATTTGGCCTCTGTGTGTGTGTGTGTGTGTGTGTGTGTGTGTGTGTGAGTGACTGTGGACTCTCTCCTGTCTCTGCTGTTTCACTGAGACCCCTCCGCTCCACAGCTGGACCCGACCCACCGTGCACTTTGATCGGCCTGATACGTTTATCAGCTGCATTCAAAGAATCGGGGTCACTGAGTTCAGGGCGAGCGGCGAGGGGGGAGGTCCCGAAGAAACAAATGCTGAAGCTTGAAAATTCCCCCATGACATCTGACTGGTTTCCTCTGTGGAGAGAGAGAGAGAGAGGGGGGGGGGGGGGGTTCAGGGTTACTCGGGGGGGGGGGGGGGGGGGGGGGGGATTCAGGGTTACTCATCTGCTCTGATGCTCAGTTCCCTTTAGTCTGAGTGGGCTTCATGTTCACAGACACACACGCGCGGGCTAACACAAGGTCATATTGACCCACAGGTAACTCATTCACTGGGAGCTTTGGTCACCTCATCACTGCTCTCTGCTTCAAGCTTCCACCGCCTGTGACACGTCAACTAATCAACATATTGGTGTATATATTCAAGATTCACAAATCTTTTATTATACAGGATACAATATGCAAGATAATACAATTTTGAAAACACGAACACGAAACAGTATAAACAGCGAACAGCGCAGGCAGCGTGTGTAAAATAATGAATGGATGGCAGAGAAACAAGAGTATTTAAATAAATAAGAAGTGTTTTACGAGCAGTGTGGGTAGCAGCATTTAAATGATATGGTAACCGGGTGTCGGAATTTAGATAATAAATAGTGTTAAAGTTGAACAACTTCACTCTGTGCTCAGGGTTAGAAGCCATTTTGTGCTAACTCACTGGCAAGTCAATGCTGTACCTGCCTAGTGGGCCATTGGACGTCAGTTTGAAAATATGTGCAGAGAAGCTGCTGAAGAGGCCTTGTGAAGCATTTGGTATAGACAAAACATGATAAAATGCCTGAGCGCTTACTTAGCACAAATAACATCATGATGCTTCATGTCTCAGAAACAGTGCACAGTGGGAGTGGTTTGTGGACAATATAACCCGAGGTAGTGAAATCAGAACAGAGTCCTTTGATGGGAGCAGTCTCCTCTTAGCCCGACAGTCTTGACTGGCGGCCGTAGAGGGGCTTGTTCCCCAGCACGATCCACCCGTGGTGACAGGCTGAAAGGACCCAGAGATCTCTGTAAGGTAATTCTATAGAAAATAAACATTTTTATGATCACCCCAACTTAATATATTGCTTATTGTCTCACCGTTCAGAAGCCGAACAATAGTCAACATCTGACACAGCTGTATGGAATGGATGAGAAGTATCAACATTTATTAGGCTCAAAATAGCAGAATGATAAATGCAAATAGTGCAATAAAAAAATAAATAAAGGCAAATGGTAGTAGTCATTAAATAAAGTGTCCAGTATGACACAGTAAAGTGACAGTCAGTGTAGATAAAGAACACTTTTTTTCTGGTCCCTGGTCCTTATAATATTTTCACATATATTTGGTTTATATTTATATTTCCACCTATGCACCACAGCTAACCAGCTGTATGTGTAATAAACCCTGATCTACAAACCCTCTGTTTAATGGATGGAATCACTCATTCAATCCCATTTTCCTTTAATACTCTCTCCACTCTCACACTAGCTCAGTGGAGTATTGAAAACAGTCTTCCGTACCAACAGAACTCTAAATGATGTCCCCTGTGGACTGCAGCAGGGTCGGGACCTTTCAGTTAGTTAAATGTTAGAAACGCTCAGCCCTGAACAGCCGACCTCTGATGCGTTGGGGAGTGAATTCCCAGCAGCCTCAGCAGCAGCTAATCCCACTTTGTAGCTCATTAGTCTCCTGCACTTTCCCTGTCTTTGTCTCTCAGAGATGCCCGGTGAGGACACCCCCCACCCTCACCCAACCCCCGCTGCACCAATAAATCCCCCCAGTGGCTGAGGAGCCTGGGGTTCTGTTCAGATGTTAAGAGGCCGTCAGTCCTGCTGGAACCTGGTCTCCTGCAGAACACTGATCAGGTCCACACCACAAACCGTCTCTGATCAATGTCCTTATAACATATCCCTGACATTCTGAACACTGACACGCTGATGTCCTCATCCTCTGAGTCAGAACATTTCAGACGTGTACGGACCTCTGATGTCGCTCTTGACCCATTAACCTCCTTCCTCCCTCGTGTCCTGAGCCATGTTGTTGTGATGATTCAGTCCTCGAAGGAATTTCCCCCAAAGATCAGCCAGCGCCACGCCACAGCCCCAGGTTTCACTTGCTGCTGGTTTCTTTCCGTGACCCATTTTGTATTTGTAATTATCACACACACGCTCTAACTTTACAGTAGTGACACAAAGGATCAGTCACAAACCATGTGGCATCCTCACTTCCTGCTCTGCCTCTTTCTGAGCCCTGAAGCTACAAATATACAAACCCTCGTCTGAGACGCTGAGCGTTGGAGGCTCGGGCAGTCAGAGGCCCCGAGGGGCCCAGAGGAGCCAAGAGGGGCCAAGAGGAGCTGATCACAGCTCAAATAAAACAATAAAATGTGACAGATGCACCAAACTGTTGGTGTCATTACGAAGCTCGTTTGTGTGATGACACCAAATTCCACAGACTGTCAGAACTCTCAAACAAGGGAAGTGTCACAAGTGACGTGTCTTCACGTCACTGATTCTGTAATTTGAGAAAAAGTTTTTACTGTTAATCTGTGCTGTAAACTCTTATTTATAGAAGAGACACCAGAGAAGCGAGAAATTACACAACTGATTTTGATCAGTGGGAAAGGAGGAGCAGGAGCAGGAGCAAGGGATGCAAACACAATCAAACCCATAACCAGTGTCAGCTCGTAGATAAAGTTTGTTCTTTGTGCAGTTGGGGTCGATTTCACAGTTGTCGGACGCAGCTGCTCGTCCTGAGCGGCGAGGCCTGTTGGTGCTGCTCCTGCTCGAAGGGAGGTCGGGAGCGCATGCTCCCTCCTCCGCTCTTATCTGAAGTTTCCCCACATTCTTCACTCTCCAAGCATTTCCTCCTGACAGAGAGCCGGGCCGGGTGGCATGGAATGTTCCGATCAGTTTCTAACGAACAGATTTTCATCAGCTCAGAGTCTGAATTCTGGATTTGGAGAAACTCTTGAAAGTGGATGAAGCGCTGGTAAAATGAATAAATAAAAGCAGATACTACCATCAGCCGTGACCTCACTGGGTTTGTTTTTATTTTTCTTCAAGGGTTAAATATATAAAAATAAATAAATATTTGTTTACTTTAGAACAAATCAGGATTTCTTGGAGGAGGAAGTTTTTACTAGAAGAGCTTGTGGTGTGTTTCTAGGAAAATGTGTCAACTTGGACGAGTTTTACTTGTTGTTTACCCTTCGGATGTAAGAGTAAACAACAATTAAAAGGCGTTTCTCTCTTTTGGCCTGAGGAGGAGGAGGACGGGCTTTAGAAAACTTTCACAGGTTTATAACAGGATAAAAATAAGAAATAACAAATATTCCATTTCATTTAGATGCAGATTCAGGACGAAGATAAATTACAGATACATTCTAAAAAATTGAATTCCATAAACGAATCTGAAGGTGAATCTTTGATCTCCTGAAATGAACCGAGCCGCCATGACGCTGCTGTACTGTGACGCCTCAGACAGATTCTGATGGAGTCAGAGGCGTCGATGCTCGTCTCCTCCAACAGAGACAGAGACAGAGACGCCATCTGCATGTTAATGCACAGTGAAGGTCAACATTCACACCTCCAGCAGGTGGGGGGGGGGGGGGGGGGGTTGCTCGGGGGGGGGGGGGGGGGGGGGGGGCTCTGCTGCTCGGCTGTGAAACGACGGTTATCGTCTTTGAGCCCGAGAGGAAGGAGCTTCAGAGAACATCAGAGAGCCCACACCTCCTCCACCTCTTACTGTCAGACCCCAGGGGCTGATGGGAACTGAACACGGAACTGAAAGCGGGGTACAAGTGTGTGTGTGTGTAAGAGGAAGTCAGCAGTGGGCTGGTGGGTTGGGGTTGAGTGTGAGTGGTAACGGCTTCTTCACACTCCTTCTCCTTGTCAAGGAAACCACTTCATCGAACCTCTGGTCATTACAGATTATTCTGTAGACTCTGGTGAGTCGAGAGGAATCTCCACAGAGGAGAACGAGGAAGGAATCACAGACATCTTGATTGTCCTGACAATATTAATTTAAAAATATTTAAAAACAATAAAATATAAAGAGTCTTATTTTACGTGACTCAGGTTCATATACATGAGAAAGACTCATGTCTCACACTCGACCAGCATCTTCAGAAATGCTGCTGCTACAAAAACAGAGGAGGGATGAGGAGTTATCACACACGAGTGAAACTTCACACACACACCACTGCTGCCTCTTCACTGTGTGTGTGTGTGTGTGTGTGTTTGACACCCCTCCCTCAGCCAGCTTGTCGTTACTCGTCTCTTCAAGGATGAAAGACATTTGTTGAATATCAAACAAACTGACACTCACACCTCCTCCTCTTCATCACACCACAGCAGGAAACATGTGATTCCTCAGCTGCAGTGACTCTGTCCTTGTCTGTCCTGGTGAAAGTGATGAGTTAAGTCAGACGTTTTATTTCCTGTGTATTTTCCTGTTTCCTCAGATCATGTGACAGTTCTGAGCCCAGGTCCATGGTCAGAACCAACCACCTGTACTGCTGGGAATGATGGTTCGTTTTTTTTTTCTCACTCTTGAACCTCAGTTCTACTCTCGTTTGAATCCTTGTTTGAAGTCACTCCTTTGTCAATCTTCTGGAGGATTCGGGTTGAGCTGAACCTGACATGGGCGGCTCTGTTTAACATCTGGATGCAGCTTCAGTTTTTTCTACATTATTTAAAAATGCCAATGCCATTGGCTACTGCCGCCTTCATTTGGCTCAAAGTTCTGACGTCTGTGGAGGACTAGGTTGTCCCAGTGTTGAACCTGGGTCTGAATATGGTCTGAAGATGACGCGTCACCTGGCGGACAGGTCAGCTAACCCTCACTTTATGATGCGGGTCGATTAACTTTGTTAACTTTTATTTGTTGTTAAACATCTGTCAGACATCTGCTGAATGAACCACATTAAATCTGGTGTAATGCCGAGAGCCAGTTGCATTGTATCGCATCCCCATTTACTCACACACACACACACACACACACAGAGTGTGTGACAGCGTGATGTATGGAGGACAGATGGACAAACACAGATGAGCTGAGGTGTGTTTGCTCGAACACACTTGTGTCCAGAGACGTCTGTTGGAGCGAGTTCATCTTTTCAATCCATCGATTCACTGAATCGACGTTTGTTGACGGCGTCGGCTCCACACCTGCCGTTAGCATGTACGCAGACATGTTTTTAGCGTGTGTCCTGCTAACGGCCATGACCAAGGCAGGAACATCATCAGCAGTCGGTGCAGTGAAGGATGACTGCACAGCTGCTGCTGCAACACACACACTCACACATGGACATTTGATATTTGACCTTATAGATGAAGGAATATTAAGTTCTCACGTGCACAGACACTGTTCACTGCAGCACAGCAGGACCCACACACTCATGTGCACAACTGACACAGATGCACACACACACACACTGAAGCCGTTGAAGTCGAACAACTTCATTTTGTGCCTAACTCAAGTTTGTACTGACATAAACACACAAACTTCTCCCTCGCTCACTTAGTGTCACAAAATACTACAAGCAGGAAAAAGATAGATAGATAGATAGATAGATGGAGGTGGCTTGACTGGCTGATTTGTGGAGCTGAAGCTGAGGACAGGTGAGGGGTCGGTTTCTGGTTAAACTGATATGTGACAGTGTGTTTGTACACAGCACGACAGGTGTGTGTGTGTTGGTTCACTCATAACACACACACTCTCACTCTCGGTGGGATCCTTGGGTCTGACAGCAAGACGAATGGAGGCGACAGATGCACTCATAACTTTTACTTTACAAAACAGTGAGTGTGGAAATCAGAGACGTGTGTGTTTGTGTGTGTATGAGGCAGAGAGAGAGTTGAGGAGTGGAGGAGGAGGAGGACGGGGAGAACATGAAGGAGAGACAGAGGGTTCTATCCAGAGACTCCACCAGTTTCCATCCAGTGTTTTGTTTGAATGGAAAATAGATTTTATGTTTAGCTCTTCAAAGACACAACACACACTCAGCAACTGTCTGCTAATTAATTGTATTTATTTTACAAATATTTATCCTGCAAATTACAAAAGAGCTTCCTCTCCGGGGGTCGGGGGTGGGGGAGGGTGGGGGGTACTGGAGGCTGTGAGCTGATCCAGTGAGGACACTGTGTCCATTCTGAGACACTTCACTGTCAGGGCTTAAGCTGACCTCGGGGGGTCAGGGGGGAGGGGCCAAGAGATTTGGGGGTGAAAGGGTGAATTAGGTGTTGAGGGTAATGGGTGGGGGGGTCACCAGCTAATGATCTTAAATCCGTGACAGGTCAAAGGTCTTCTGAGGATCCACTTCCAGGACACAATAGAGTCCTGTTCCTGCTCTGAGCCACAGGTTCGCTCTCATTTCATTCATTAACGCGGCTGACGGTGACGAGTGGCGCAGGGACAGTCTCCCCCGGGGCGCCTCACAGGTCGTCAAGTCCCTCATGGACGGCGTTAAGCTGAAGTCATGTTTCACAAAGGGCCGAAACTTAAGATGCTCTGAGGAGCGATCAGAGATGATCCTGCGTCTCCTTCCTCCTCCTGCAGTGCTCTGCTCCCGTTCAGACCTGAAAACAGCTCGACCTCCTCTCGCTGGTTTGTCTGTGGGGAACCATCTGAGTTCTCCTGCAGGTCTGGGCCTGCTGACCCGTGTGTCGGTTCTGTGAGGTGTGAATTGGACATACAACACGTGTCCTGCGTTCTCTGAGTCATATGAGACTCCTCCGGCCTCGGCCCGGGTCCGCAGGTGTCTGCCAGGACACTGTGAGGTGCTAACGACCGTTTGAGCTCGAACAGCTGCGCTCAACAGATTCTTCTTCTTCTACGACTTGATTTTTTTTAAAAAGCTGCTCGTGAAGACATCCGTCGAAGCATCGCCGCCGCCGACTGGAGTGCAGCACGAGGAAACGCGTCAGTGTTGCATCGACGAAACAAACGCAGCCTCTCAGCCGCAGCAGAGACAGTCTGCAGCTGTCCACAGACATTCCCGTGTTCAGACGGCCCACGACTTTCTGAGAAGTGTGCGTGCGTGTGTGGCAGCTGTGCTGAACAGGAGCACTTTTCTGCAAATCCAAGTGTGCATCAGTGTGTGAGCGTGTGTGTGTGTGTGTGTGTGTGAGTGTGTGTGTGTGTGTGTGCATAAGTGTGTGTATTTATAAGTCCCACCATAAAATTACAGGGATGGGTTTGAGGAGTGAGGAGGTCATGTTTGCGTGTGTGTGTGTCCTGCTTGCTGTAAATTGCCCATAAAGAATTATAGGGCCTGAATGTGGGTTTATAGAAATGTGCAGTGTGTATGTGTGTGTGTTTATAAATATTCCCTAACAGTCTGTAAAATTACAGGGAGAACAATGGACTGTGATACACACATGCAGCGTGTGTGTGTGTGTGTGTGTGTGGAGATAATTCGGACCTTTTACTGTAATGTGAGGAATGTCTGTGAGGGGTGAAGCTGCTCTCAGATCTGCACTGAAATGTTCCCAGAGCAGGAAAATATCCAGAGTAACTCTAACATGGAATCTCAGGACAAAGGAGACAAGGACAAACTGAGAACTTTAAATCCTGGACCGGCTCCGTCTCCCTTCTGATCTCAGACCTGTGGAGCAGCTTCAGATGTAAACTCGGTGTTCTCGCTCCCCAAACAACACAATGGTCCTTTGATGGAAAACAGCAGTTTGCAATTTGCCTTCAGAGTTTTAATTACACCTCAGTTTCCCACTGTGTCTTGACGTGTTCCTGCCTGGAGGATGGGGGTGGGGGTGGGGGGACTGACGTGTCCCCGGGGGTTCGGCAGGCTACGCTAACAGAGAGTCCGAGTGTTTCCAGCTCAGCTTCCAGTAAAAACTACTCTCCTGTTTTCTGTGAACTCTTGATATCATTTCGCTCCTCTCTTCCTTGGCGCTGCCCTTCAAAGTAAAAGCACGGTCTGCACCTAAGGCCCAGAGGTTCCTCAGGGGTCACATGCCTGACCTGGTGTAAACAGGAAGCAGCAAGACACAACATGGAAGCATCATCAACTGTCTGTCAAATGTTTAAAACACTGAACACAAACACAGAATTACATCATTTTCATTCACTTCACAGAGGACAGATGTTTTCCTGCCAGAGGCGTAATGAGCCGTTTCCACCGAGGCGTCTTCAGGCCCGGCCTCCTCTCAGGGAGGACGTCAAACACATGTGCTGCCTTTTCTTTCCAAGAAGCAGCCATATTTTCCTGGAAGCTCACCCACAGTCCAGAGCAGCGCGACGGTTCCTCTCTGGGGGGGGGGGGGTGTCTTCCTAATCTGCAGGGGCCCAAACTGCTCAGAGGAACTCCCTTTCTGCTCTGTATTGTTGAGTCTGTTTTGAGGTCGGACCCTGAAAGCGTCCTGACTGGTAATCAGCAGTTTTTAAGATGATCAAACGGACTCCATTATGGCAGAGGACAATGGAGCTGACAGGAGGGGGCGAGGGTGGAGGGGGGGGGGGGGGGAATGTTAGGGAGAATAGATGACAATAGATTTCCTCCTTTCTTTCTTTCCCTCCTCACGGGGGGGGGGGGGGGGTGGAATGTTAGGGAGAATAGATGACAATAGATTTCCTCCTTTCTTTCTTTCCCTCCTCACTTGTTCTTTCCATTTTCCTCTCTGACTGTTCAGGCCCTTTCTGTTTTCACCCTCCAAAATAAGTGTCTCTGCGGTCCTGGAGCTGTCACTCTGGCTCAGGCTGTGCACGTGGAGGTGGAGACACATCAGAGTGATGCCCTCAGCCTCAGGGTCTCCTTTGAGCAGGAGCCAGTTGACCTGGTGGTGTGTGAACAAATCCTGTGACTGGTTCATGAGGAGCTTTAAAATCCATATGTGACGTCTTCTTGTCTTCCACGTCGCACATGTTGGGTCCATATGTCTGCAGCCGCATGTGGACGGCATGTTTGAGCAGAATATGAAAGCCTCCTCCGTTTTCTCATGGCGAGAGGATGGAGTGTAAAAACTGCTTTCTGCCCTTGTCTGGTTTGTAGTATTTTATGCATCTAATGGATCAACTGCAAGGAATCTACTTCCTGTGTATTTCTTCAATGGTCACCCAACGTTTTTTAAAACCACGCCAACAAAACCTGAACCAGCACGGGTAATATTCAGATTCAGCAAACTTTATTGATCCCCAGGAGGCAATCCAAGATATTTCAAACGTAAACTGAGTTTTAGCTGAAAACTGGATCTGCAAGAATTAAAAGTCTAAAAGTCTAAATGTGTATGAGTGTTTCACTAGCTGATATTCACATGCTAAAACGTCTCCTCTCCTTCAGCCTGGGGTGATGCATCATGGAGAGGAAACACTGCTTTAAACAGAAAAAAAGTGTCCGACTTGTGAAAATCTGACGATGAGGCTGAAGCTCAAGTTCAGATGTGATTATTGGATGTAAACAGAGAGTCAGAGCACCTGTTGAGCTGCTGGTGTCCAGAGGACTGGAGCTGTTCCAAGAAACACACACACACACACACACACACACACACACACACACACACACACACAGTGTTCATGCCTCCGTGTTAAGTGTGTTGCTGCATGTGAGGAAAGAGCAGGGGGCAAATTCCCCCCCCCCCCCCCCCCCCCCCCCCCCCCCCCCCCCCCCCCCCCCCCCCCCCCCCCCCCTCTCTCCTCTCCCTGGCCAATGGCTGCTGAGCACACTCCGCTCTCAGCCAATTGGGTGTTGAGGAGGGAGAGCGTGGCCACGTGAAACTGGAGGAGAAGACAGAGAAAGAGAGCCGGCTCTCTGAGCAGAGATAAGATTCACAGAACATGTTGTGACCTCAGAATATCTTTTATGTTCAAATCCCAAAACATGTTATACCACCAACTCCCACTTTATAATTTAACTCATTCAGCTTCATTCTGTTCAACTTTCAATTTTGTTTTCTTTGACCCAGAGAACCAGGGCCGCCGTCTCCGCGTGTTTTCACAGTTTGACGTTTGTTTGTCAAAGCAAACGCGTCCGTGTCGACCTCTCTGTCATGTGACAGCTGCAGCGCTGACAGATGTTCCCACAGCAAACTGGCAATCACCTTCACACCCAGAACCTCTGACTAGCGTCCCCAGGGGACAGAGACAGTTTCAGACTTCAGACTCTTGTTCGTGGATTTTTATGAACGACTGTGTTTTACCCAGAGTTCAGTTTGTTTCTGCTTTGGTGTTGTCGTCAGCAGGTTTCCACTCGTTCAAACATACTAACCCTTACCCTCTGTGGGTATTTCCCAGCATGCACCAAGGCTGCCATTGCATCACAGCACAGCACAGAACACACACGCACTCGCAGTGTCTCTGGCTGCCTTTGTGATTTCTGAACTTTGAGTCAAATCAAACAGAAACTGGTCTGATTAGTGGACAGGTGAATTGATAGATAGATAGATAGATAGATAGATAGATAGATAGATAGATAGATAGATAGATAGATAGATAGATAGAACTTTAATGATTCCTTCAGGAGGGTTCCCTCAGGAAAATTAGAGTTCGAGTAGTATAAAAATTTACAATACAGAGTATCAGAATAACCAGTGAACTGGCCCTCGGTGGGTTCAGGGTTTTAAAGTCAGGTTCAGTTCATTCTTCAAGTTCAAAATCACAGTTAGATGACTCCTCTTCCTCTCCATGACGAGTCGTTTGTCATTTTCAGACCCGGGTTTTTAAGCGACTCGTCCAATTTTACGCACCTCAGTCAGTTTCTTAGTCAGCGGGTGGAGGGGAATCTGCCCTGTGATTCTGGAGGTTTGTGGAAATGACTCGAGTTTCAGAACCTCGCTCCTGGGTACAAACCTCAAACCGTAAGTCGAAGGTGTGAAAGCTGTGGGTGTTTGCAGGGAGTGGCTGCGGGGCTGATATCAGAGCGCTGCCACACCTGCACATTCTAACAAGGCCTGGTTTAAATCAGCAGGACACAGGACGTGGACCAGGACAGAACTTCTCAGGGGAGCATCTAGAGCTGTGGGGGAACAGCCGCAGCTCCATGGAGCTCAGGGGCAGAACCTGCAGCAGCAGCAGCAGCAGTGACAGCTCGTCACGGTGATCTAAATGTCAGTGAGAGAAAACATCAAACTGACAGATCATTGTCAAACGCCCCAAAAAATCCACTTCAGACGTGGCTCACCCTTTAGTGTGGGACATCAGTCAGTCTGCTGCTGCAGGCGGGGGAAGGAGGGAGAGGAGGGGGGGTTTCCACGTTGCACAGTGGCCCTCCATCATCACAACGTGTGGTTTTTCTTCAGTCGGTTGGAGAATCAGCATCAGGTTGGAAAATACGCGAGGGGAACTTTCTCTGCCTCCGTTCATCAAGAGTGTGTTTGTGTGTGTGTGTGTGTGTGTGAGGTGAAGCATATAGAAATAGGTGAAGGGGTGTGTGTGTGTGTTCTGCTCCAATGACTTTCAGTTCTCCTCACTATGGGAAACCCACCCAGTTCTGTCAATTGTGTTTCTCTGTGGACACAGTCACCAATAAAGTATACAATAAGTAGTCAACAATAAGTAAACAATATAAAACACACACCTGATCAACAACACAAAGCTTTTGCAAACGTATGTCTCTCAGGGGCTGCGTGAAGGAGGGTGGATTTTTAGAAGGTAAAAGACATGGAGGACGAGGACGAGCTTGGCGTCCCTTCAAAATTTCTTTTGAAAAATGACATTTTCTAGTTAAAAACACAATATAAAAACAGTATAAAAACGGGTGTGCAATAAAGCAGTGCATAAATTGTGCAGTGTAGTAATCAGCAGCGATTTTGTTTTGTTTTAAAATGACAGTTCAAAGTGTCAGTTTTAGTTCTTTAATTCTGTTTCTTTTGGCACTAATCATTGGTGCAGGTGACCGAATGTGGGCAGATCTGATCGATCAGCAAACTGTCGCTGGTTTGATTCCCGGCAGTCAGGTGACTTCTGCTGAGGAGCTCTCACCTTGAGATGAAGCAAAGACATTCAGGCAACAAACAAGTGTGTGTGTGTGTGTGTGTGTGTGTGTGTGTGTGTGTGTGTGTGTGGTCGGTGCAGCCTTAGTGACATGACCTTGAAGGTGAAGGGCAGTAGGGCCCCAACTGTAGGCCTCATCACATATGGCCTCAGTAACAGAGAGACAGGAACAGCAGAGTGGTTTAGGAGCTCCACGTCTGTCCAGAGATTTAAAAACACACAACACACAGACACACACACAATCCATGTTCAACAGATGCATTGATTCTGAGCTGGAAACCTCCACTGGATTGAACCTGTCTGTTGGGAATTATATCTGTTCCCAGTAGAACCAGTCCCAGCCTCCTGGCTCAGCACAAACAGCTGGTGGTTTGAATATAGTCGAGAAAGTTTTATGTATGAAACAATGAAAGCAGAATAAAGCCTTTAAACCCATGTTCAATTAATCCTGATTATCCTGTGTTTCCTGCCGGAC
Source organism: Pseudorhombus dupliciocellatus (assembly GCA_016785235.1). Lineage (NCBI taxonomy): Eukaryota > Metazoa > Chordata > Actinopteri > Pleuronectiformes > Paralichthyidae > Pseudorhombus > Pseudorhombus dupliciocellatus. The sequence continues at coordinate 1,773,997 of JAFBJW010000312.1, forward strand.
GTTGTTTTGTCTTTTTTTGGAAATGTGAAATCTGTCGACAGACGGTTCCATCGCTGCGCTGTGGAAACTCACCTGCACACACACACACACACACACATTGTTGGGACTGAACGCTCTGCGGGGGGTTACATACTTCCCTTTCCCGCCTCCCTCCACTCAGGATGGTCCTTTATTCCGTTCTGGATGGGTCCTTCACACATGGAACTGAGCGGCTCATTGTTGCTCTGCCTTCAGAACCAGAACAATGTGTGTGAAAAGGAAACGTTGGCTTGGGGGGGGGGACATGCGTCACGCCTCCTCCTGGCGCCACCTCAAGCAACGGCTGTGCTCGATGCCGAACCCCTCGAGCACAGCAGCACAGCACTCGCCAACAGAGACCACGTGAAGAAGAAGTTTGAACACATCTTTGGGTTCTAGTTAAATAACGAGGGGTCAAAAGTCCAAATGGACGCCAAGGACAAGAAGGACAAGCACCAACTGAGCCTGAGTTTACATCCACCCAAACACAGTCTGGACTCAAACTCTTCGCCTGCTGTGCACTCGCTGCAAACATTTCTAACGGCTGAAACTCAATGTGTTAAAGTCCTGGGGTGAATCATGGGATCATCTTTATTTCTGATGACTCAACACAAACTTTCAGTTTCTTCTCAAACGCCTCCATCACTTGGAAACAGCAGCAGCTCGCCTCACTAACCACACTCATTGTGTTTTTTTAGGCTGAAGTTTCAACTGTTTATTTTCTTTTTATGGTTTAACCAGAAACAATCAGAACAATATGTTTGACACCAAAATCCCACTGAAGTGAAACCACTGTGAATGCGGGAAACTCCACCATCTTAATGTCAAACATCTCAGAAGATGTCTTTTCAAAAGTATCTTCAGGTGCATTGACCCCTCCCAAAAAAACCTACACAAATATTTTGGGGATGTTTCTTTGTCGTAGCGTTTTCTAAACATCACACCGACTGCTTTATTTAAAAAGTGAAATATAATTCAACCAAATCCAGGCAGGGAAACAGATTTCAAGATAATAAAAGTTTTTAAACACAGTAAAAAGGTTTAAATATACAAATATTATGATTATGATTAATACTACTACTACTACTACTAATAATAATCATCATCATCATCATTTGTTGTTGTTATAATAAAATGCATTTTATATTGTCTAAATAGTTTATCCTCATGTCCTTTATCATTTTTACTAAAAACATTACATTTATATTTTGTCCAATGGATCTCATGTGAAAGAAAAAAAAATGTTTTAAAAGTGAAGAAAATAAAAAGTGCTGAGGTACCTCTTTTCATTTTTTTGAATGTTTCTAACCAATAAAAACTCTGAATTTCAGTGTCTGCTGTGCAGAGGAGTCTGAGCCCATGAGGGAGTTTCTGGCCGCAGCATCACTGCCTCTGATGGAGCAGATTAACAGTAAGAACAGTGGTGCTGGAGTGTGAGGGGGTTTTTGCTGTGTGGAATCAATGAAGCGAACAACCACAGAGAGTTGTGCAAAAACACCCACAGCCTCATCTGCATCTTCACCACCAGGCTTTCCCAGCAACTTCATCCCTTTTAGGGATTTTAAACTTTAAATGAATGAATGAAGGAAGACACGCCTCCACATCTCTGAGTGTGAAGATTCAGCTGCACTCAGTGTTAAAGTTGAACAACTTCACTCTGTGCTCAGGGTCAGAAGCCATTTTGTGCTAACTCACTGGCATGTCAATGCTGTACTTGCCTAATGCGACGTTGGACGTCAGTTTGAAAATATGTGCAGAGAAGCTGCTGAAGAGGCCTTGTGAAGCATTTGGTATAGACAAAACATGATAAAATTCCTGAGCGCTTACTTAGCACAAATAACATCATGATGCTTCATGCCTCAGAAACAGTGCACAGTGGGAGTGGTTTATGGACAATATAACCCGAGGTAGTGAAATCAGAACGGATTCCTTCTTTGATGGGAGCGGTCTCCTCTTAGCCCGACAGTCTTGACTGGCGGCCGGAGAGGGGCTTGTTCCCCAGCACGATCCACCCGTGGTGACAGGCTGAAAGGACCCAGAGATCTCTGTAAGGTAATTCTATAGAAAATAAACATTTTTATGATCACCCCAACTTAATATATTGCTTATTGTCTCACCGCTCCTGAACACTGGGCGAGTGCGGTGCCCGAAGCTGAGGGCAGCTACATAAGCCGAACAAATTGGTGACCCCGACGTGATTCATTTTGGAAGGGATGGGTGAGGAATTGAAGGACAGAAAAATGAGACCTACTGAAATCTACAGAGAGCAGAAAAAGAGCCGGTTCAACAAAAAGGTATGACAGTAACCTTTTGAATAAAATACTGTCAATTGAATAATCTAAAACATTTTTCTGCTCAAAGTAGAAAGTAAGATCAGTCTCTATAAAAAACAGTAATAAATTTGAAAGTAGAGTGGTGATCATAAACTGTTTTAAAAAAGGATATGATTTAGTAAATACTGGGGACGTAACCGTCTGACCGAGGAAATACCGAGGGTTGAAAGAACCTGATCGAAGATATCTGCCGAACTTGAATTCCGGAGATATATGAATACCGAGGGCACCACGCCTGATCGATGAGCGATATTCTACCGAGGGTACTTAATACCTGACCGATGAACTGCTTTGCTTAGAACGTGTGAAAGTGTGTGCGTGCGGTACTGATGACTGACTGACTGATTGAGTAAGACTGGAGATTTTTTGGTGACATCTTCAACTGACGTCAAAAAGACAGCCACTCCTGCACTGAAGGAGCGAAAATTTAAAATATTCAAGAAAAAAAGAAAAAAGAGAACAGAGACAAAACAAGGAACTGATAAGGGAAAGTACACCCTCCCAACAAGAGAAATTCATATGCGCCACTCAGCAGAGAAAATAGGGAACTACATCACCTCTGACTGCAACAAATCTGAGACTCATGTGTAAAAGCTGTTGATGGTACCAATCCCAGACACAGCTTCCCCAAACTAATTAGGACAGATAATGGTTCTTACTTCAAAAACCAACAATTGGCTCAAGATGAAAACCTATTTAGCATTACACACAAATATGGCTCTATGTACCAACAACCAGAGGCCACACTGATGCCCACAGAAACACCTGAATGTCTTATTGGATGTTGCTAACAAGTGCTCTAGTGTCCAGGGGCAGCCTCATCGGAACTCATCAAACCTGACCAGTGGGGTGTTCCTGAAAAGATATCAACGCTCCTGGAACGAGTGATGGTGGTCAGGTCCCTTCAGAGTGACTGAATGCACCTTTGACACTCTGAGAGTTGCTGAACGTCCAGGCACATGGTTCCAGTGCACTAGGGCCAGCGAGCCCCAGACGGGAGACCTTTCTGCATGGTCTTACAGTGACAATGAGGACGACACGGAAGAACAAAGGGAAACCAAGACACACCACACTCTCGGGGACTGGAGAAATACACTGTTAGATCCAGGACAGGGGCATCAAGTGTGCACCTCTGTACTTCTGAAATCCTGCAAACAACACGGATGCTGAGTCAGAAAGAAAGAAGATCGACATCGTGGGACCACACAATGTTACTTGTTTTGTTTTAATCGATCAATATTTCTTATCATTGCTTGCTTACAGGGGTGATCAGCTTTTATCATTTTAGAGGTCTTATTTTCATTAGCCTTATTATTGCCTTGCTGTTTCTTTCACTTAAAAGTTTTGATGCTTTGTTTAATTTTTAGAGTCTATCTCTTCATTAGGTGGAGCACTAATATGTGGCTGCCTGGGGCAGAGGGGCCATGAGAGAATTTTCCTGTCTTGATTGATTGGGGGTAACAACTGACAGTTAGCTGCCTGACAGGTTTTTTGCTCTCAGGGTACGGGAATACTGAAAGATTAAGTGAACCCAAACAAAGTGTCTTATAAACATTATTAAATGATTTGTATCTGACTGAGGGACAATTTGAGGAACAATTTGTGTAGAAATTAATTTTATGCATTGCATTTATTTTTTCAATTATTCCTTATGATTTGGAGGCCTTATGATTTTCCATATTTTTTGTTATTTCCAAGTATTTTGTGTGGCGTGAGTTATTCACACCAAGAGAGGGACTGTTAAAACGACACCCTGCTGAATTACTAATTTCACCTTCATTTAATCCAATTGGTTCCATATTTTCCCACATGCACTGTTAAAACTGTTAAAGTATAACAACTTCACTCTGTGCTCAGGGTCAGAAGCCATTTTTTGCTAACTCACTGGCATGTCAAAGCTGTACTTGCCTAATGCGACATTGGACGTCAGTTTGAAAATATGTGCAGAGAAGCTGCTGAAGAGGCCTTGTGAAGCATTTGGTATAGACAAAACATGATAAAATTCCTGAGCGCTTACTTAGCACAAATAACATCATGATGCTTCATGTCTCAGAAACAGTGCACAGTGGGAGTGGTTTATGGACGATATACCCCGAGGTAGTGAAATCAGAACGGAGTCCTTCTTTGATGGGAGCGGTCTCCTCTTAGCCCGACAGTCTTGACTGGCGGCCGGAGAGGGGCTTGTTCCCCAGCACGATCCACCCGTGGTGACAGGCTGAAAGGACCCAGAGATCTCTGTAAGGTAATTCTATAGAAAATAAACATTTTTATGATCACCCCTTCTTAATATATTGTTTATTATCTCACCGCTCCTGAACACTGGGCGAGTGCGGTGCCCGAAGCTGAGGGCAGCTACAGAAGCCGAACATCAGACGCTTGGGGACACAAGAGACACCACGCAGGAAACACAACACCTGTGTGAGAGGGAGGCTGTCAGAGGACACGGACGGAGGGACGACTCTGTCTCTCAGTTTTCTCCCTCAGTCATGCCGACGACCTTCTCCTGTCTCTCAGATTCTCTGTAAAGCTCCTGAATCTCTTTGTTTTAATTTGCATCCTCACAGACATTTGGTCAGATGTGTCCCCCGTCCATCCGTGAGGTAGAGTGTCCTCCATCCTTTTTCTTTGTCTTTATCATTGAGTCAGGGTGTAAATCTGAGGCTTGTTCTCGTGCTTTCATTCGTACAACAAAGGTTCAACCACTGATGGTCACTGTCCTTTACATGCTGAGCGTCTCACCTGCAGGACTGTATGTGTCCTCATCTAACCTCTGACTTGCTCTAAATGTGTCTTTACTACAGTGTGGCTCATTCAGCAGAGGCTCTAACTGATGGCAGTGCAGGGGCTCAGTCATTCAGAAAACGGCGTGCGGCGCTCTCTCCGCCCACAGCCGCTCAGAGCTGTGAGCTGAGAGTGCGACACGTCAGCAGCAGGTTTCAGTCGAGCTGTGTCTCTCAGCTGATAGCAGCATCGTGTCTGATAGACGACAACAGGCCGTTAACACGTCCCCCTCTGAGCAGCTTTGGTTCAGCCCACGAGACGATGGACATCAAGGTGAGGGGGACGGAGAAGAAGAACAACGGCTCAATGGATGAAAGTGGAATGATCCGACTGTTGATATTCTTTCATTAAGTTTTTGTCCCATGTTTGTCTTTGCTGTTTTCTGTTTCTTTGACTTTAAATATTTGGTTTTTTTTATCATCACCAAATCTCACAAGCATCTGAAGCATAGAATAAACAAGTAAAGTTGGATTCAATGTTTAACGTCATTCCTTGACCTTAGTTCGTTAATAAATTTATCTAACTTCTCCAGTCTTCTCTAAACACATATTAAAGATGAATAAAGTTGCTGGTTGTTGGTTCCTTTTTTTTAAAAGGCTAAAAGCGTCATATTAGAGCACACAGATTTAATGACAGGAGAGCTCGTCATCAACTCATGGGAGTTTGAGTACTTTACAGTTTAGATTTGAAACGAATGTCTGATTATAATAAACCTGAATTCAGCAACATGTTAAAAGAGTTAACCGATGATGAACCAGTGATGAGCAGCACTGACAGTGACCTTCATTTGCAGACATTGTTTCTGCCTTAGCTGTAAATCCCCGGGTGAACGGGTGAATGGAGACTTGTTGCTGTGGGCTCGAAGCAGCTGCCTGGGGTCTTTGTGTGTTTGAGTCCTCAGGACTCTCAGAGTTGAATCATTGACAGAGTCGAGTGAGAGCGAGGTGGCCTCTGCACCCTCAGCCAGTCACATTCCTCCGGGGGCGGGAGCTCGACGGCCTATTGGCTGGTTTGAATTCAAACGTTCTCCAGTGGACCGAGTGAAGGATGTGCAGGTTAGTTTCTTCTCAGTCATAGGTGGCAAAATCCCCTCCAGTCTGTAACCAGTGACTCAGCCCAGTCAGAACCAGCAGTGATCACTGTGAGTCACGAACCTGTGTCCAGCTGGAGGCTGCAGGCCAACATTCATTAGGAAATTTTAGACTCTCAGAATTCTGCAGGGTGTGGGAGAGAACACTGTTGATGTGATCTGACAGATTGACAGCAAGCAGAATAATAAGATAAAACAATCCACACGTGGCATTATTCTACATTTATCGCTGAGGTCTGAACTCAGTTTCTTCCTCCCTCCGGCTCAGTCGGCCTTGTGGAGGTGACTGCTGGAGCTGCAGCCACAGAGCTTCGTTCTCACGGGAAACACATGACGTGAATGTTTGCATCAAACCTGGCGAGTTGGGACAAACTGCTTTACTGCCTTCGCATAATCTGAAATTCTGTCCATTTGCATAGAGATGTCCACAAGAACATCTCTGAGGCGGAGGAAACGTTCGGGCCGTTGAGAGACGTGTGCTGCAGTGGCAGGTGTGCCGCGGCAAGGCGTTGACAGGGAGCAGACTGAGTTTAACGCAGCACAGGTCGGCGTGAGCTCAGCGCCGCTCAGCGAGGAGCTGCCCTGACAGGAATGTTTCCTCTGGTTCAGACGATGGTTGCCTCAGGTTCGTTTCCACTTACATGAAAATTCCATTCAAATGTGAATCCTGTGGTTCCCGAACATTTGAATAAGTTCTTGAGCAGTTCCACGAAGGAGGGAGGTTTTATCTGGAAGTCACTGGAGGAGTTATGATTCCAGCTGTTTGTTGGGGGGCAGCATCAGAACCAGCGACTCTAACAGGCTAGACAAGGTCATTAAGAAGGCTGGCTTTGTACTAGCTGTTGAACTGGAAACTTTTCAGACAGTGGTGGAGAGGAGAACGCTGAACAAACTGTTTAGCATAACAGACAACAATCAGGATCCTCTCCACCACACCAGTCAGACAGCAGAGCACCTTCTCCCACAGGCTGCTCCAGCTCCGCTGTTGCAGGGATAGATACAGGAAATCATTAATCAGTAATATATCTGTATATATTTTTATAGAACCGGTTGTTGCTCCTTTTGGCTTTTGTTCTTTTTGTTTTATAGTATTTATTTATAATTGTAAACATCTTTGTTTTTGACAACCACGCTGCTTCTACACCTCAATTCTCCAGGTTGGGATAAATAACGTACCTATCTATCTATCTATCTATCTATCTATCTATCTATCTATCTATGATCTCTCATCATTCATCCTTTGAAGAATCATGTAGTTTTACGTCCACACAGCTTGACCACCAGACACCAACTGATTGGTCACCGAAACGCAAAGCATCCTGGGAAAGGTCGGCCCGAGAAGGCTCCTCCCCTTTGAGTTTAAAACATCAAATCAAAGTATTAAACTTCTGAGATTAAAATCTTTCCTATGGACGAACGCCTCCTGACCATGGATTAAACTGTTCGATGTGATCTGTGAATGTGAGGCTGTGATCTGAGAATAATTCCAAGTGTGAAGTGTCAGGATGGGATTGTGTTGAAAACCCCAGGCGGAACAGAATATCTGGGTCATTTCATTTAATTGTTTTACGATTTGTTTTGTTGGGAGCGTTTTTGTCGTCCAGCTGTTCTCAGGGCGTCTCTGAAAGCTCCGCTGACACCCGGCCACAGCCTCAGGCAAAGTTTACCGAGATGCAAATGTGAGGAATGTGAGACGTGTTATCTCTGAGATTTACTGTCAATAACAGACAGAACTTCAGAACAGGGCTTCATGGAACAGGAGGAGAAATCACACCTGGAGGGCAGAGAGGTCACGTCACAACCACAACGAGAAAGAGAAGAGTAATCTAGAGAGTATTACAACATTTCTTTCATCGCCGTTTTACAGCAATGATAAATGAAGTCTGAGACGTTAAAGCATCTTCAGGTTGGAACGCAGAGGTGGAACGAAGGACAGGCTCTTACATCTCGTATCTAAATCTTGTCGAGAAGGTTTCTCCAGTTTGATGAAGCCCAAAATATTTTGTCTCTCACTAATGAAGGGACATCAGGGAGTCGGGGTCAGACGTGCTGAGGTGATCTGGGAACTGTCTGAATCAGCGTCTCACGAGGATTTCAGGAGACTTCCTTTCCTTCTGGAAACAGCTGGAATGTCATCACAAAGCGACTGCAACTGCCCCCCCCCCCCTTTGTTTAAATATTTGGTGTCTGAGCTGAAACACGAGTTACTGAACCTTCAGCGGAGGAGACGGAGGCCGGGCAGATGCCTGTGCTTCAGTCCACATACACACACACACACACACACACAGTTTATATAACATCACACACTCTTTCCAGGAACACATGGAACACACCTCCTTACTATTGAGGGCGCTGTGTGTGTGTGTGTGTGAGTGATTTCTTCTCTCTGCAGAAAATGCCTCAATCCCTGGATGAACGCTGACAGCTGAACAAGTTGGAGAATCAAGACCAGATGGAGGTGAATCGGGTCCTCACAATTCTCCTCCTGCAGCCGGCACCTCCTCTCTGGAGGCTGCAGGAGCAGTGCAGACGCTCCTCCACGCAGACCAAACGCTTTGCTCCTGCTGCAGCCGCAACAAACCGAAAGGGAAAAAGTTTTAAAACTCACACGAGCCCTGCAAGACAAGTTGCATTGTGGGTAATGTAGGCAGCAGGTATGGGCTGGGAGGAGGAGCAGGAGGAGGAGGCATGAAGAGAAACATTTGAAATATCTCTGTCCTCCTGCACCAGCTTTGAAGCGACATGTTGAATCCTATTCAGTGTAAATCACTCAGATCTGGAATCTCTGGCCCTGGGGCCCCACAAGCTCTGCCCCCCTGCAGGTGGTTAAGCTGTCATTGACATACCTGTCCATGTGTGATGTCAGCCGCTGCAGGAGCAGTAAATAGTGATCTAATCACAAGCGGCCTGCTGATCATACTGATCGTTCTACTCTCTCTGAAATCTGTGTTGTTGTTGGTGTTGACAGAAAACGCTCTCCGCCGCCTTCAGCAGGAGTCTGTCTCCCCTGAAGCAGCGAACACTCGAGCCGTCATACGCTTCAAGAGGGATTCAACAAACACTTGAAGAAGCGACTGCATCTGAAAGACTCACAATAAACAGACAAATAAACACAAAGTGGTACTGCCGTGTCGCACTTAATAAACAACAACAAAGCAAATGAAATAAAGTCCAGGTTCGGGTTCGGACGGTTTTGGGTCCGACTTGGTTCTCTCAGAGGAACTCGACATGTTTTGTTTTCACGTGTTCGTTCTCAGGGTGAACCTGAGACCCGATCACCTTCTGTTGAACCAGAGGGTCCAGGGGCCGCAGAGTCCACGGTGATACCTGGAGAGGAATCCGATGAAGATTTGGACGAGCCTGAGTCAATCCGGGACCGTCTAAAAATAAATGAGAGCAGACAAACTTTTTTAGTTTGGTTTAGGTTAATACCCAGAAAATTGAGTTTGGGGCGGAGATCAGCAGGGTTCAAACCTGGTCAGCGCTTATGACCCAGAGCAGGAGAACTGCATTTTATTAGATCTTAACCCACGCGTCTATTCCATGAAGGCCCTGGATTATTATTTATCAAGTCCACACACACACACACACAGAGCCACGCTTACAATTGGGCATCTGCTGTGCAACTCCTCACACTTGTAGATTTCTGTTTGGATGGGCTCGCAGCCAGAGGACACACACACACACACACACACAGTGACCTATTGCTCAGTGGGCTGTGACCAGAAAGCCTCTGAGCTCAGCAGAAGGAAACATGAACCCTGAAGCCCAGAAGGAACAAATTGGCAATTTCAGATTTAAATTTGAATACAAACAAAGAGAGCAGTCAAAGGAGAGGAGAGAGGGAGAGGAGGAGATTAAACAAAGGGAGTGAGAGTTCTGTTCTGTAAAACATCTCTGTTACGTTTCTAAGAACTGGTGAACTCACCCTAGAAGTCGTTGAACCAACGACCCACTGAATGTGCTCATGCATGTGCTTGTATGTGTGTGTGTGTGTGTGTGTGTGTGTGTGTGTGTGTGTGTGTGTGTGTGTGTGTGTCAGCTTAGTGAAAACGCTGCAGCTGATTTCCTCGATGACAAAACATGGCCGTCAGTGCAGGGTCAGGGGGTCAGAGGTCGGAAGCTGTGGAGGAGAACAGTCCCCGTCTCATTAGTGACCTCGTCCAAAAGGGGAAAGATCAGGGGGAGGAGGAGGAGGAGAAGCTGAGGAGCTGCTCTCAGACAGTTGGTGTTGTCAAGGTGTGACGGCCTGAGTCAGTCTCTCTGCAGGCGTGGGCACCGAACGGAGATTTACACACCCTGTGCGAAGAACATCATCATCTAAAATAATCTCATTCTGTTCTGAACTGGTTTAGACAGTGTTCCTGATGACCTCACAGATGTTTTCCTCACACACTGCACAGGGGGACGTCCACCTCACTCACAGCATCAGCTGCTCCATGTCCACAGCAAACAGAGCAAAGTCAAGAGGCAGAGTCCAGCTCGATCAACTGGAACAGCCCTCTGCACACACACACACACACACACACACACACACACCAGTGGGTATTAATCAAACATAATTAAATATATAATCATATTCATCCTGTGGGGTTTGAGTGTGCGTGTGTGTGTGTATGTGCAGGCCATTTCCTCAGAGCGTGTATTTACATACGTGGCCTCTGTAAAACAAACACACACACCAGTTAGCTAATCACTAACAGGCTAAGTGAAGTAGTGCTGAAATAATTCACATGACAATCATCTGTGTAGCGTGTGTGTGTCCTCTGACAACACAACACAAAGAGCATGTACACGGCGTGGACTTGACCTCTGACCCTCTCCAGGCTGTCTAGAGCTCTAAACACTGTCACATGTCTTCAGAGGCCTCAGTTAGCTCACTGTGCAGGTCTAAGGTCGCCACAGTTTTTCGCTGACTGTAGCCATAGCCATCAGTCGCTGCTGTTATCCCATGCGTTTCATCACCAACTCTCGCTCGCTTCCTGTTTAGACGTCATCACCAGAATTCCCATGTTCCCGCGGGCCGAACGACGAACTGGTCACCCCGCCACATGTTATGGTCAGGCGCCCTCTAGTGGCCATAAAACACAGGACTTCCTTGGAACTTTAACGATCAAACCAGACGGCAAGATCTGCAGCATCACACACTACTGCACGGAATACTGACAGCACATACGTTACTGTGAGAGCCCAGTAAAGTGCACATTGACATTCAGCGAGTTCCAGCTCTGTTTTTCCTCTCATTTCACATGAATGTTATTTTTCAGTTGTGAGGGAACAAACAGATATTTGATATATAGTTGTTATATAGTTGCTCAGCGTCTCGGTGGAAGGTCTGTTTCTCTTTGGCAGCACGAAGCTGCCCTGGAGGCCGTAATGGGTTTCCCAGTTTGCTGATGACGTCTGACCCCACCCCCCCCACGTCTCTGTCCGCTGCGACTTTTTTTCAAATCTGACAGAAACGTTTGAAACCAGAGTGGAGTCGCTTCTTTGATGGTCACGTATGGACGGAATGTGCCGGTGTCCATTTGCCTTCAGCCATATGCTGCATCCCTTCCCCTCTGACACTCTACGCTCTCTCGCTCTCTCTTTCTCTCTCTCTCTCACACACACACAGTGTCAACCCCCCCCTCACAGAACTGTACTTAACAACTCAAAACAGGAAGTTGCTCACAATCCCACCACAGATTCCACGTTACACACACACGTGCAGCGCACAGAGGAACACTCTGGGTTCAGGAATGAATGGAATACCGCTGTCACTCAGCGCTCGCTGTTCGTTGGTCCAGAGGAATCCCGTGGGCGGCGAGGAGTGCTGCGATTGGCCGGGGCCAGAGCTGGGGCCGTTTGAACTGGCAGCGGTTCAAGCTGCCATGTGATTTAGAGTCATGCCGACTAACTGGCCTCTTCCTCTCCAAAATAAAAAAAAAAAAAGATTTTGATTTAGTTACGGGAAGGCTGGCAAACCGGATCCTCCCTCTGCCTTTTATTCATTCAGCCGTCTGAAGGCTCAGACTGAGTCATCGAGATAAATGGCATTTTATAACCACGACAAACACACAACCTTTGTTTTCAGGGTAAGGTCACAGAAAGATAAGAATATCAAATGAGGGGAGAATGGAGTCATGAAGAGGGAATGAATGGAGGGAAGAGGAAAAGGAGCAGATTATAGAAACAGGCCAAAACAGCCAGGATGACAAATAAGAAAATAGGAAATAAGAGGAAATAACAGGAGGGTGAGGAAAGTGAGGAGAGAGGGAAAATATGTGGGAAGTGACGGTTCAGAGATCTGGACACGTCAGCGATCGATTAAATTAATCTCCAGAGTCAGAGGGAGTCACAGCCACTCCTCCAGTTCACCTCCTTCTCCCTCTCCTACACAGACTTCTGTAAATATTCAAATATTTTTATAATTCATCCATCCTCTGGCTGTGAGAGGATGGCCCCACGGAGCGGCTCCCTGCCGTGAGTCCTCTTCAGAGCTGGAGTATCTGAGGGAGGAGGATTTCAGACGAACGAAGCAGCTGTCAACAGCAGATATCAGATTCATTTCCACATTCGTCCTCCAACCTGAGGCTCACCACACTCGTCGGTAGTCAAGTCGGCTTTCTCGCCGTGTGGCATGTGCACGTGACCCTCTGACCTCTGTGCCCGCCCCCCATCAGCGCAAAACACACAGAGCAGGTCGTGACCCCATCTCAGCAGAGGTCAGGGCGGGTTGCCAAGGATCAGAAGGTAATGGGGTTTCAAAACAAAGACGATCACACACGAGGAGGTGAACCGAACGGGTCCACGGGGACTCAGACACTTCATTAACATTTTTTATGGGCCGGGGGACGGTCGACCAATCACGACACGTAATTCATATCATCAAATGAAATATCGACAAAGATCAGAGCGAAGAGAATGAACCAATGGTCATGCAGTAATCGTCAGTGGGTTGTAAAAATTCCTCCATCATCCCGGACACGGATCATGGTTCAGGAGGTCATGTGACCTGACGCTCAGCCAAAGTTCCGCCCTCAGAGAAAACTGTCGCAGTGTGGCTGAAGCTGAGGAATGTGCCTGCGTCATGTTTCACTCGTCTCTGAACATCTGGAGCGGCGGCGGCGGCGGCTCTTTTGTCCTGTTAACGTGTAATGGCCAAAACTTAAAGGTGATGAGTTTGAAACCCAAGACGGAGAAGTTTGGTCACAGCACTTTAAAAGAATCTACAGAGAAAGGAAAGAGAGAATAAAAGAAGAAAGAAAGAAGAGGATTAATCTTCAGCAGCTTAAAGCCAGTTCCCCCATTCACACATACACACAGAGGCAGTGTGTGTGAGTTCACTGTGCTTGTGTGAGCAGATCTTTAACTCTCTGTTGACTTTTGACCTTTCTGTGTTACAGCCTGTCTGTACCCGCCCTCTCTGAATAAAGGCCCCTCCCCCACATCAGGGCCTGTGCCGGGTCGACCTGTCAATCATCACATGCTCTGCATTTTTGTAAAACGGTGAGAGACAAATATTTGTCGTTCCCAGAAATGAAGCAGGACTTTATTCTGGACGCTGTCGATGCGACAACTTGGCAGCTCGACCGGTCGAAGACATGCACCCCTTTCCCCCTCTCCACCACCGCCGTCATCCCCCTGGCCCCTCCCACCGCCACCTCTCTCCCTCATTCACCGTCTCTTTTTCTCACACGCTCATTCAGACGTTCATCCGGTGTCCGTCCGAGCGAACGCTGGAACAACAAACCAGGGGAAGTGTCATTCATGAGCAGGGTGTTTGCTCAGCTCACTCTCTCCCTCTGTTTTCATTCATCTGCACTTTGTGCTGATATTATCGATGTTATTTAAAAGAGCAGTCCGTCCCTGCTGATGATGCTCCTCGACACCCTGATCAGGGACATTTGGTCATAACAACTGCGTCTCTTTATTAAAACACTCTATTCTGATTTGAATATTTATTTATGAACTTCAAACTTCTCTACGTTTTCTTCAGGCTCAGTTTGACCATCTAACAAGGAGCAGAACCCAGTTATTGAAGCAGTTCTGACCCGTTCTCCGTCTATAAATAGAATAGAATAGAATATCTCCAGAGTATAGCCAGATGTTACAAGTCCCAGTTTGACGGGTCTTGGGGACAGAAAATAAATATGTGCATTTCCCGGTCAAGTGCCTGTAAGACAATAACGAGACGTGAGACAGGCACGTTGCATCCTCCCTCCTCCATGTCTTCACAGAAAGAGAGATTCTTTATTGCACTATTTTGCAAAAAATAATTACAATACAGTCACTTCATCCATTAATCATGAACCGGAATCATGAAACTGGCTAAATTATTAGCTTGCTCCACAGGTGAAAACTCTGCTTCTGTCTCTCTAACTGGCCACATGGAGAAATAAACATATAACATTCAAACACGTTCGAACATTAAAACAACATTAACCTTAGTTTCTAACATTAAACCACAAAATGTTCAGGACACCACGACACACAAACGCATACGCGACGCACACACACACTATACGGAGCTACTAATGCTCCTGCTAGCCGCCGCTAACCGCTACTAGCATCGCGCTCATTCACACACACAGCGCTCAAACACGCACATAACTGAATTCAGTTGTTCACACAAACATATTTGTGATTTAATACATTAACACACGCGGACACGGGGCACACTGAACACTTAATACTAACCTGTAAGACAATAACGAGACGTGAGACAGGCACGTTGCATCCTCCCTCCTCCATGTCTTCACAGAAAGAGGAAGAACGTCGCGCACCCCGCCTCGTCATCAATCCCCAGCTGCATTGCGCGCGGTCACATTGCCCATGACCCGGTGTTATGTGACACTGCCCCCCCTTCTGGTTATTTACCATACACAATAACATATTAAATTATCATTAACCAATATATAAGATTACATAAATAATATAAATCACCATTGTGACTGCACACTCGGGCATCACACACTCCCTGACAAAAAAGAGTGGCTCCTGACATTTTTGGGCACAACATTCACATAACCATTTAACTCAAGAACTCCCACTTTCATGGTACATAATAGATTAATACTGCATATAAGGCATTTGTGGTGGGTAAGTGCACATGAGAAGGGGTTGTGGAAGGTAACAAAATGGCGAATAAAAGGGAAATGTACTCGGGCATGCACTTGACACAGACAGTGTGTTGAGACATGTTTGTGGCTGGACTGAGGGCTGACCCAACTCTGGATATGTGAACCTATGTGCTGGTCTCCTTTCCCTAGCTGACCTCCTAAGTGTGTGTCTGTGTTCGTCAATGGGTGTAAAGGTACGTGACTCAGAAACACTTGGTCGTAGTTCACTTTGAGACTCAGCCACCTCCGCGTGTTCAGGTGGGTCTTGCTCCTCTGCTCCATCCTCCTCACTCTCTCTAAACTCCTCAATATCAGATGTCTGCGCCACAGACTCTTCTACTTTTTCAGGTTCTTCCTCACAACTACTTGGTTGTGGACCACAGGTGAGTTGTCTCTCCACAGGAATTTCATAAGAGTCGCCGATAGGTGATTTCTCCACCGGTTTGATTTGAGTCTTCTCATTAGACGTTGGTTCAACATGACATGGGTCATTCCTGTAACGCACTCTTAGCCAATACTGATATCGGGGGTTTTCCTCCTCATCCGTCTCCGTATCACTGACTTGTGTCTGACTGGACTGTTCCCCTCGCTGAGTAGTCGATGTTAGTCTTTTCTTCTTTCCTCCGCTCCTAGCAGATGTTGCAGTTTTCGTGACAGCTGTCGGCAGGTCTGCAGGAAGGTCATTCACTACGTGCAACAGGTTCCGATGAAGGACTCCTGTCTTGGATGCGTCAGTTTCTGAGACCACTTTGTACACTGGGCAATCATGGATTTGCTCTTTCACAATGTAAATGGTCTTCTCCCAATATGCTCTGAGCTTCCCAGGTCCTCCTCTCTCTCCCAAGTTCCTGACAAGGACTCACCGAGTTTCAGAATGACTCCTCGTGCGTGCTGATCATAATATTTTTTCCCTTTCGCACTTGACTGTTTGGAGTTCCCTGATGCAATGCGGTAAGCCTCAGTCATGGTTTTGGCCCATTTTATCAGCATAGCCCTTTGGGGTTCCTCTTTGTCATTCAGTCCAAACAAAAGATCCACTGGCAGGCGCGGCTGACGGCCATACATCAGGAAGAAAGGTGAGAAACCGGTTGACTCATGGCGTGTACAATTGTATGCATGAACTATTTGAGGAAGCTGTTCTTTCCACCGGTCCTTCTTATCTGCCGCCAGGGTTCTCAGCATTTGCAGTAGAGTCCGATTGAAACGCTAGGCTGGATTACCCTGTGGATGATAAGGGGTTGTACTGGAGTATCCAACATCACTTAGTTTCTGTAAGGAACTGAACAGTTCGTTTTCGAATTCTCTGCCCTGGTCATGGTGCAGCTTTGATGGATATCCAAATCAAGGAATGAAATCATTAAAGATCCTCTCTGCCGCGGTCTTTCCAGACTTGTTTTTGGTTGCATAGGCTTGGGCAAATCTTGTGAAGTGGTCAACCACCACGAGAATGTATTCATACCCTCCCTTGCTAGCCTCCAGGTGCAAATAGTCAATGGAGACCAACTCCAAGGGGAATGTGGTGGTGATAGTTCCCATTGGGGCCCGAACGTGAGTGACTGGCTTCTTTTGCTTGATGCACGGACATCTTCTAGTCACGTAATCCTCCACTTCACGTTTCATATATGGCCAGTAGAAGCGTTCCCGCACCAGATTGAGAACTCTCTCCACCCCTACATGACCCATTTCCTTGTGTAGTTGGTGAAGTACCAATGGCTTGAACTGAGCTGGCAAGACAAACTGACGTCTCTGACTCGTCTTTCTATACAGAAGCCCATTTTCCATTTGCAGATTTCTCCACTCATGTATCATTTTCCGGGTTGCTCCATTTGTCTGTTGTCTCATAGCATCCGTGAGTGTGCCATTAATCTCTTTGAGTCGGATAACAGGTCCAATGACTGAGTCGTCTCGCTGTGCTTTGACTAGTTCACTGTGGTTGAAGGTTGGCAAAGGATCTGGGGTCATGCACTCCATTACTCCATGTGCGACGCTAAGGGCTGCGACCCAAGGCACTTCTTTGATTTCTGCTGCTCGGCTACCTCCCCAGACAGCGGTGACAACTTCCTGAGTGAGCTCCTCGGTGCACTCCTGAATGTACTGGTCTATATCCAGTGGACAGCGAGAGAGTGTGTCAGCGTCAATGTTACTCCTTCCCGGTCGGTACTTGATGTCAAAACGGAAATCAGCCAGCTCCCCCACCCATCTGTGACCCACAGCATTCAGTTTAGCCGTGCTGAGAACATACGTCAGAGGATTGTTGTCAGTATATACTGTGAAATGCGCAGCATAAAACAGATAATCCCTGAACTTTTCACAGATGGACCACTTGAGAGCGAGGAATTCCAGCTTACCTGAGTGAAGCCTGTAGTTTTTCTCTGCCACAGTGAGTGTCCAAGATCCATAGCCGATGACTCTCATCTTACCCTCCTGCCGCTGGTATAGTACCGCTCCAAGTACTTCTTCAGACGCATCTGTATGCAGTGTGTAAGGTGCATCGAAGTCTGGGTAAGCTAGTAGTGGGGGACTCATTAAGGCATCTGTCAACTTATCAAGCACCTGCTGGTGTTTGTGACGGTAGTTGAGCTCCTTTCTTTTTTCCTCCCTTCTGTTTGTGGAGTGGTGCTTCAGTCACTGCATTCTTTGCTTGTAATAACTCATACAGTGGCTTCGCTATTCTCAAAAAGCCCTGAATGTAGGCTCGGTAATAGCTTAGAAAACCAAGTAAGCGTCTTACATCTCCAACTGTGGAAGGTGTTCTATCCCTCAGGACACGTACAGCATCCAAGTCTTTGGGATCTATCCGGACTCCGGTAGCAGACACCAGCCGTCCAACATAGCGGACTTCCTGTTTAAACAGTTCACATTTGGTAGGTCTCAACTTAACACCATGACACCATGCTTGTAGAACTCTCCTCAGTCCTTCCACATGCTCCTCAAATGTTCGGGCATAGCAAAGAACATCATCCAAGTATGGCACGCAACACTCGTCCCAGAGTGTGTCGAGCATCTCTTCCATACTCCGTTGAAATGCCGCTGGGGCATTGGTCAAGCCAAAGGGAATTCGGACCCATTCATAGAGCCCCCACGGTGTAATAAAGGCTGTGAGGTGGCGTGAGCCTTCTGCTATGAATCCTTGATGATACGCCTTCCCCTGGTCCAGGATTGAGAACCATGCATATCCACCTAGTTTGTCCATGAGGTCCTGGATCCTGGGAAGAGGATGTCTGTCAGGGACGGTCTTCTGATTTAGAAGTCTATAATCAATACACAATCTGAGGGTACCATCTTTTTTTCTAACACACACAACCGGAGCTGAATATGGGGATTTGGATTTCACAATCCAGCCCTTGGCCAGGAGATCTTGGATGTATCCTCTGACCTCTTGATACAGGGGTTTCGGCACGGTTGTGTATGACTTCTGGACCGGGATGTCATCCTTCAGTGTCAGTGACATTTGTAGACTTGGTATTGATCCTAGATCATCATTACTGCGCGCAAATGCTAGTGATTCCTCAAACAGCATCTTTTTCACCAAACTTTGCTGGGTCTCTTCTAGATGAGCTAAGTCAACTGGAGGATCCCACCGTTCAGATGACTCCTCTTGGTTTCTGATGCGCTGAGTTTCAGGGCCAACAGCATTGATCTGCACTCTATTGGTCATTTCGGTTTGGTCTGTTTCCAAAATTTTGTCAATGGGCTGAATGCTTCCTAGCACAGTCTTTCGACGCAGAATCACATCCTTACTGGTGTAATTTGCGACAGGGACCCTGACAAAGGGGTTCTCTCTCTGGCAAACCTCCAACAAGCCATCACCCACATCAAGTTGCTGTAACTCTGGCTCTTCCTGGTTGGGCTCAAACAGACAAACAGGCTCAATGGGATCGAGGTGAGCTGGCACTCTGCACTTTACATGAGCCACCTGGCCCGCACCGACAACAATATCATTGGATCCTACCTTGACCATGGCTTCTCCTTGTTTTGTGGTTGGTTGGGTCTGTATGAAGTTGACAATCATCGTCGCCTTGGCCTTTTCGATCTCCAGAGCACTACAAAGTAGACTGACAATGGTTGAGACCACACATGCTCCGTCCGTCTGTGCTTTCACGAGGTGCTCCACTACGTTGAACCCGAGTAGAGGATGTTCCAGGGACAGGTTTCCTACCAGAAATGGTTGAATAGTCTGAATAGACAGACTAGGGTCACTGTTTCCAGGTAAGTTCACTGTCAACTCCAACCATCCATCATAGGGTACAGGTGTTCCCGTTACAGCCAACAGGTTCAGCGGTTTGGTTCCCAAGAGCTCCTCCAGGGGTCGGAGTTGATGTCCCTGTAAGTATGTCCTCCTCCAGTGATGATCCACAATACTCACTTGTGAACCTGTATCAAAGAGTGCAGTGGTAGCATACCCGTTCAAATAGCATTTAAGTAAGCATTTCTTCCCCACCAGTTCAGCCACCTTGCTTTGTGCAGGTTGAGTCACTTGATCGGGCATCATGCAGGTCGTGTTCACATAGCTGGTCTCTACTGAGGTCGTTCTGGATTTATCCGGTGACTGTGGATGAGAGCTTGTAGTTTGTGATCTCCCTGCAGATGACTGAGTAGCATTTCCTTCCTTTCGTCGACTCAGACACCCAACTGCCCTGTGTCCCGCTTCTCCACATCGATAACAATGTGGGCAGCTAGTGATGCCTTGTCCTAGACATTGTGAGCATGCACAGGGCCTAGTTTCTCTGCAAAACGTTTGTCGGTGTTCTGCAGAACGACTTGGGGATTCAGCGGATCTCGATCTGGCCAAAGATTCAACAAGTCTGGTGAGAGCTTCAACTTGAGCCGTCAAGTCCTGAATAGTTTTGGCTTTATTGTTGTTCTTACTGACTGAGGTAGCTTGTACTGCTTCTGCTGTTGCATTGACCTGAGCACTTCGAACTGCTGTCCCTTTCTGGCATGTGGTGTGACCCAGTCGTCTCTGTCTTTCGTTTTCCTCACTCATGACTTTAATCATTTGTCTCAGCAATGTTTCATCTGTCACACTTTGGTCAGCAAGCAAAGGTTTCAGTTCGGTTCTCATCTCGCTGTATTTTGCAGAAAGACCTTGGTAAATGGTCCGCAGAAAGACAGTTTGAACATTACGTGGGTCGTATCCGATGTCAGCGTTAGTACGTCGTGATGCAAACAATACCTTTTGTTTCAGTCCAATCACTCGGAAGAGGAACTGTTGAGGAGTCTCCTGGTCTTGTTGGTGAGTACTCATCAATTCCTGGAAAAGCTCTGTACTGTTCCTCTCACTCAGATGATACTGGATGAAGCTCTTCAGTTCAGCCAGCGTCATTTTGTCCCTGTTTATGAGCATATCTTTAAATTGTCCAGGCTTAATGATGTGAAAGATGCCCTGAATGATTTCAGTTTCAGTGTAGTTACTTTTTAGGCCCTCTTCGATCTGCTTGCACAAGCTACTGTAGCTAATGTCTGATGAATGGTCTCCTATCTGACCCCCATGTAGTTTGAACTCTCTGCGCTGTAGTAGCGACAAATCTCTTAAAGAGAGCACTGTCTCAGCCCTGTCGTGCATTGTACTAGCTGGATGGTGAGTAGGAGACTGATGTGTAGGCATTGCTAAACCTGTTCCTGTGGAAGATGGGTGATCAGGTGCAGTGTAAACAGGTGAGTTCTGACATTCTGTTAACTTCCTGTTTAGCTCTTCATAGCGCGACAACAGCCTTTGGTATTCAGTTTGTGGGTCAGCTCTCTCATCACTGGTAATTGTATTACCTCGCGGCACACCTGTATGTGTATCACTTACTGCAGGCTGTGAGAACTGGTTAACTTCAATCTGGGAATTTACAGGTTCTCTTTGACAATCCCTTTAACACCTTTTAGACTGAAAATCACATCCCTCAATTCTAACAAATGCGACAGTCCCTCGTCTTCTTTAGCAAGTAGGTTTTCACAGAGCATATATGAAGTGATGTAATCAAAACAACTTTCTTCATCACCTTCAATTACTGCAGACGAGTCCAGCGCTGGTGACGAGACATGCTGTGTCAGTTCAAAAAGTTCGCCTGCTGTCAGTGTGTACAGTTCTTTCTTTATCTCCCACACAAGTCTCTTCCTCTCTGCTGACATGTTGTGTGTTTGACTATACCTTCAGTTTGTAGTTCCGCTTCCAACCCTTTTCCCTTTAACTCACTGGAGCGCCAACTGGATCTGCAGAAGGCTTGCTGTCGATTGAGTGAAGCAGTTGCTGTAGCTGCAGAACACTGGAACGGTTGCTGAAGCTGTAGACACACCTTGTGACCCAGCTCGTCGCACACACGTCTCCTCACGGTTCCCTGCAGCTCACACGACTCCTCACGGCTTCCACGGCTCCTTCCTGCTCCTCACGGCTCACACGTTGTCGTAGGTTGATCTTGGGTCGATGATCTTCAGGATTGGCATCACGTGACTTACGACACCAATCCCAGCGGTGCCTCCAAAATTCTGTTACAAGTCCCGGTTTGACGGGTCTTGGGGACAGAAAATAAATATGTGCTCTTCCCGGTCAAGTGCCTGTAAGACAATAACGAGACGTGAGACAGGCACGTTGCATCCTCCCTCCTCCATGTCTTCACAGAAAGAGAGTCTTTATTGCACTATTTTGCAAACAATAATTAGAATACAGTCACTTCATCCATGAATCATGAACCGGAATCATGAAACTGGCTAAATTATTAGCTTGCTCCACAGGTGAAAACTCTGCTTCTCTCTCTCTAACTGGCCACATGGAGAAATAAACATATAATATCCAAACACGTTTGAACATTAAAACAACATCAATCTTAGCTTTTAATATTAAACCACAAAATGTTCAGGACACCACGACACACAAACGCATACGCGACGCACACACACACTATACGGAGCAACTAATGCTACCGCTAGCCGCCGCTAACCGCTACTAGCATCGTGCTCATTCACACACACATCGCTCAAATACGCACATAACTGAATTCAGTTGTTCACACAAACATATTTGTGATTTAATACATTAACACACGCGGACACGGGGCACACTGAACACTGAATACTAACCTGTAAGACAATAACGAGACGTGAGACAGGCACGTTGCATCCTCCCTCCTCCATGTCTTCACAGAAAGAGGAAGAACGTCGCGCACCCCGCCTCGTCATCAATCCCCAGCTGCATTGCGCGCGGTCACATTGCCCATGACCCGGTGTTATGTGACACTGCCCCCCCTTCTGGTTATTTACCGTACACAATAACATATTAAATTATCATTAACCAATATATGAGATTACATAAATAATATAAATCACCATTGTGACTGCACACTGGGGCATCACACAGACATACTGTAGCTCCTTGTCCCGTCCTTTAACATGGATGAAGAGTTCCCACGCTCTCAGACTTCTGGGCCCGGTTCTTCTTCTTGTACCTCGTGTTGTTTGGTGTGAAACCTCAGCTCAAACATTCGCTCTGACTTCCTGTTGTGGAGGAAGCTCCTCCTTGAAAAAAAAAACACACATCCTCTGCACCTTTTCTTCTGTCTCTCTCTCTCTTTGTTTTTGTGTTTGTCGTTTCTCTCCCTCTTGTTTCTGACAGTTGACCTTCAGTCAGAGAGGATCAGGGAATTCTTCACGGCGTGGATATCGGATCTGAAATATCTCCCTCTCACCCCGGGACCCTCGGCTCATTAAATCAGTTCTGGGGGGGCAGGCACCTGTGAGCCATTTGTGGGGCCTGACCCCTGGTTTTGAGAAAACAGCCCCCACAGTAACGCAACACCTCTGGGAAAGAGAACACTGTCGGGGCCTCTAGGAGCTGATGGGATCTGTCAGATGATGAGGGGCCATCATAGAGACAGGTCTTCACAGGGGACTCAAGACAGGCATCCTTTCATGTCCTTACATCATTATCAGGTTGCTACTGAAATTCTGTCCTTTAAATCTTTTGGTTGATGTACGATTTCTCAGATCAGAGAGAAATCCATCCCATTAAATACACTTCATTCAGAGCTTTGGAGGAGTTTGGGGAGAGTTTTGTCTCGTCTGGACAACCGAAACAGTTCACCTCCAGCCCCAAACCATTAGACCCAGCAGGGAGAACGTTCATATCTCCAGTTCTGAGAACTGGAGTCGGAACGCGAACACATTCCTCTCTGGGTCTGTGGGAATGTTTTCCTCGTTGTGTGGTTCTGAGGAAACGACCCTCTGTCCCTCTGCTCTCCCCTGAGGTGGATTTTCCAGGGAATTCCCACGCCTTCCTAGAAATGGCTGAATGGAATTCCTCAGGCAGCTTTTCTCCTTCTCTTTGACTCTCTCTCTCTCTCTCTCTCTCTCTTTTCTTTATGTGACAGTAAAAGAAAACTGCAGGCCTCCATTCATTCTCCACGCCTCACTTTCATCTCAGCCCCACTTTCCCCACTATTGTCCCCGGCTCTCGCTCCCTTCGTCTGTCACTTTCTCTTCCCACCTTCCTTCCTTTCTTCTTTCCTTTCTTTCTGCCCTCCTTTCTTCCTGTCATGTTTCTGTCTCTTCACCTTCACCTTTGTCATCTCGATGTCTACCTGTAAACATTGACAGGAAGTTTTGGTTGCCGTGGAATCGGAGCAGCTGCATACACACACACAGTGACATCAGCAGTATTTTTCCAGCTTTGCTCTACAGTGATCTCTTTTTGTTTTTTTTTTTTGTTTTTTTGCGTAGCCACGAGAGCTGCAGGTGAACTTCCTGTCAGGGAGGAAGTGGTCAGCGCTGGTGTCGTGCTTCCAGGAAACGTGTGAAACGTGAATCTGCTGAGAGTGTCGGGTGAAAGGAGCGGCAGGAAGACGGCAGCAGCTGGGTCTCAGCTGACTTCTCCTGCTCCTGTTATTGTTAGTTTGAACGTGTTTGTTGTGCTTGTGTTGTTTTCGTCGGTGGCGGCTGTTGTTTCTCTTTCACCGCCTCAGCGAAGACTGTCTTGTTTTCAACTCTGGTAGAAATAAACCTTCTGCCTCTGTGTTGGACTTTATTAAGTTGTTTTTGCAAATTAAAGATCACGCTTCCCCAGAACTCTGTTTCTAATGAGGATTCATATCCGGACAATAAACAAAAAGTTGATGATAAACATACCAAAACATTATTAAAATAGAATAGAATAGAATCAAATTGTTTTATTGTCATTGTATATGTACAGTGGTGGTGGTGCTAAAATAAAATAAAATAAAATACAAGAACTAAGGTACCAGTGATAAGAATATATATATCAAAAATATAAATATAGTCATTATTATATTCCTGTCACTGTGGCATGAGCTTGCCCAGCTGCTCTGTGACTTCATCACATGACTTCTGTTCATCTTTCGAGGAGCAGGAGAGCGGCTAGAGAGCTCCTCTCTGTCAAATCGTCAAACCTGATGAGTTCTCCTCATGGAGCAGGCACTGAACGACCTGGAGGAACATCTGCCACATACACACACACACTGAGGCTCTGTGCCATCCTTGTGTATGAGTCACCATCCTAACCTGTACGTACACACACACACACACACACACACACCCATGGGAATGTGTGTGTGGGTGTGTTTGGCCTGGCACATTTTATCTGTTTGTGTTATCTGATGACAAACTGAAACACACACACACACACACACACACACACACACACACACTGTTGTCCTGTTATGTCAAATTAACAGACAGATCAAAGTGGTAAAAAGTGAATAAGTTACCGATCTACAGACTCAGAGTGGGCGGAGCTGCTGCTGTCATTACCACAGAATCACTGATTCACCTGAAAATGAACAATAAAGAGAAAGAGAGAGAGTGTGTGTGTGTGTGTTTTACTGACTCACACAGGGACACCTCTGTTGGTTGTTGTCTCTGTAAATAGCGTCCTGCCCTTTCTCATTGTTGATACATGGGAAAGTATTTCAGTGGAGGAGTAAGATCCTCTGTCAGCACCTCTGGTATTTAAAGAGTGTGTGTGTGTCATAGTGTGTGTGTGATTCACTGGTTGAACCTCACTTTCCATTTAAAGGGAAAGTTCACAGTAAAACACATTTTAAATGTTGGCAAATGGATTTTCAGTGGACCATCCCCCCCCCTCGGGTAGGGGTCGGACCATAGGGTCGGACCGTAGGGTCAGTCAGGGACCATCCAGACTCACAGAACGATCTGAGTCGACTGATTAACCAGCAGAGTTTCTCCAGGACCTCAGAGTCTTTCATGAGTGTCTCATGAGTGATTGGACGTGTTCAGTCCCCCTCTAAATAATCAGACTATTCCTTTACGTTTGACCAGCCAGGAAGACTTCATCTGAGTTGTCCCTGAAACAGCTGTCCCGTTTCCTTCCTGAGGCATTGTCTGTCCAATCCCTCCCCTGATGGACAATCTGCTGACACGTCTTTCACAATTATCCCTATTTCCTGGTCCCTTCCATATTTGACAGCTTCCTCTACAATCAACAATGTCCCACATACAGACCCGGCAGCACAGGTGGGCATTGTAGCCATCTTCTATTAATCCAATCTATGTTAATATGTCAATCAATCCGCCAATTACAGGCGGGGGTGTGGGGGCCTGTCGCTGAATCGCTCCAATTACGGGCTCAAATATTCACTGTCAGTGGTCACGATGGGACGTAATGGATATCCAAAATTATTTCGGCAAATCCAAGAAGGACCTGGAAACAGGAGCCAGCGCAGCCAGCCACGTCCACCAGAAACACAAGCACTGAAGTCAACAGTCTCACTGGAGTTCTGCCCATGCATGAGAGGATGCTGGTGTTTGTGTTGCCGCTTCTCAGCTGGTCTGTTGTCTGTTGTGTTGTTCTGTTGTACTGCTTCCATGAGTTGTGCTTTCTTGTGGTTGCACCATTTTGTGGACTGTGCAACTTGTGGTTGCACTGTGACGGTGCTCGTCCCCCTTGGCTGTCTGGGACTGGTTTCTCTCGGCTGTAAGCCTCCTGGCTAGTGGCATTCCCTCAGGTTCCAATCGGGTCGTCCTTTCGTGTCCCACCTTTAAGTATGTCCCCGCTGGATTTGTGCTGCCTGTCGCCTGGACGGTCCGTGACTCATTCTGAGCTCTGTCTGCTAGGACGGTGTCGCGGCTGTTGTTTGGGGCTGCATCCCTAGTTGCGCTGTGCTGGCTAGCTGTGCAGACTGTGAAGATGCTGCGCTATTCCTCTCTCCAACTCCGGAGCTTTTCTATTCCCGTGGCACCACGCTGCTTCAATCTGATCAGGTCACTTGGACTCCTGCGTCGCCCCCGCTATGTCCATCAAGCCTCCTGGTATTAGTTTGCTTCATCTGATTCCATTATCCCAGTCATCTCATCTGCTGTTTGCTTCCGTGTTGCATACCAACGTCATCACAACAATCCTCACACATGCACTCCCCTGACGTGTCACCAGCATCACTCCTCCCACTCTGCATGTGTCATCTGCTCTCAAACTAATGCTCCCTCAATAACAAAGTGTGGCAAGATGTAGGTAATTGCCCTGCGTATTTGCTATATGGGTGTGCGGAGTCATACATTTGCAACTTACTTTACTTACTTTGCAAGAGGCCTTTTTCTCCCGGCGTCAGCGGGAGGGAGAGACTTTATTAGAATTTTCACTGGCTTTGATGGGTCTCATGATGTCTGCAAAGCAGCCCGGGGGCGTACCCAACTCAGAGGTTCTGCTGCGTGACCAGTTTGTGGCGTATGTGCTGGATGGGTCACTTCGTTGTGAGTTGAAGCAGTTTGCGCAGGCATCCTGCTGCTACGTTACTGGAGGTTAGGAGTGAGGCGATCAGGTGGGAACGAGAGGGTATATCCCATGAAGGGCGGGGTCGTAGTCACTCTGTTCTTTCTGTTTTTGGGACGCAGTGTGTTGCCCAGAGTTGTTCCCCACTAGGTGTCGGTCCCTGTCCCCCAAGTCTTCTGAACTGAGGGAAATGCTGAGGTTACAGCAGGAGCAGCTGAATCAGCTGGCACAGAGCATTTCCCATCTACAGGTCTCTCAGCAGCAGCGTAGGTCCGCTGCTCGTGCTCCCATTATATGTAGGAGATGTCAGTAACTGGGTCACATTTTGGGCGGGGCACCTCCTGGCTCAGGTTCTGGCACAGGTGACATGGAAGTGTCCAAGCTCATGTCATCTTGTCCACATTCAAGTGTGAACATAGGGTGGGTGATGGTCTCGTGCTTGGTAAATACGGGGTCTATGGTACTCTTTTTCGCCAGAAATTTGAGCCTTGGGGCCTGGAGCGGCTTAAATCTTGTCATTGGCTACCGCTCACTGCTGCTAATGGCCTAGCCATCCCGTACATCGGCTATTTAGAGTTGGACCTAGAGCTGTGTGGTAAAGGGTTGCCCGCTTGTGGGGTTTTGGTGGTCAAGGACCCCCCTGGCAGTGGTTCCCTGCAGTTGACTGTTTTAGGGATGAATATTATCCGCAGGTGCTATGGGGAACACTTTGGACAGCATGGCTTAGCTTTGTTTGACCTGCCTGTGGTTGCTGAGGCCCCAGAACCTGTCGTGCAAGCCCTCCAGAAGTGCCATGAAGCTGGTGTCTCAGCTGAGCCGGGAGTCGGGAAGGTAGGGTTCCCCAGCAAGCAGGCGTGTCATATCCTGGGTGGTGTGTTAAAAAATCGTTGTGGCCACATGCTCAGACCAGTATTCTGGCACCACTGTGCTGTTTGAGTCGCCAGAGTCTGGCCTGCCTGCTGGGTTGCTGGCGTTTTCTGCCCTTGTGCCAGCTATATTCCTATTGTAAACGTAGGGTCGACTGATGTGCTGCTCTACCCCCCATGCCAATGTTGGAACCTTAGAGGAGGTGTGTGAGGAGGAATGTGGTGAGTTTACCTGATGGTGCCACCTGTGGTTGCCACCATATCTTCACAGTATGTGCCACCCCCCATGCAGAACCAAATAGCATCCTTGGACTTGGGTCGCACAGCAGCGCAGCGTAAGGTGAGAGCTCTTTAAAGTCAGTTTAGTTCCATCTTTTCTGCCCATGATGGGGACCTAGGTTGTACTGATCTTATTTCGCATGAGATTCCACTTCTCGATAATGTTCCTGTGCGGCAGCGCTATCGCCGAATCCCCCAGAGATCACCCCAGAGTATGAGATTGTTAAAAATCACATTAACCAACTGTTGGGGGCTAAGGTCATTAGGGAGAGTGGCAGTCCTTATGCCTCTCCTATTGTGCTGGTTAAAAAGAAGTCTGCGCATGTGCGTTGACTACAGGCTCCTTAATAGTAAAACTAGGAAGGATGCTTTCCCTTTGCCTCGAATTGATGAGTCTTTAGATGCCCTTACGGGGGCTCGTTGGTTTTCCACCATGGACCTGGCCAGTGGGTATAACCATGTCCCAGTGGTGGAGGCTGATCGTCCAAAGACAGCGTTTTGTACACCCTTTGGACTTTTTGAGTGGAATTGCATGCCCTTTGGGCTTTGTAATGACCCCAGCACTTTCCAGCGGTTTATGCAGCGGATTTTTGGCAACCATCAGTGTCAATCTCTGCTGCTCTACCTCGATGATCGTGTTCTCGTCTAGCGTCGAGCAACATTTGGAGAGATTGGGTGTGGTGCTGGACCGCTTACAGCATGAAGGGCTGAAGGTAAAACTCAGTAAGTGTGCATTTTTTCAACAGGAAGTGCGCTATTTGGGTCATGTCATTTCAGACCAAGGTGTCTGCCAGGTTTGCCAGCTATTACTGTCACTTTGTGGAGGGTTTTGCAAAGCTGGCTGCACCCTTGCACAAGCTGGTTGCAAAATTAGCAGGTCCTGAGTCCGTGCAGGTAGGCCGCACTGTTACCAGTCATTGGCCAGAGGCATGCTGCCGTAGCTTTGAGGCCTTAAAAGCCCGCCTGACCTCTGCACTGGTACTAGCATATGCCAACTTCAACCTCCCATTCATCCTAGAGGTGGATGCCAGCTATGGTGGACTTGGGGCAGTGTTGGCGCAGGAAGGTTAGACCTATAGCTTATGCCAGCCGTAGTCTGAGGCCTATAGAGTGCAATATGAATAATTATAGCTCCATGAAGTTGGAGGTTTTGGCGGTCAAGTGGGCTGAAAAGTTCAGGGAGTATCTGTTGGGTTGTAAATGTACTGTTTATACGGATAATAATCCACTGCTACCGAGCAGCGTTGGGCAGCCCAGCTCGCCTCTTTTGACTTTGAGCTCAAATACCGCCCAGGGTGAAGTAACAACAACGCTGATGCTCTGTCTCGTCAGCATCCCCCTGCAGCACCTGACCTCGGCAGTTTTAAAAACGGATGTATTGACCGAGGTTCACCAAGGGCATGGTCATCAAGGGGTTGAGAGGACTCTTGGACTGTTACGTCAGAGGTGTTACTGGCCAGGTATGTCTGCAGAGGTGGCGCAGTGCTGCCAAGCATGTGAGAGGTGTCAGGTGGCCAAGATAAGTCGACCCGCTGCTCGCAGCTTCATGGGCCACCTCTTGGCTTCTCATCCCAATGAGATCCTGGCCATCGACTTCACTGTTTTGGAGCCCAGTTATAATTGGATGGAAGACATCCTGGTAATGACTGATGTCCTCAGTAAATACACATGGGCTGTCCTTACCCGTGATCAGCGCGCTACCACAGTAGCTCAGGTTTTGGTCACTGAGTGGTTTTCAAAATTTGGTGTTCCAGCCCGCGTACACTCAGACCAGGGACGGAGCTCTCTTATTCAGCAGTTGTGTATTTTATATGGTTTAGAGAACGCCATACCATCCTTCAGGGAATGGGCAATGTGAACACTTCAATAGAACACTTCATAATATGCTGCGCACATTGCCTGTGTCCCGGAAGCGTGACTGGAGTTCCTGTCTTCCTCAGGTTTTGTATGTCTATAATACCACCCCGCACCAGACGACTGGTGAGTCACCTTTTCTGTTAATGTTTGGACAGGAGCCAAGGCTTCCAGTTGATTTTCTTCTGGTCAGAGTTCAGGATCCTGTTGGGGGTGAGGTCCACGAATGGGTCCAGGAACACCAAAGGCGCTTGCAGATGGCTTTTGAGGGAGCTTGTGAGCATTTGAAACTATGACCAGCATGTCAGAGATGCCCCACTGAGAGAGGGCCAATTGGTCTGGTTGCAAGACCTTGGTGTACGAGGTTGCCACAAGATCCAGGATCAGTGGGTCTCAGTTGTGTACCAGGTTGTAAGAGCACCAGGGAAAGGGGGATCGGTCTAAACCATTGCTTCTGGGTCGTAGCGGGTAGGCTGTCTGTAGCAGCTGCACTTCTCTGTCCCATTCAGCACTAACTCCGGTTTGTACATTTTATAGAGGCTCATTTGGGTGCCGCTTCCTGCATGTGGTGTCGTTTCACAGCCCCACAAGGTGCTCACCGGTTGTCTGCCACTCATTGTGTTGTTCAGATCTGCCTGACCGATAAGTCTTACCGTGGCTGTAGCTCCCTCCTCCAGTCATAAGCGACTAACCTCTGTTATTTATGCACTATGGCTAATGTAGCGGTGACGCGACCAACTCGACACCAACTTCTGCTTTGTTGCCTGCTTTTGCTGATGCTTTTACTGTTCGCTTCTCCGGCTGTGCTTCGCGTTGCTTTACTCCACTGTGTTCTGCTGTGGTTGCCGATTGCTGGGTTTTGGCTGCTGCTCACTGCTGCTTGGCTCTGCTGATTTGGTTCCCGCGGTGCCCTGCGTCTGACACCCGTCGGGGCACTGCTCTCCAACGATCGAGCTAGTTTGCTAGCTCAGGACTATTGGACCAAGGCTGATCCCCATACGGCGCCACGGCAGGCCACTGGTTTTAATGTGTTTGTATTTGCGTCTGTGATCGCAAGTGGCACTTATTTTAATGTAGTCCCATGTTATTTTCTTGTATTTTATAGTTTAGATTCATTTTCTTTTGTATTACAGTTGGCTATTAATTACCTTTCTTTCTTTTTGCAATATTAATTTTGACTCTCTTCTTCAGTTTATTGATTGATTGATATTTTTGTTTCTTTATTGTGTTGTGGCATTAACTTTGTTTTCTGGTTTTCCCTTGCAGGTGCTGAGCCTGCGGTGGTGGATTGGTGTTCCGGTGGTGGTGTTTTCCCTTTCCATGTCACATGCGCATGTGGTTTGTAATTAATTTAGTTTGTTTTACTTGCATTTTTTTTTTTGTGATCCGCCCCACTAGGTCTCAGCCCTGATTGTTTTTACAAGTCTCACTTGTGATTCCTTTTAACACTAGAATTTTAAGAACTAAATGTTCTGGCGTTGTTGGTAATTAGTTAAATAATCAATTCCATTTTGACATTATCTCTCGCTTGTATCGCCACAAAAGCACTGCTCGTCCACGACATCATCACTGACAGAGGTCTGGACTTTCTATGCTTGACTGAGACATGGCAAAACCTACAGGACTTCACTACTCTCACCCTAGCCACTACCCCAGGCTCCAGGAACCCTGCTTCACAGGGCGTGGTAGCGGGCTGGCAGTCATTCACAAAGCTGACTTCCATGTTCAGGCAATCCCCTCTCCCACTACAACCTCCTTCAAATGTCTGATTTTCTCAGTCTCCAGATCTCCTCAACTCCACTTTGTGCTGATCTACTCTGCTGATCTGCTCTTTGCCTGCATGGCCCCGGCTCCCTCTGACACCTCACCTGACTTCTTAGCAGTGAAGTGCAGTCAGGGGAGGCAGGTCATCATGGAAAGAAAAAAATCTAAAATGAAAAAATAAATTAAATGGTTATATCTATTCAGTAATGTGTCCTTTAAAGTTATTTTCCATGTAACTTCACCATTTTTAGATATTTTTTTTCAAAATCGCTGAATTTTTACATTTACCGTTCAAATACTATGAA
The DNA here is from genome assembly GCA_016785235.1 of Pseudorhombus dupliciocellatus. Classification (NCBI taxonomy): domain Eukaryota; kingdom Metazoa; phylum Chordata; class Actinopteri; order Pleuronectiformes; family Paralichthyidae; genus Pseudorhombus; species Pseudorhombus dupliciocellatus. Next base: position 1,806,113 of record JAFBJW010000312.1, read on the forward strand.
GAGACGTGCGGTGAGGCAGCAGCCGGCTGAGCCTCACCATGGATTGCGCAATGCAGTGAGACGGTATTGCTGTCGCTCTCTATGCCGCTATTAAATGTTTAAACACTTTTACTATATGAACAAAATTTCCATAGTTTAGCGGATGTATATTATATACAGTGGTTTTTAATCAACAACTGTATGTGTGTAACATGTTACTTGCAATGCTGAGCAATCATAAAACACCTGTGAAGAGGCACTGGGTGAGGCACGCAGTTCTCCTGCCTCATGCTAGGGGGCGCTGGTGATCCCAGAGATTCTTCTTACTACTCCACAGCGGCAGAATACTAGAATTCAGTGCCTCACCAGCCATGAGTAACTTCACCATTTTTAGATGTTTTTTTTCAAAATCGCTGAATTTTCACATTTACCGTTCAATGAAGAGAGACGTGCGGTGAGGCAGCAGCCGGCTGAGCCTCACCATGGATTGCGCAATGCAGTGAGACGGTATTGCTGTCGCTCTGTATGCCGCTATTAAATGTTTAAACACTTTTACTATATGAACAAAATTTCCATAGTTTAGCGGATGTATATTATATACAGTGGTTTTTAATCAACAACTGTATGTGTGTAACATGTTACTTGCAATGCTGAGCAATCATAAAACGCCTCCTGAGCCTCCTGCCTCATGCTAGGGGGCGCTGGTGATCCCAGGGATTCTTCTTACTACTCCGCAGCGGCAGAATACTAGAATTCAGTGCCTCACCAGCCATGAACCTCACCACACGTCACTGCTCCTTAGCCACCCACTACAATACTGCCTTATCCCTCAGCCTGGACTCCCTTGCTCCCCCAAAATGCCGCACTGTGTCCTTCACCTGCCCTGCTTAATGGTTCACCACCGACCTCAGAGCCATGAACGCCACTGGTCATCAGCAGGAGAGGCTTTACCAACGGACTGGCCTCGCTGTCCACCACCTGGCTTTCGCAGACCATGTGCAGTCCTACAAACTCATTCCATAGCCAAGACCTCCTATTACTCCATCCTCATTTCCTCTCAACAAAATAATCCCAGAATTCTATTCTCCTCCACCCTGCTGCTGCCTCCTACACTGTTGGCCCCAAACCTCTGCTCTAATTTAGTCAAGTTTTACCAGGCTGAAATCGACACTATTTACGACAAACTCCTCAACCCGCCCCCCCTTGTTTGCAAGACACCACTCTGCACGCCATCTGCAGCTCCCGTTCCCTCTCCTCTTTTGCCCCAGTGGATGCTTTGGTGTCCAGGCTGATCACCAGGGCTAAGGCCTCCACCTGTTCCCTGGACCCCTTGCCCATGACACTGGCTAAAGCCTGCCTTCCCATCCACTGTCCCTTCATCACTGATATCATCGACTCCTCTCTGTCTTCTGGAATGATCCTTCCTTTTTCAAAACTGCCTTCATCACTCCTATCCTGAATAAGCCTGTCTTGGACCCTGAGGAGCAAAACAACTTACAGCCAATCTCCAACCTTCCTTTCATCAGCAAAATCCTGGCGAGAGCAGTTGCTGCACAGCTCCACCAACATCTGTCTAACCATGAGCTCTACGAACCCCTTCAGTCAGCTTATAGAACACACCACAGCACTGAAACAGCCCTCATCAAGATCACCAACAACCTCCTTGCTGCTGACTACGGCCAGGTCAGCATTCTCATTCTCATTCATTCTCAGTCTCTGATTGACTGCCTGCTTTCGATAAATAACTGGCTGTCAACCAACTTACCCTTAAAAAAGCAAAAAGACAGAGCTCATGGTTGTGGCCCCCAAGGTACTGCTTGGGAAGGATGAAGACCTCCTCCATGTTGACGGCTGCTCCATCTCTCCATTTCCCCATGTCTGTAACCTGGGAGTCATCCTTGACTCCACCCTCATTTCAGCCCCATGTCAAGTCAGTCACCAAGTCTGCCTTTTACCATCTAAAAAATATGTCCCGACTCTGGCCATTACTCTCTGATGCCATGACCAAGAACCTCATGCATGCTTTCATCACCTCCTGGCTGGATTCTGCCCTCAAAACACACCTATTCACCAAAGCCTTTCCCTAAGTTTTAGTTCTTAGTTTTTTGTTTAGACCAGCTTCTTTCTTGTTTTTCCATCACCTCACAATTTTTCTGTAAAGCATCCTTGGGTTTTTAGAGAGGTGCTATATAAATTGAAATTTCATGCTAGGAGGGTTAGCTACAGCAGCTAGGGAGCACGAGGAGCAGTGCCAAGCAGCGTGACTCTTCGGTCTGGAATAAGCATGACTGACGTAGATGTCGTACATGTTCGCTGTAACATTACAGTTGTGAGGAACAGCAACACTAATCTTGGCACAGAAAAGCCCCAAAGACCACTTATGCAGAGCTTTCCTCTGTGTATTTTCTCAGAGGAAAAAAGGTCATTCTGCAGTTCCCAGTATGGAAGCTTTCCTTGCCTGCAGTATTCAGTTCAAGCAGAGGCTGCATACTGCTACCCATGCCGAATGTTTCGGGGATCCAGACCCACTGATGCAACTATCTGTATAACTGGTTTCCATGACTGGAAGCATGCAGTGGAAACTGGAAAGGGGCTGAACAAACATGCTGCCTCAAAAGAGCACTTGACTTGTGAGGCCATGTGGAGGGACAAAGACTCTCAGCAAATCTCAGCATTAGTTAACACCGACCAACTACAGCGCAATGATGTTGTGGAGTTCCTTGCTGTGTACCAACTGGTTTAGAGGTGGCCGCATTTAATGAAATTAATAAGGATGGATGTGTGCTATTTTTGTCTCTATTTGAGTTTTCATTAAGGAAAGATGCAGAATTAGCAACAATAGAAAAAACTATTCCTCGCAATGCAACATACACAAGTCATGACATTCAAAATGACTTAATAGATGTAATGAGTGCTTTAGTGAGAGGATATATAGGGGAAGAAGTTGGTGAATCATGGAACCAGAGACCCAACAGGGAGAGAAAACATCTCCATAGTTCTCCACTTCCTGAATAAACTGTGTGAGCCAACTGAGCGCCTCCTAACAGTAGCCACTGCTGACCAGGGAGATGCAGTTACATTGACTGCCACCATCATAGGAGAACTGACCACAGCTGGCCTGAGCCTTGAGAAAATCATCAGTCAGGTGTATGATGGTGCCTCTCTTACGTCAAGTAAACATGGAGGGATAGAGAGATACCATATGTCCACTATTTTAACCATCAGCTGCATTTGGTGGTCACACTGCAGTTGAAAAGGCCATGAAGGATTTCTTTACCTGTAAGCACATCCATGTCTTCGGACTGCAACATCTTGTGATGAAACAGAGTTACGTAGGATTTATTACAGTTGCATTAAGTCAGCATGTTGGGAAATGAAACATAATTGTGACTTGATGGAGGAACTCAATGCCCTGGATCCTGGGCAAGCCACATTCTTGGATGTCACCAAGGTGAAGCCTTTACTTGACCTGACCAAGACACCTGCTGTGGACTCTGAATTCAAGGTGGCTCACAGCTTCCTCAGGATACAAATGAAAGAGTCTTCTCCACTGGACACAGCTGCTGTATCTACCTCCTCGAGCACGAGACATGTTGACATCAGTACTTATGTTTCTCATAGAAGTGAAGTTGTATGGTGCTGCTTTCCTTAGCCTGGTATCTTGCTGGTTGTTGATATTTGTTAAATAAATTAACACAGCACCACACTACTGTTTTTGTTTGTTTTTAAAAAATATATTTTAGGATGAACTACTCCTTTTTAATGAGAGATGTGATCTGTCTATACTGTAAGAGTGGCCACAGAGCCGCTGTTCTGCCTGAGGCAGATAAAATTTAAAAAATGGTTGAAAAAAAGGATCCCCCCTGAAAAAATGCAATGCCCCCCCCCTCAAATTTGTTTCTACATCTGGGTCTGCCCACATGTTTTGGACACTTCATATAGACCTCTGACTCATCCCTGACTTGTCTCTTTGACATTTGACTTGTCCCTCACTGACCTGTCTCCCCATTAAACCAATAGTGTGCAAGTTATTGAGATAATCTGTGTTGTTGCTCATCAGAACATTCGAGAATGTGATGTTCTTCAGGATGATGACAGGTTAAATGTGTGTGTGTGTGAACTCCTCAGGGGAGTGTATCCAAGGTGTTCATCAGGAATGAACCTTGAGGGTTGTAGACATATCCCACAATCCTCTGGAAGAAAGAATCACTTTCATAAGAGAAATGCAAATTACATTCTCTCTCTCTCACACACACACACACACACACCAACAATATATCATTCATGTGCACACTGTCAATCACTCGTCTCCATGTCTCCTTTTGTAACCATGTTCTCTCCCGTCCTCCACATGTGCACATGCTCAGTGTATGGAGCATGTATGCAGCATGTATGGAGTGTGCATGGACGCTGCGCGCGTGCACATCACATGCAGGAACCTGCAGGTACAGTGGAGCGAAGCTAATCTCCCAGAGCTTTACTGCTCAGCTTTATTATAGCTCCCATCTGAGGAATGTCTTTGATTCATCACCTGAGATGTTGCACAACTTACTCAGCAGCTCGGAGACAAACTGTGACTGTACAGAGTTCACACACACACACACACACACGCACACACACAGGAATGAGCTCTCACAGAGGCAGCTTTGTTCTGTGGGGAGCGTGTGAATCAGACGTAATAGAAATGTGATTTTATGATTTGACAGTTTGTCCCTGTACACACACACACACACACACACACACACATAGGCAGCTGCTGGATGCCGTGCATGCTTCACCTGCACCAGAGGGACCTACGGTGTGCAGGGTGTGTTCCCCATGGTGGACGACACGCGCCCAACTGTGACCAGTGTCAAGAAAATCCCAGGATCATATTTCAGCTGAGTCAAATCCTGAGGGGGCAGGGGGATTGGACCAAGTGGAACTGTATCACACACACGCACGCACACACACACACACACACACACACACACACACACACACACACACACACACACACAACGGATGCCCAATGGTCTCATGCCTTATATGGCATTTCCTGTGACATACTGCTCTGATACACGTGAGAGTTTTAAAACTGTTTCACCCGAGGCCAGATCAGGTTTCATACGCTGAGGGGCGGGGCTTCTTTGTAACAGCTGCTGCACACCAAGTGTTTCTCTGGAAAACCGATAAGGAGATGGGAAGAAAGTAAGAACAGAGGGAGGGAGGAGGGAAAGCATTGAGTTGCAAAAAAAAGGAGGAGGAGAAAAAAGAGAAGAGCAGATAAAGAAAGTATGGTTATATCAGGAAAGGACAGAGGACAGAGGGAGACAGGGCAGAAAGGACAAAGAGAAATATAGAGATGAGGTGTGTTGGAGTTATGGAAGGAGGAGGGGGAGGGGTCTGTGAACGGACTGGCGGTCAGGAGGTCAAAGGCTGTAGATGGCAGCACTGACAGGTTTACAGGAGCAGCAGGAAGTCATCAACTCTCCCATCAGGCACTTGGTTTTACACGAGAGGACGTGGATGCCGTCACATTCCATAAAGACGTTCACAGGACAGTGTCCATCAAAGGACATTGAAAACTGTCATACTGAAATCATTTCACGACTAATTTAAGCTCGCTCCACGTGCTAACAGCTAGCATGGAAGTGTTAGGCCACAAGGGGGCGATTCACACAACTGAGCTCCAGGTCGTGATGATATGCATCAGAACCTCCGACGGTGTGGTCTCGTGTGAGTGTAGAACTTTGACCTATTGTTCATTGTTCTCTTCTGGGTGTTTGTTGTGGTGTTTTTTTTTTTTTTTTTTTTTTTTTTATTGTGTTTTTGTCTATGAAGCAAATTCAGTGAATGATTTACGTGGCTGCAGTTCTCCACCGAGGACGCATCCATCGCGGTGCACGTGTCCAAAAGAACTGGGTTTGCATCACATGCACAGGAGACCAGTGGACACATGAACATCTGAGACACAACGAAATACACAAAGGACACAAACACACAACGTCCCTCATAGACTAGATGACAAAAATATATTTATCCATCTACATTTATTTATGAAGAACTGGAGACTGAGGTTTTATTAGGAGCAGTTCAGGGTGATTATAAAGACGATGGGGGGCAATCAAATAGAGAGAGAGAGAGAGAGGCAAAAGACTCAGCATGGAGGATTCATGGTGTCCAGCTGATGTGTGTGTGTGTGTGTAACAGGACAGATATAAGTTGACATTATGGAGCATACTCTTCACACACACACACACACACACACACACACACACACAAAGGAAGAGACACAGTTGTGTGTGAGGCTGACTGATCAGGAACAAAAGAAGTCAGTGGTGGTGTTTCATGGATCTGCCATGGCTTTGATTTGCCCCCACTGACCCCCTGTGTGTGTGTGTGTGTGTGTGCGTGTGTGTTACACGCACACAGGAAGAAGATGGTTATTTCAACCATGTGTTAGAGTGATGGGAGAGCGGAAGCCTCTCGTCAGGACTGATAACGGTGCAGGAACACATCAGCAACTCCAAGTCCTAAAGGTCAAAGGTTGAGTTATGGATATGTAGAAATGTGTGGGTCCAGAATCAAACACCCGTCTCCCGTCCCAGCATGCATCACGTAAAAGCTGAAGACTGCAGCTGCTGTTTCTTCTTCTCTGGTTTAATGCTGGTCCAAGGCTCCTCTCTGGAAGTTTCCTGTGGTTGGAGAAGAAGAAGAAAAAGAGTTTTCCTGGTTAACCTGTGGTGGAACTCCACACGTTTGTTCAGGGATCCACAGTCAGGACGCGACTGAAACCAGGACCAAGCTTGTCCTGAACCTGTTCTCCTCACCCAAGGGGCCACAACCTGAACCTGCTCCACTTCTAAAAACTCCCTAAGGCGCCAGCTGTCGCTCCGAGCTCTAATCTGCAGCCATCCTCTTCATCATCATTCATCGAGGAGAAATGTTCCTCTTGGATTAGCTGGGATGAGATGTGCTGGTATCTCAAATCAAATCTCCCACAATGCATTTCTCCCTGTGAGTGAATGGAGGGTGCGGATCTACAGCTCCTCATTCATCAACTGTACTTAGATAAATAAAGATTAGATCAGCGGAACCTCCCTCTGGCTCTACAATAGTTCCACTGTTAATGTTTTACACTGTTAAATAATACCACCACGCGTGTGTGCGTGTGTGCGTGTGTGTCACCTTCCAGGACTCAGTAATGAGCCACCATCTTCAGGATCCTGCTGCTCCTTCACCTGAATAGATAAAACATAATGAAAGAGCTGGACCCAGTTTCAGTTTGTCATTATGAAACATGAATGTAAGACATCTGGGTGATGACATGACAGCAGTGACTTCCCGAACTCCCGTCAAATATGAACTGAAGGATGAGCGCGACAGCAACTGTCATCAGTCAGGTGGGAACCGGCTCACCTGGCAATGTTCCACTGCTGTACGTGCACAACCCCCCCCCCCCCCCCCCCCCCCCCCCGGCTCCTTGACGAGGAGGAGACATGCCCTCCAGCCAACACGCAGGTTCAGACACATACATACACACATATATTTATATACCTTCATCGTATATGTAAGTGTGATTTATGAGAGTGCTGCCTGAAGCCAAAGCACACTCAGCGAACCACACACACACGTGCTCTGACTGAAATTAAATAATATAAAGTCCTCAGTACGTGTAAAACCAAAAACACCAAACTAAATGCTAAATTCTAAATGTAGTTCAAACCTTCTTCACTTTGAGGCACTGGAGGGATTTGAACCCAGGAACTCCTGTTCACTGGACAGGCATTTTAAACCAGACTGCAATAAACTGAAGTCTGTGGATTCTGTGGAACTTTTGACTCTTTTCCCGACCTCAACCTGAGACGGAGTTTCACAACAGAAGAAAATTTAAAAAAAAAGTCTTATCATCATCATCATCATCATCATCATCATCTGTTGCCATGGAAACCATCCAAATCAGGCGGTGGTGTGTAATCGTCCTCCAGAGGCACGCTGTGTAATTCTGGCCTCAACCAGATGAAAGTTGAGAATCGTGAAACATGCACAGTGAAATCTTCTGTATTCAGGACTCACATGTCTCACAAGTCATGTGATCGCCCCTGGTGGCCAGCGCAGCCTCAGTCTGCTCCACCTCAGGTGACAGAAGGACGGATGTGTGTGTGTGACACGTGTTGGTGGACGTGTGAACAGCAGTGGGGGGTCAGCAGAGGGAGGTCACCGCTCATTCAGGGATTTAAAGAAACGGAGCTTGTCTTGTGTATTTTGTCTCCTGTCTTCTGTCCTCACCGGCTGAAACTTGAACTTGACTGTTTTCCTTCTCAGCTGGACCGTCAACATGTCAGAACCTCAACCCCCCCACCCCTGCCTCTGAACTTCACACCTCACCTGTGCCCCAGGCTCATCTCAGAAGTTGACCTCTGACCTTGTGGCTCATTCCTCTTTGGTCTCTTCTCAACACGTGAACTTTTACTTCACCTATAGGGAGATCCTGGAGACACAAATCTCTGATCTACGTTTTCCCATCGACACATTCGGCCATGATGAATGAGACAGGGACAGGGGACGTAGAGACAGAAGTCCCCACCACCACAGCATGGACCTCCACACACCCCACCTCTGACATGGTGACACTTTCAAAAATAAAAGTCACAGAAGATGTCAGAGAGAAAACACACACTGGGTTATTCACAGTAGGTCACACACACACACACACAGTTGGGATCATGTTTAGGCCATGGGGCCATGTGAGCACATGGAGTAAAATCATCACTCGCACACAAACACTAAGGATGGAGGAAAAGGAAGAAGTCCAAAACAAAAACCAAAAATATAGAAAACATCTATTTAAATTTATTACAATCAGTCGACCGAGAACTGGAGCAAACATTTTAAAAACAGACTTGTGTTTAAGACAAATCATTTAGAGGTAATACACCATTTATCTGTGTGTGTTGCTGTGAACATGTGACAGCATGTGTCAGTGTGCTGCTGAGAACATACCAGAGGTATTCTGTGTGTGGTGTAACTTTACAAGGACACACACACAGTAAGGGAGGGGGAGAAGGGGGTGGGGTTGTAAACAAGGTAAAAGTTAAACTTAAATGTTAAACTTTTACCTTGTTTACAACATTGGCTGCAGTTTCTCCACTCTGACCTCTGACCTAAACTTCTTCTTTGGTCGCAGCTTCTGTCAGCACATTAATCATGAGCATGGTATGGGGTGTGTGTGTGAGTCGGGGGGAGGGGGCATTTCTAGGAAAACTGTGTGCCATGTGAGGTCCAAGTCACACCGCTGCAACCTGAACACCCCCCGCCCCGCCCCCTCTCCACACACACACACTTAACTATTGCAGTTTGTTTGAATGATTGTCCTCTACCAAATTTTCAGGGGTCAGGCTGCTGATCATTTCAGTGTGTGTGTGGTGCACGTGGTGTGAAGATGGACACACACACACACACATTTGTGAATGAAAGACTTTCTTTCTCCCTCTCGCAGATGTATTCCTGGCCGGATGCCAGAATGTGCTCAGTGGCGGGAAAACACACACACACGCTACAAAAAGTGACACTGTAAATTAAAGCACCAGCAGTTCATGTTTTTTCTTTATTTATTTATATTAACATCACGATGACATCAGACCAGAGTGGAAACGTCACATCAGATTTTATTAATATTTATTTCCTCTTCCTGCATCGTGTTACAGTCAGACTGACGTCTGCTGCTCCATCAGAAGCCAATTTGTTTTTGTGCCTTACAGACTCTGTGACTGTGTCATTTTTTACAGTGTTTTGGCCACACACTCCCAGCTGCTGCTCGGCCCCTCCCACCTCAGCTCCTGATTTGCCACTGAGCTTTGGCGGGCTTCTCCTCGTGACAGCGGCTCGCAGTCAGCCGGGAACAAAAGTTCATCAGGGTGGTTGCCCCCAGCGACGCATCGCCGGATGCAACCTGCTCCGTAAACAGGCAGAGGCCAAAATACTGGAGCCTGGCAGCAGCTGCAGGAGGAGGAGAACACACTCAGTTGATTCCACGTTCAGAAATGAACCTGCATAAAGAGCTTGAGTCGTTATTCCCACAGAAACATGTGCAATCTGTTATTTATCAGACTGGAAATAAAAAATAAAAAATTAAATAATGTCTCTTTGTGGTGTTGCTTGTGTCACGCTAGCACTCACTGTCACTGCTAATTAACGCAAATAAAAAGTAATAATAATTTCTGACTGACACTCAGATCAAAGTGAACAAGCATCTGAAGCCAAAACACGAGGAGTTTAATGTAAATCAGGGGATGCTGACTGTCATGGTAGCGTTAGCAACTACACGAAGTGAAAGTTAAGAGTGTGGAAGTTTTCCATTTGATGTCTTCTGTACTTTTGATAGCATCAGATCACGATGCTAACATCTCTCTCTCTCCGCTAACGCTAGCATCTGCATGCTGTCATGATTAGCTGCTTTGTTTGTGCTTTAATTAGCTTCATTTAGCACGAACATGGCGTCGTTCTGGTTGATGAACTAATGTTAAATAAGTAAAACGTCAGAAAATCAAACCAAAGCAACTCGACTCCGGTGTCACCAAGGTCATCCCCGCCCACCGTCCCGTCACTTAAAGTGCAGCGTCATGATGTGAGCAGGTCAGTCGAGATGCACATCACAGAATCCAATTCCACGTCTATAAATAGCGTGACCCAGAACCATCAGATACCACAGGATGCTGTCGAACATCACACGGCTCCGGAGGTTCAGGTCAGGATGGAGGCCTGACGATCTGAGGACTTATTCCACCTATTTAACCTAAAGGTACTGAACACGAGTCAGGATGTAGTACTATAGTGCCACAGAATCATATAAGCTTTATTCTATAGTACTATAGTACTTGAGGAACTTGAGTTTTCCTCTGAGTGATTGAAATCAAGCCAGCAGCTAGACGGGGCCAAAGGTCATGATGCTCGTCCACTGAATGGAGAGAAGAAGAAAAGAGAAGAAGAGGAGGAACAAAAGTGTCGGATCAGAGTGAGCAAACAGGGAGGTGAATCCTGGCAGAGTCTGGAACAGAATGACGTCTGTTTACTGGACAAGCAGAGGGTTGTGTTGGGTCAAGGGGGGGCAGAGACCCCACAAAAGTGACCCACTGAGGACCTCCAGTGGTGAGATGGGATCTCTCTCTCTATAAAAGCTGTGAGCTGCTGTTACCCCCTGGTGGCACTGAGAGGAACCACAGCTGGTGCAACACCAGTGCAACAACAGATTAGTGCAGAGTCACCGAGAGAGAGTGGGTCAGCGTGAGTCACCGCTGATCAGCCTGAATGAGAGAGAGAGAGAGAGAGAGAGAGAGAGAGAGAGAGAGAGAGAGAGAGAGAGAGAGAGAGAGAGATGATGTCTGATGACCACAGACAGCAGGTGATGCAAAGAAAGAATAAAGGATGAAAGAGGAGAAAGACAAGTGATAACAGTCTGAGTCACTGAGGCGATGGGGGGGGTCATTAGTCCATTTATATTTTATCAGCTCTTCCTGTTGTTGCTCTTCATCACTACAGTTCTAATCATTATTGTTTCCATCAAGTCAAGAAAATGTGTTCATGGTAGATATACGTATGATGACTCATCAGTATTAATGTGCACGTGCATCTCCGTGGTGGGAGAGAGTTTTTTCTGTGGATTAAAAAGTCTGTAGTTTTCTCATCTACAGTGAAATCTGTAAACGTCAGCACTCAAATAAGCTACAGATGTATAGATAAGGTAAAGAACACGATCATGAGTAAATAAAACTTAATCATGTGACCTTAAAAGTTTTAAACTGTCTGTGCTTGGCTTAAAAAATTAAAGAGTGAGCGTGACTCAGCAGCACGACGAGCCTGAAGAGATGACACATGACAACAGAGGGAACAGATTACCGCTCTGTGTGTGCCTGGGCCCCGCCCCGGGTTAAATTACACCGTGAGGATGATGGGTAATCACTGGGGGATGCTCACCCACATGACAGCATTTACAGGAAGAGAGGAAAGATAAAAACAAACAACCATAACTGGTTTATTCTAAAAATAAAACAAAGCGAGTGTCCGATGATTCAGAGATATGGCTTCAGTAGAAGTATCAGCAGTACTTGGATGACTGCTGCAGAAAGTACTTAATGTCTTTACTCACTGAACAGACCTGAGTAAAAGTACCTCCACCACACAAAAGGAAAACAAGATGAAACCGGATTTTATTCCAGTCATGATGTCACTCTGATCTTTGACCCCTGCCCACTGGAATCTTATCAGTAAGACCTTGAGCCCAGGTGACCACTGGTCAACATCCAGACGACCTCCAACCTCTCCAATCTAATCAGTGGGTCCGAGGGAATGTTTGTAGACCAGATGGATCTTCAGATGTTTCACGAGATGACAGTAACGTTTGACCTCTGCACCACATGTTAATCACTTCATCCTTGAGTCCTGAATATTTGAAATGTGAGTGGACCCCTCTATGACGGTCACGGCTGCAGAGGCATCACAACAAAAATAGTAAAACGTCTAAGCACTGCCTTTAAATGTTCCCCTTCAAATAAAGCACAGGAAGCAGGAAAAGTAATGAGTGCACAGAGAAGGAAACCACCAGCAGTGATGAATCAGTTGTAATTATTATTATTGTTGTTGATCCCACACTGAACGAGAAAAGATGGAGAACAGAGCACGTCTACATTCTGTTGTTTGGTCGTTTAGTCCGTCGTCCAATCAGGCTCCAGATCCTCAAAAGCCAGAAAGTTCAGCTTCCTCCGTTAAAGCTTTTCTACAAAAACACCATTGATCATCGAATCAATAAAAATACAATCAGGATATGTTCACATACACTTTATATTTAGATTTGGGGCTTTCCCAGGAATGAAGCGTAGGACACGTGCACACGGAGCTGAGGGTTCGACCGGTCGATCACATGATTATCAGGAGCTGTCAGCTGATCACAAGGCAACTTTCATCTCAACAAAATAAAACACAGGAAGAAGCTGCAAGGAAAAAAAAATAATAATATGAAATACACAGAAATGTTGTGAGGTCAGACCAGGACCAGGGACTGGACTCCACGTCCCAGCATGCAGCTGGTCTCTGCCAGGGGTCACGGAGGTCAAACTGAACACTTTGTTGTTTAATATATATTTGACCACCAGGTGTCTCTGCTGACCCCTGTCATGACCACCGCAGCTTCATGGGAGGGGCCCTGCTCTCCAGTCCTCAACACGAAGACGCTCCACGTGTAACTTTGAGAGGCAGCGACAACAGAAGACGATGACCCGCTGCTCGTCTGTGACCTGAATCCCTCACTGGTTGTTTGTCACCGAGAGGAGGATTAAATCAACGGTCCAGATTATTATTATTATTATTATTATATTATACCTGTGAACTGGGAGGAGGCAGAGTCTGACTTTGGAACAGGACCCAGATAGAACCAGCTACTGGAGCCTAACCAAGAGCCTCAGGTGGTCTGCAGGGACACACGGGGACAGCTGAAGCGGACAACTCTAAAACTAAACCATGTTGATGGGAGTGAGAGACTCTCCTGTTATCTAGTTGGACATTAATAACAAAGAGAACTCAAATAAATGAACCCCAACCATTAACTTGTGTTAATCTGAGTGGAGTTAACTTTAGTTGAACCTGAACGTGGCTGCACTGTACCTGTAATCTGTAGTCTGGAGATAATCCCCCCTCTCCAACAACATCATTGTTGCCTCTGAAAGTTGTCAACCGACGGATCGTCCCCTCCTTTCGTTCATCACTCGTCGTCCCAGAGCAAAACGTCCTCCACTCACACAGGGAGGAAACGAACAAGTTCAAGTTTCAGTTCAGACACCGAACACGCCCCCCTCCCCCAGCTCCTTCTGTTCTGGTTTATTTATTTACACTCTGCAGACACAGGAAGAGGAGTTTAATTCAGGGAGAGTCTGGTTCTATGTTCAACTCTTTGAGATGTCCGGACCCACTGAAACAATCTACGACTAATTAAAGCAAAAAAAAAAAAAACCCTCGTCAACCACCTGACACAGCAGAGCTACGAGAAACCCCAAAACCCCACCCTCCCGCTGAGAGGAGCAGGAGGAGGCACAAGGCAAATCAAACGCAAATCAACAGCTTCATGTTGGGCCAATTAACAAGCCACAGAGCGATCACCTGACCCAGAGGCGAGCTCTAACTAAAACAAGCAGCTCTTTAGTGAGACTGGGTCCAACAAAAACTATATGCACAATCAAAAAGCAGAAAAAAAGCAGAACGACGGTTGCTACAGCAACAGGAAAATGCTTTAAAACTGAAATCTAAAGTCCTAAAGGAAGAAAATAAAACAGGACACATATCAAGTACCAGCGTGAGTCAGCGTCTCAAAGTCTCTGCTCAGGCCCTCGGGCCTCTAGGGGACGCTGCACCCATCACACGTAACTCTGACCCCCTCCCCAGCCTCATTTGTGATTGGTCGGGGCAGGCAGAAGAGGGGCGGAGCGATCGTTGGTGATGGTCCTTTTGAGTTTTACTCCTCTCATGAGGGTCAGCATGTCTTGTCCTCCTCCCCCGCCGTCCTGGGTCGACTGCTGCGGGTTCTGATCCTGGTTACAGGGTGGAGGGAGCTCAGGCTGCTGGTGAGTGCTGTGACCTGGCCAGGAGGGGTCTCCCTGGGCTGTGGAGGGCTGGAGCTGGGCCTGGTGCAGCTGCTGGAACAGCTTCTGCTGCTGATACTGATTCTGCTGCTGCTGCTGAAACTGAAGCTGATACTGATCCTGCTGCTGCTGAAGCTGAAGCTGCTGAAGCTGGTATTGATCCTGCTGCTGATAATATTGCTGCTGCTGAACCCGGAGTTGTTGTTGTTGAGGGTGCGGATGCTGTGGCTGCTGCTGTCTGGTGCCGGCGCCCTCTGCTGGCAGGGAAGGTACAGTGGGAACCGGCACTGGAATGGGCATCTGGCCTGGGACCAGCTGGTAGTATGGGGAGGAGGAGGAGGGGGGTAAGGCGCTGAGGCTCTGCGTGGACATGCAGAGTTTGCTGCGACCTAAAACTCCTGCTCCCCCAGCAGGGGGCGCCGTGAATACATTCTCCTCGCTCCCACCGTTCCCTCCGACGGCCTTCGGGGGGACCTGCGGCGTGCTGATGGGGATGGGCACCCCCCCGCTGATCGTTCCCCGGCGATACGCCGGCTTGGACGACGGCTTGCGTCTGATGGTGGCCGTGTGGGACGGCAGTTGGCGGACAGACCCGCCTATCAACTCGGGCTCGGCCAACAGGCTGACGGTGGAGGCGGGCCGTTTGGACTGGGCAAACTTCCTGTACTGTAAACTGAGGTCAGAGTTCCTCGGGATGGTTGAGGACTTGTCAAAGTCTGACTGGATGTTTCCATGGGACAGGTGATGTAGGGAGATGGAGTCAGCGTCCCCGTGGAGAGAGACACACTCGTAGTCGACTGCAGAGAGAGGGACAGATGAGGACGTCAGTCAAACCGGACTCATCGTGATGACAAAGTGTTAACAGCTCGTCTGACGGACGGCAGCTGGGACACGTTATTACATCCATGACTCGGTGTCTGTTTGACATGCAACTCAATGACTCCACAGCCACGTACGAATAACACAAATAAAAACACACGTGACATAAAAGTGCAACTGTCTGATGAATAAAAAGGTCACAGACATTGGTCCTTCCATAGTTCTGAGGGCATTTATGGACCTAATCCCCCCCCCCCTCCTCTGTCCTCCTGACGCTCATTTTAACGACTGACCTCAGAACCTGTTCCCAACTGGTGAAACGTTTGTCCCCAGGTCTGATAA
The DNA here is from genome assembly GCA_016785235.1 of Pseudorhombus dupliciocellatus. NCBI lineage: Eukaryota > Metazoa > Chordata > Actinopteri > Pleuronectiformes > Paralichthyidae > Pseudorhombus > Pseudorhombus dupliciocellatus. The sequence continues at coordinate 1,821,862 of JAFBJW010000312.1, forward strand.
CTCCTACGAACAATTCAGACATCCACAACAACTGAGAGAAGACAGTGAGTCAGGGACGTAACGCAGTGTTTCTGTGATGAGAGTATGAACAGAAGGCTCTCGCCTCTTCTGAGCATGGGTAAGAAAAGATCATCCTTCATGCTTTGGCTTCTATTTCAAACTAGTGTTTATCTTAATGAGGCTCTCATTGGTCTGTGCAGTTTCAGCCTCTAAGGATTAAAGAGGGGGGAACTTCGCTGCATGCAGAGGGGAGGACGTGCAATTACACCGGAGCAGGCAGGGAGGGCACAGACAGGTGAAGGGACAGGGAGACAGAGACCTACCATAGAGGGGAGGGTCTCTCTTTACAGCTGGAAGACAAGGAAGGAAGTTTAACCGAGAAAACCAGAGAGGAGCTGACACACACAGAAGAAAACTGCTGATAACTTCAGACGGCAGAGTTCAGCTTCACCCAGACCAACAAATAAAACAGCCGGTCCACCGGGACCACAGCTCCCTCTGGTGGTCTGGAGCTCTCTTATTTCCATCTCATAATAGTTTTTTTTAAGGTTGGTGTGAAAGGAGAGGGCCCATTGCTTTTTTGTTTTTTTACTGAATAGACATGAATACATTAACATGTTTAATGTGTATTTAATGAGAGTGTGTGTGTGTGTACTCACTGTGTGAGTGGATGGTGTCCTCTGAGCAGGACGGGGTGGTGGTCTGAGTGCTGTAGCCGCTGGAGCAGTGCAGAGAGTCCCGGCTGCTTCTCGGGGCATCCGTATTCAACGCACCCAGAGTCAAGGCCAGCTGATCACGGGCCGAATAAGACTGAGAGGACGAGGAGAGGAGTGACAACAACCAGGAGATGAGACCAGAGGACAAAGGAACCAAGGAGAGGAAAGAAGATGAATAGAAACAAGGGGAGAGGAGAGGTTTTCTTCTTCTCTGGTCTGCTGCTGCCCTCCAGTGGCTGCTGTGTTCATTTTGGTATTTAAGTATTTTCTCTCATTCAAAACAAACACAGAAGAAGAAGAGAAGAGCGTCAGCAGCTGTGTGTGTGTTACCTTCCCAGACGCAGACATGGCTCGTGCCCTCTCTCCGTGATGAGCGTAGAAGTTGTGGGGTGGAGCGAGCAGCCCGTTCTCCGGCCCTCTGCCCCCCCCAGCAGCCAACTGGTTGTTGGATCCCATTGAGTCCTGTGACAATGGACCAGTCAGGGAATCAGGTACAAACAGGCTAACCAATGTAAATACACAAACATTTCACTGAGCATTAATTCAAACAGTTAAAGGTTGTAAATAGACTAAATGTTTCCTCCTGAAGTGAAAGTGTGGATCCAAAGTTAAGATCTATTTTTCTAAATCTAAGGAAGGCTGACATCTCTATTCTTCCTCTCGTCAATGAAACACATTGAAAGACCAAAAACCACATTGTCGGACTGAAGACAGAGTGAGGGACAGATAAACAGATAATATCACTCACAGTCACATTTCACATTTCAACAACAACAACATCAATGGAGAGTTCCTGGATCTGGTGAATTATTTCTTTAAACTCTTGCAAATAAACATTCAGCAATCACAAGACCACTGACAGGACGCCACGACACCAACACTTCACCCTGCCCAGAGGGGAGCAGGGAGCGACGTGACGAGGCGTCTGACACTGACGGGCTGGGAGGGGACCATCACACCAACACAAACAGGAAGTAGAATGCAGTGAAGAGGTAAAAGAAGACAAATATGATCACTGTAGATGAATGAAATTTGACAACACGGGATGAAACTGGTGCTGGATTAGAAATGTGGTTCAAACTCAGATGTTTGGAGTGGATGTTATAAAATAAAATGACTTCTGGTGTGAGCCGGGGAAAAACACTCGAGATAAGGAGAAGTGGAGGAAGACTCGAACACAACACAGGACGGTGCTCCGGGTTGGGGGTGGGGTTTAATAAGATGTAGTTTTTTCTCACTGTGGTCATATCCCTGCGACTAACGCGGCTCAGCGAGGGCCAAGGGCCAAGGCCAGCAGCGTAACCATAGCAACCACGGCTGCCCTGACGGCCCAGGTGAGAAGGGGAGTTCCCTTCGCTGAGGGAGCGCCCGCTTTCATCGCAGCCGATCCGCAGATAGGGGGAGGAGCAGCGCTACACACAGGAGAGGGTTAGAGCAGTGTGTGTGTGTGTGAACGCTTCTTTTAAAATCCTCTCTCCACTGGAACTAGGCCCCACCCAAGAGACAAAGCTAAGCAATCTAAGCGTGTGGTGTCCGTATACTTTAGGCCACATGTTGCATGTTAGTTAAATATTTGCTGTTGTTGTGATCATGTGACCTTCATACCTCTACAAAGAAGTCAAGAAAGGTTAAAGGTCATCTTTGAGATCCTCACAGGTTCAGATACTGAGCTGTAGATATTCTGTGTGCGTGTGTGTGTTACCTGGATGTGTACTCCATCCACAGCGCAGCTGATGGAGTCTAGAGAGGGAACGTGTCTCACAGATCCAGACGTGTAGTTACTGTAAACACACAGGTCAGGTACTTCATCAGGGACTGTTAAGATATTAAACTCATCACGATAGAATAGTATTTTATGACTTCAGTGTTTGTGTTTGTCTTTCAGCCAGCTCTTCTGTCACATGTGAAGAACAACACAACAGAAAACTGAAGCGCAGGAGCCTGTGTTCTAAACGATAATAAACAACCTAAGTCCTATCTATGGCCTCTATCTCTGCGTGTGTGTTACCTGCTGATGCTGCTCTTCCTGGACATGGTGCTGCTCGGAGATGCGGGCGGCGTCTGATAGGTGTAGTTGAAATCAGAACATTTCAAGTCTGAAATGACCTGTAAAAAAAGCAACAACTCCGGTCAGAATTTTGAGAGGAGGGGTCAGAGGTCCCAGACACATCAGGCAGGTGTGTGTGTGTATATACCTGCTCGCTGGCTGGAGGAAGTTTATTGGGCTCAGCTGTCAGATTGATCAGATCTCCCAGGATAGTCTGCAGGTGGGTCACCTCCCCCAGCATGTTGATCTCATGGTCCTAAACACACACACACACAGACAGACAGACAGACAGATTAGCTGCCTCACGTCTGTATCGGTGGATTTGAATCAACACACACACACACCAGGACAGGTTTCAGCATGGTGACGAAGCTGCAGTAGCGAGCTCGTTCCTCGATCAGTGCCCTGCACACAGCTCGCTTCTCTGTTTCCTCCAGGACGGCGTATCGCACGTTGACGTCCTGCAGTGCACTGTCCAGCTGTCCCCGCGCCTCGTCCTTCCCTACGGAGACAAACCAGAGGAACCGAGAGGACACAGGCTAAAGTGAAAACCAGAAACGTATCACATCCCTGAGGGTCGAGGAAGCGAGCTCACGCTGATTCAATTCAATTAACGCTGGCTGTTATTGTTCTGATGAAAATGTATTAAATGAAATATACAAACATGTAATAAACAGTTCAGGCTTCATCAGTGACACAGGCGACTCTGGGTTTTCACCAGCAGGGGTCAGAAGAACACTGGGTTTCACAGCAGCCTCTCTGTCCATAGCTCCTGTATTTATTCTTATTAATAATCTGGAGCCAGTCAAACTACGAGAGACGTGAGAGCAGAAGAAGATGTCTGAATTTCAGACAGATGAGACATGTTTCCGTCTCCGCTCTGATTTACTACATTGTGTTCTGGACTCGTGTGCAGTCCTGGAACCAGTCCACCGCTCCACAAACCTCTAGACCTGCTCAACACGACACTTCTGGTTTGTGGAGGGAGGAGATGTTGCGGCTCCTTCCTCCCAAATCTAAAACAGGACTCACGACTCCAGCGTTCAGATATTTATGAGCGACTGTGACCAGAAGAGATCCCAACATTAGTGGGACGAACATCAGATATATATTATGCTGAACACATCCAGTGAGGTCACCGAATCCTGCGTGTTCATGCAGGTCTCACACTGACAATATAACTCAGGGTTTCCACAGGTTTCAACGAGCCTGAAAGAGTTCAATGACGAGGCGGATTTACTCATTTGTTCCTGGAACATTTTCATCTGATTGGCTGAAGGTCTCTGCAGGCGTGAGCAGGTAAACCGAAGGACCAGACACAGCAGATCCCTGACACTCTGAACGTCAGGAGCCGGACTGTCTAACCGCCGAGCGATCCTGTCGTAACACACACACACACACACACACACACACGTCATGAAGCTCAACCCAAACACAGCCGGGTCTCTCAGGTGAGTGGGAGCTCAGGGAGGACAGAGGGAACAGAGGCTCAGTGTCGGCCCGGGTGGAAACACACAGACTGTTGCTACAGAAAACAGAGTCTGAGGCTCTGGGGTGAAACAGTTCAGAGCTGGAAAACCTTCTCTCACTGCCACCACGACCATCTCCAGCTTCTCACGTTACTGAATGGACGATACCTTAGTTATCCCTCTCTGACTGTGGATGGGATCAGGTGGTGATCGGTGGTATCGCTGCAGTTCCCGGTGCTTAGACGTATCTGCACTACATTGTACTTAAGTCATTGATAAGCCATCAAACGTGAGGCTTCATGTCCAAGTAACTAAATCCCAATGTAATTGTATTTACTCAGACTAAAGTAACTCAGAGGCTGACGAAGGGAACCCTTTCCCATCGGACTACACTTCCCAGACAGAGGTGCATCTTCCTTCACTGTGATGTGACCATCCTGTTTGTCATTTACCAGCTCAAGGTGCGGTCACACATGGAGTCAACCCTACTGAGATCCACTGATATGCTTCATCAGGGTCTCATCCTCATTCACGAGCTGCTCACACGTCATTCAGAGCACTTTGGGCGCTAAAGTTAAATCCATTCACTGGATGAGCTGGGAGCTGAACGCTCGACCCTCCAGTGAGTGGCTGTTCCGCTCTACTTCCCGAGTCAATCATTATCTATTTCGCTTGAGCTACAATAGTTAAAGAAAACGTCAGTGATATTCACCTGGACATTTTACTGAGAAAACAAACTGACACCGTGGACGACCACAAATCATTTTCCTAATTGTTTAAATCCACCACAGAGCAGGTGCAGATGGACATGAAGAATGAGGAGTGAAACCAGGAGTCTGAAGGCCTGGGTAAAAAAAACCAGTCGGCCGACATTCCTCCCTCACACAGGTCCCGTGGCCTCAGGCTCAGCAAAATGACGACTCACCAACTCAGAATGATTGTGTTTGGGTTTCTTTTGGTCTGTGGGTTCAGGGAGAGCATGATGACTGCAGAGGGAAGCTGAGAGTGGGCGCAGCAGGATTTAACGCAGAGAACTGAATCAGTGAAGAACAAATATGGAGCTGAGACATTGAAGGGGCGCTTGGAGGAGTCTCCTTTGAGCAGAGCAGTGACAAACACTGACAACATGGGGTCCTCAGCAGAGGTGATAAAACTTACTCCCACGTGTGTTTGGATGAAACAGAAAGAAAAACAAGGCCCGTGATGGAGCTCAGCGATGATTCGGCTCCAGATGACTGTTAACAGCTGTCACAGTCGTTTACTTTCTGCTGACGCATGTCGCACAGCTCCTTCCCGACCGTGACTCATTCCCTCAAAGAGCAGCGCTCTCTCAGGTCTGAAAGTAAAGTCTTAATCAGCCAACAGTCTAGACCGGGTGCATCACACGCTGATGACGTCATCAGCAGGGGGGGCTGGTTCGGGTTCAGGTGTTTAATGCACGCTCTCTGGGCAGGTTGAGACTGGAGGCGGCTGTATGAAAAAACCTGCTCCTCCCTCTCCTCTCAGCTCCTCCTTTGAAGGAGACATGCGTTTTTTAAATCTTGTAAAAGTCTGTGGATGTCTCATCGATCTTCCTCGTGTGTTTGTCTCGTGTTAGAAACGCTTTGGACAGTTCCCTCCTGTTTTCTCACACGGGCCCACTCGGACATGACACATGTGATATTTGAGTCCAGAGCCACTGACTCAGACCCCCGTTACAGACGGCCTCTCTGGTGTTTGCTCTTCCTCTTGGTGTCGTCCCAGGACAGAGTTTCCTATACATGAACCTTTAGAGGCGTCTCATTTTACATCCTTACAGAGGACGGGCAACCAGCAGCACCTACATGTCTGCCTTTCATTTGCCTCCACTCTCCTCAATCCATCCCTCTTTCTCTGTATCTGAGCGGTTGGAGATTCCCTATCTGAAGTGGTTACATACCACATAATGACAGAGCACGCACACACAGAGAAAACCATACGGGGCCATTAGTGAAGGAGCAGATGTTTACAGTTAGGACGTTTCTCTTTCCATTCCAGCACACTATATTTTTACAACAGTCAGACGGAAAAAACGAGAAAGGAGAATGGGAACAACTGAAGAGAGAAAATGATCTAAATTTTCCAGGAAATACCTGCAGCTAATGAAAATACAAATTGATGTGATACAACAACATCGTGCGTGCACACAGAAATCTGTAGGTTGAAAATAACCAGACCAGTCGTTTTAGTTCAGTCTGTCCTTGCTTATTATATGGAGTCTGCACGCACGCACACTCACGCACACACTAGGGATAATTATAATGTGAGCGCACAGAAACTGTTTTGGTGCACTGCAGGAAAGGTTCTGTTCTCATGGTGTGTGTTTGCTTCCCTAAAGCAAAGTTCTGGGTTGTGTTTTTGCACATAAAACTCACCGAGCGTCAACCTGAGAGTGTGAGACTGAGAAGAAGCCGAACATCTGTAAACGTCATCACAGTTCATGGTCAATCCTTCACTCGCTATGTTCCTTCGGTTGTCCTCACAGTGAGGGACAGCTGCTGACCTTTAGACGTCCATGTCTTCAGGCTGACCTCCTAATAAACGTCTTTTACATCAGCTGAATACATTTGCTTGTTCAGAGCGTGTTCACCCTCAGTACCTGCGCTCATACTGAGCAGAATCATCGTACCTATGGAAAATGTGGTTTGGAAACGAGAGATCCAAGTTCTTGAATAAGGATTTTCTAATTTGTGTTGCGTTAGAAGTGTCGTCACCATCAGTTGGACTGAGAGAGAAAAGAGTCGAGAGTGGAGGAAGGAGAAAGAGGCTCACAGCAGAAAACATGTTCGGAGATGTTAAAGCCACATCAGACATCTCTGTTTACCATGGGCGGGTCTGAAATGAGACTGTGTGTGTGTCTGTGTGTGTGCTGACGGTCTATTTCTGTGCTCTGCTGCGTTGGATTGGTCAAGCTGGAGGACAGTGAGGACGTGTGTATAAAGAGGTCAAGGTATAGCGTTGATGTGAGCGAGGCACTAATTCAGACACTCACAATAAAAGATGATATTATCTAGTTTTTAAACTGACTATAGTCAGTGTTGAAGTATGCCACCTTAGTCCTGGACCATCAGATATAAACTTTAACCCCTTCATTTCTGTCTTCCAGCAGGAAGCCGCTGCTGTCACGTATGAAACGTGCACGCCATTGCTTCCAGAAGCAGAGCCCTGTCCCTGTCTCTGAAACCATCCTGTCACTCGTGTTTGGAAAACAGATCACCTGTTGTGTGATACCAGGAGCGTGACCTCTCTCAGGTTAAAGAAGCTACGCAACGTGGTAGTGAAGTTGGCGAGGGCGTTTCAGGGGATTATGGGATGCCCTCTGGGTGCTGGGTGACAGACTGGAGGCAGAGCTCACTCTGAAAACTCTTCTCTCAGCACGGCGATCACACACACTGGGGGATCTTCCCGTTCTGTGGAAGGCGGTTTTCTATTCGGCAGGTGGCGTCTTCCTCTGAAGGAACCGGCTCAGACTTCTGCAGCTTAGCAACGAACACACTGTCCCTGCCTTCTGTTTTTGACAAATATAATAACCGAGGAGTCGATGTCGGGCAGCCGACGGCCTCGAGGCCAAGGACGGAGAGACTGACGGTCCTCTTACCTTTTTTCACCTTCTTCTGCAGCTTGATGGTGTCTGAAGACTTCTTCTTGATGTCTGCCCGGGCTTTTTTATACTCTGAAATGAAAACAAACAGTGAGGGGGGGAGGCTTGCGTGTGAGCGCGTGTGAGCGTGTTGCGTACCTTTAGCATGATCCTTGTCCAGCTGACTGGCCACCTTCTTCCACTCCTCCATCTTCAGCTCCAGCGGAGTGATGAGACTTTCTGAGAGAGCGCTGAGGGCAAATAAAAAGAAAGAGTCTCAGTCATTAAACGTAAGCCCTTTGTTTTCTAATTAATCCTTTAATCTTTAAGTCTGAGTTCAGTTTGAGCTCATTATTCTCTGGCAGGTTGAATTTGATCTCATTAATTATCCCCTCGAGGAGGCAACACTCCTCAGTCTGAGGGTGTGTTTGCTTGATGGTGGGAAGGATTACACAGACTGCTGAATAGATTTCCACTGTGGTCTCCCTCTGACCATTTCTCTCTCAGATAATAATCCATGGATCTTTTGACAGTGTTTAACGACCGAATGAGCGCGTAAACATCGGGCGTTTATGGTTTTGTCCGACTTACTGAAGAGAGGAGGGCAGAAAACTAGAAACACTGTGAAAAATGTGTGTGTGTGTGTGTGTCTTACGTAGTGAACAGTTTGAGCTTGGACTCGATGCTGCGGTGTCTCATGCACATCCTGGTGAGCGCCGAGCCGATCTCCTTTGTGGCACCTGCAAAACAAAACAACATTCACTTGAGTTTAATTTTGAAAAGAACCCTGCAGCTGAGTCTAATACATGTATTCACTGTAAAGATGTTAAATAATGAAGTAAAATACTGTCACGAAATAATTGCTTGTAAACAAGTGAGGGCTGAAATAATTACTCCGAGTGTGTGTGCGTTGCTTCACAGAGTGGTATTACAGAAAATCAATCTGATTAAAATCAACTAGTGTTGTAACGTCTTTGGAAACAATGGGTGTGTGTGTCTCATTGTGTTCATAAGTGATGTAAGAGACCAGTTCATTTCATAATCAGCCCCAGTTAATTGGATGCAACATTTTGACACACTGATGCGCTTCATGGGACAATAAACACTATTCAGACAGACGGACGGACAGATAGACAGACACACACAGACACACACACACACACACACCTGACTCACTGAGTTACACAATGTAAGAAACAAGCAGTGAAAGATCAAGTGTTGTTGTTCCTCCGTCATCTCTAGGCGTCACAGTGAAAAAAACTTTAAACACTGACACGCAGTTCATCTAATCTGTCCCTCCCTCCTTCCCTGTCTGTTCAAGTAGCAGGAGTTCTCTTGCTTTTCTCTTCCCTGGTTCCAACATAAAAAACTCATCGATCCTCCACCTGCCTCTAACTCTCTCTCTCTCTCTCTCTCTTCTCTCTCTCCTCCCCCCCCATCCTGTCGTGACTCCTCAGAAACTGAACATTAATTATCACCCACACATACAGTGATGTGTACCTCCCTCAGGTATGCAGCTCAGGTTAATCGTTAAGGTGTGGCGAGGTGTGTTTGCTGTATTTGTCTTTCCCTCCCATAGACACTTGAGCACAGTCTTTAATGTTGCCACGACATACACATTGTCATTGATCACGTTTCCAAAGTTTGTCATGCACAGATTTCAGAAACATGGTCCAGCCCACCATCCTCATCAACAGAGTGACAGTCAGTGTGTGTGTGTGTGTGTGTGTGTGTGTGTGTGTGCCGAGTGCTGAGCACTGTGGGCGTTTGTTGTTTTTATGTTCAGACATGTTTAATGGATCACAGAGTGGAGATGACTTGAGAGAAAAATGCAGCCTGACAGGATCAGACACACTTGGTACAGCAGGCAGTTTGTTTTTGATTCCCCAGAAATGTTTTTTGATTTAATGCGCCGTTGATAACCTTCTCTGGCACAGAACTGCACAGCCTCCAAGAGAAGTGTGACACGTGACCACTCAGAGGATCTGAGACACGAAAACTAAACCTGTTCACAAACTTCCTCATGAAACATTTGCAAAGCAGATTTGATTATTATCTCTCTGGGGAACTGTGTTATTTCACTCCATGTTCTCCTGCTTGATTCCTATTTTGCCAGTGCATCGCTACTTCAGTGGCACAAAACCACTTCCTGTTGGTGAAGCCATGGGCAGGACTGGGTGTCACGTCACGTGTGTCATGCCAACCATCACCACAATGCTTAATGAAACAGACAAGCGCAGGTTTAGAAGCTGCCTCGGCTTCCACAGGCGGAGGGTCGCACTGCATCCATCTCTGCTGCTGTTTTTACAATGTTAAAGATGTAAATTATTTCACTTCAACGCTTCGATAGAAAGGGAATATGAGGAAAATAAAAAGCTGCTCCACTCGTTCATAACTGGCCTCCACAGGGGCCAACAGACAGAAGGGGAACTGTTCCCTCTCCCAAACCCAAACTTTCCAGCTTCACTTTCCTCCTCACCATTCATAAAGTGGCCTTTTCAGAAACACACGTGAGAGCGTGTGTGTGTGTTCATTTCTGCCGCTCCCAGCTTGTTCCTGTTTTCTTTTCCTGCGAGTCGACTCAGCGGCGTCTGCCTTAATTTGAACATCTGCAAATAAACTTCTGTTCGCTGCAAGGACTCATTTTCTTTCATGTGCAGGTATCGTGTTCCCCTGAAGCTGGGCCCTGGCTGCTGCCGCTCCACTCTCTGTCTGACACACATGCAGCTGACGGCAGCATTAGCGAGCCTCACAGGCACATACCTGTGTGTGTGTGTGTGTGTGTGAGAGAAACGAAGCTGACAGAAGTAAAACCTGGCTGTGGTCAGTCTGGGGGGTTGTGGGTAACCTTTAAACTCACTGTAGCTCCCTGGCTGTGCCCCAAATCCAGACTGAACAAAGACAACAGCAGCCTTCAGAGTTACCAGCCCCCCCACTCTGTCTTGATATCGACAAACTGACCGTCTGACCGGTCAATCAGTGAGTCAGGAGAGAGCAGACTTTCTGCTCATTCTGCAGCAAACTGACTGACACACACAGCTGACCTCAGGAAACTAGATAAAGTCAGCACCCAGTAGGTGTCTTGTGATCTGTGTGCGCGTGTGCGTGCATGTTCACTTTGAAAGCCACATGATGCCCAAGACGTCAGCAGTCCCTCGGCTGCCAGGGAAACCAGTCATGAGGAATCACCAGGGAGGACACAAGAGGACACTGCTTTCAAAATCAGCTGGTTGCAACAAGATTTATTTAAGATGCATTTTTAGACCTGGTCGTGCTCTAGTTATCCACAGAGACACTTCATCTGCGCTGGACTGTGATCTCTCTGATGCTCTTCGTCCTTCAGCTACTCCTTGAATTCACAACTGAAGCTAGCATGCTAACAGACAAAGACCTGCCTTTAGGGCACATGAAGGGGCCAGGCTGATCAACACATTCAGTCCTCACACAGAAGCTCTGCCTGCTGGCACCAGGCCCAGCTGTCCCCCTGTCCTCCTGTCCATCCTCATCAACAATCTTCAAGCCGTGTTTTCCAGAAAGATGAGAACATGGACGTAACCATGGCAACTGACCACGGAACCCAGAGAGACCCACCAGACCAGTTCTGACACAGAGAGACCTGTGCACCCACATGTGCACACACAGTTCCATGTGGGTGTTATCGAGAGGCTGAAGAAAACAATTAAAGGTTTCTCTGACGCTGAAAGGATTTAGCAACACAATGTGTGTGTGTGTGTGTGTGTGTGTGATCCAACTATCAGCCTCCATTAACTCTTCTTTTGTCTTTGTCACACTCAGCAGCTGACAGACTGAAGAAGCTGGAGAGGGGGCAGCTGTCAACACACACACATGGAATGTGCCTAGTCAACAAACGGTCTGCAAAGGCTGTGACACCCCTGCACTGAGCAGACTGCGAACAGATGACAACAGGCCGGTGTCCAGAGCCAAGGTTAAATGTGCATTTGATTACAACGAAATGTATCTGCACTTTCGAAACAATCAAATTCATCAAAAGTGTGAGAAGCACAGGCCTGATTTCCAGAGCTGAGCGTGCTGGCTGCAGCATGTGACCGTGCAGCCGCTCATCTCACGTTCTCTTTCTGCACCTGTGGACCTGCTCGGTTCCTGCAGGTTCAGTTCTGCCGGCACAAAAACAGGAGCTGCATATTTTTGTTCTCCTCTTGTTTCTTAATCTGTGCTGATAAACCAACGCTGACACAAGAATTGACGGCGCAGGTCTGCTGAGGAGCAGCCATGATACACCTCCCACACACACCCACGTGGTGCTGGATTCCCTTTAAATACCAACTGAATTCTGCGTTACATAATCACAGCAGCAGCTGACCGTCTTAAAGCTGCAGCACACAGGGTCTGCTTGTCTCTGGATCGATGCAGCCCGTCTGCAACGCCCGGCCTCAGCGCTGATAACATGGTGCACATGAGGGAGCTTCATCGGGTCAGAAGTCCACAAGGCTGACATTAAAAGAATCTGCTCGTCTGGAGGAAGTGGCAACTAGCAACCAAAGCTGTACATTACTGGCCCAAACACTCCCAGTCCTGTACCACAGGCTGAAGAAGATGCACAATGCATCTGAACCTCTTCACTTTTACAATAAAAAACAGTTAGGGGGATCCATCAGATGGTGACTGATGACATCTTGTTTTGGCCAGATTGCCCCTGTATTACATTCCACGTAGCTGACGATGTTCCTGGAGGAGCTTTATCTGCTGTTTTAACACTGAAATGTCCCACACGTCCAGGACATGGCCTCAGTTCTGATACTGTGAAACTGATTGTGTTATCAATTCAGCATACAAACGTTTGCCTTCATGGCAGATGACTGCGGCACCGACCTGCGGGATGAAGTGTCTGTGTGTGTGTGTGTGTAACTTCATCCAAAACACAGACAACTGTACACAAGGAGTCACCGTGTCACTGTGCTGAAAAATGTCATGACAATGTTCCTGGCACATTTCATTCTCCAGTGGCGCAGTCCTTACTGGTTTGGCTGCATCGTGTTATTACAGACGTGTGTGTGTGTGTGTATTAGCTCTAGACTCAGAGAGCTGCTGGACTTAATTAGTTCCCACATGATCCAACTCTTTCTAATGAAAAGAGACATGGTGAAAGATCACACTGTGTCGGAACAGAAGACAGCGTTTCTCCTGGTCTCCTGGTCCTGATGTGATGTCCCACCGGACGTATGGCCACACACTCACTGTGTGTGCACATGTGCTTACCTCTGGTCCCCGTTGCCATATCTGCCACCTTCTGAAAAGCATCCAGGAAGGCTCCGGTCACCACGATGGTTGTCCTGACCCAAAGAAAAACACCACAAACACATACATTCATTGAATACAGGAAACATCAAGTTTAAACTGGGAACCACTTTATTGTAAGTCAGAATATATAAATGAATATATTCCTGAAAAGTTCCAAAGGGGCTGAAAAGGAGCAAGAACACAAAGGTCCAGAGTAAGTAAGTAAATATGTTCCCTTCTGGCCCCGAAGGAACACTACGACACCTCAGAGTGAGCAAGTCCAGCACCAAGCAGTCCAGAGGTTCCACAGCCAGCCTGTTGATGGAGTGTCACGGTACTGTCCTGATGTCCATCCCAACACACACAAGACAAAGTGGCTTTATATAACCAGAGAGCACTGAGCAGCTGATGCAGGACAAGCTGCAGATAACACTGAGCTGTGGAACCGCTCCTCGCTCAGAACCAGGCAGAGCGTAGCCAGTTGTGTCTGGCTCAGATCAAACAGACGCAGCAGGAGGTCGACCATCACAAACAAACCTCTGCTTGTTTTTTTTTGTTTTTTTAAGATAAATAAAAGGCTTTTATTTTGGTGCCTGGATTGGTGCAGCCACATGAGTGGAGCGTCGCCCTCAAAGGCCAGAGTGTAACTGGATGCCTCCCGACACACACATCATCATCATCAATGGACGTATTGTTTGTGTGTGTGTTCCATTACCAGTCAGGTCCGTGTTTCTATAGCTGCGCACACACACACACACACACACACACACAGTATCCCTGAAAACCCGAGGATCAGGTGGCCGTGCTGTCAATGGGTTGTGTGTGCAGAAACACACACACACGCATTATCTTCACAGTCAGGGTTTGTACCGTGTGCAGCGAAAGGGAAAAATCTATTAAAAACTTTATCGGAACGACAAAATAATCAAGGGAGGCACAACTCTCCGTCATGTGAACTCTGGCATTTTAAACACGTGACAAGCGCGTCCGTCCTAACAAGTCCGGCCGCTCACCAGGAAACGTCACAGCTTCATTAACAAAATACAAAAAAAAAAAACAAAAACAACAGAGGATCACCGCAGTATAGATCAGGTTCTGGGTCACAAGTCAAGGTGGAGCTGGCGTGAAAGTCTACACCCGAGTGCACGAGCTACACTGCATATGACTCAACCTATTGAGGAACCACGGATCACAATGAGCCACCTAACGAGGGACAATTGTATGAAAACCAAGCCCTTTGCACAGGGCTGTCAATGATTTCATGTGCACAACAACAAGCAGCTCAGCCTTGAGATCAGTGCCCATCCCCTCTGCACTCCTGAGTCCAGCTCGTAGTTCTCAGCACACTCGCTGTTTGTCGTTTGAACCACGGCTGCTGGGTCTGCATGTGTTTCAGAGCCATCCACAGACAGACTCATTGGAATCATATGACGGCCACTTCTCGTCTGAGCCACAGTCGCTCTTTGACAATAATGTAATTAAATGTTCTCCGGGACAAATCTGTTTAGACTTCATTAAGCTATGAAGAGCGATCTGACGAGGAGTTGACTTCAGTGAAGCTGTGGAGTAGGGATTCTACAAAATCCTGAGGTTCAGTGGGTTTAAGAAACCAGACCAGGTCCAGTTAATGCCTGTGTTCTTATGCATCAGATTTAAACATCATTTTTATGGTTTAGTAAATAAACTTGATTAAAGCTGAATGTGTCTAAAGAGTGTCTGCAACAGATCTCTTTATGTGTGTGTGTGTGTGTGTGCGACGCAGGCTAATGGCCTGTAACTGGGTGCAGCAGGCACAGAGATGCTTATCAAAGTAAACTGGCCCACTGGGAGGCACAGCCATTATACTGGTATTAGACTGACTTCTGGGTCAGTGTGTGGGCGACAGTCAGACACATGCAGCCTGCACAATATGGTTAAGACAGACCAGGCTGTTTGATGATGATGATGATGATGATGAGTGGGTGTTAAAAATCAGTTTCATCTCAAAAAGAAGAAAAGAAGAAACAGCACTGACATGAAAAAGTAACCCAACAGGAACACGCACTCACCGGATTGGCCAGTGAAGCATATTAGAAAATAACATCCCTCTGAATTAAGCCAGATTAATCTTTTCACTGAATATCCCGGTGCTGAGTGTTTCTGATGGAGAGCTGACGACCTGTGCACGACCCCGACACAGCTTTGGACTTTGAGAGACAGGCCACTAAAACATCAGCTCGGCTCTCTCTCTCTCTCCCCTGTGGATTTCACCCAGGCTGCACAGAGCTAAGGTAAACAGAACTTCAACCCAGAATATATTGATCTCAATAACAGCTGTCCAATCGGATTCAGGCACTGATGGGGGGAATGTACACAAGAGGCGCTGCACACATCTCCTCCTGACTCCAGGCACAACGTCAATAAAGAAACATGTGCACTGAGATGGGGCCTGGAGCACCTGCTTTCACTGGAACGTTCTCCACGAAGTGACATCTCTACATCTCTAATGAGTCTCAATGTGAGTGCACGTGAGTCTTACCTGAGCTGTGACTGCAGTTTGGCTCCTTTGGTGATGAAGTCCTCCCATGTTGGATAACTGGCCTGCAGCAAACACACACACACACACAAGACCACAGGCAATCAGAGATCACATCTAAATGAAAATCACATTATATGGAATCTACTCAGTGCAATAAAAAACAAAGACGTTAAGACGGGGCACAGAGGAAATGACTAGAAGTACTGCAGAGCAGAGGGAGAAGGAACAAATAAAGCATGTCAGAAGAAGTAAGACATACTTTGTATTCAAGTTAATGAGTATTATGTACAGTAGTCGGTATTTCAGCATACTAAGAATCCAACACAACAAACTGATCATCTAATCTCTGTTGACTCAGCTCAAGGTGTGACCTTATTCAACCGCGACTGAACATCACATCCCTTTGACAGCTTTCCTTTCACCAGCAGCTCAGAGCGGAGCGGCGGAAGAAATCAACAGTTGGCTGCCTCGTGTTATTTTTGGAGTCTCTGGGTCTCACGTGAACACAGACGCGGTCTGGTCTCAGACCAGACAGCGACGTACAGAGCCTATTTAGATGCAGGGATCGACTGTCCTGTGAAATCACATTTCCAAAGTCTCAGAATGTTTTCAGTGACTGAAACGTCAGAATGAAGCAAAAACATGAAGGAATAAAGTCACGACACAGAATGAAGTGTGGGGACGGGGCCTAGTTCTTCTTCTTCGTCTGCTGCAGAAGAAACGGTCGCATCTGTTTAATTCCAGGTCCTCACTATCAGCCAATCCAAAACAAACAGGGCAAGACTGTGCACAAATGAACTAAAATAAGCAAATGCTCACTTGATGAGTCAACAGAGAAAAAAGGAGAAAAATGATGATCCGATGACAGAGCTCAGGTGACGCCTTCAGGCTCTGCAAAGAATGTTCAGTTTAAAGATGAGAAACCACTGGGGAGGACATGGAAATGACTGACTGAGCATCTGATCAGCTGCTGTTTCATTTTCTTTTGACTTATCATTTACTTTTTTAAATGGTGTCACCTCCGTACAGCTGACGCGCACATGAACCGAACAATCACTGCTGAATCTGTGTCTTTTTACTCTTTGCTGCATATTTTCATGAAATACTAGGTGTATTAAAAAACCACAACACAGGTTTTAAACATCTGTTGAAAAGCTGTACATGGAAAATAATGCTAATACAGTCTTGAACAGAAATTAGATTATCTTAATCTGCAGGAGGCAAGATGCTAATCTGTCTCTTTGCAACAGCAGCTGATTGATTATGTCATCTAAAGCTGCTCCGTGCTCCAGGGACCGACCTTGGGCTCCATCTGCGCCCAACAGCTGCTGCCACTGCTGGTGCCATGCCCTGGCTGCCGAATTTAAAATGGTTGGAAACGAGAGTGAATCTCACTTTCCCTGGCTTCATTTTCCTGAACCCAGTCACCCTGTGTGTCCTCTGTCTCTGCTGGTCCACCAGAGAGAGAGGATAATGCCGATTTAACCCTCAACACCACACCGTTAGCCTCTTAGTGCCGCATGGCTAAAGATGCTAGCTGGCCCCCGCTTCACAGCTAGCCAGGCCTGCACGCGGCATGGGGCTGACAGGTTTACTAGCGGCAGGGATTTAGCACTGCATGATGAAATACTGCAGGTGACTGGCTGAATGCCTCCGCGAACGACTAACAGCAACCCTGCAGTAATTGGAAGAGGGAGCAAACGAACAGGGAGAGTTAGTGCTAGAACAGAAAGTGTCGTCAAACTGAATTTTGTAGTTTTACAGAATTGGTACAAAAAAATAATGTTTTTGTTGTTGAAACAATCACCGAGCTGATGGAACTGTTATTTTGATGGGAAGACATTTTAAACTGAAGCAATCCACACTGTGTTGTCTTTACAAAATTTAAACTCTTAAATTCTTAGGCTCAAACTCTTCTGATGGAAACAGTTTGGAGCCTATTCTGTTGATTGATCATTGCAGCTCTAATTCACTCTGATGTTGTCATCTATGACCAATGCTTGACCAATAACAGTTATATTAGAAACAAGCTTCCTGAAGGTTTTTGCAGCACCCATTTGCAAAACAACGCTGATATGGATGTTATCAGATTTTATCTGTGACATTATACCTCCCTGCACGTCCCACTCAAGGACAAAGAGGGAAAAGCTGTTGAGCTAAGAACCAAGACGGACAGAACACAGAACATCTCTGCTGCTTGGATCCCCGCTCTCGTTCCCTCACTTCTCGCCTGAACCTTAAATTCTGCCAGGATTTGTTGTGACTGCCAGGAATGTCACACTCGGTCGGAGACAAAATATACCAGCTCCGGCCCTCCAGCAGGCTGGGCTGAAAGCGCCACAGAGAAGAGTATCAGGGTCCAGCTCGGTACAGACAGCTTTAAAGCAGCGGCGGCTAAATTAGGGTCCCGGGCCCCATAGAGGTCAGTCACGGCGTCTGCGGGGTTCCCAGAGACAGCTGCAAACAAAACAGCCGCAAGCCATCATCTGGCTGGACAGATCATTTACATCTTCACTCTCGATCCCCGTTGCCATATCTGAGGAGGGGATCGTCTGAGTTGTTTTCTGTCTCAGAAAAGTCAAAAATGAGGTGCCGACCAAACCGTTTTCAGTCTTGTGATGACAGAAGAGAAAGCACCAACATTTACAACTGACGAAATCCCAGGTTCACGAATCTGACTCAGTATTTCAGTCATCACTCAGATTGTGCAAACAGCCACGTGCTCCAGCAGTGACACAGTAAACCCAAGGCCGGCTCTCCAGCGCTGTTATCTTATCTGCTTAGGGGACCAGACAGCGTGAGCAGGTATACAGTTACCTCGGTCAGCGTGGAGTCACCTGCCATCACCGTTAATCCTACCCTGATAATTACCACTTGCTCTACTGACTGGCAACGGGACGGAGACGAAGGCAGAGCTATTCTGGAGGGACTGACGAGACATGAATACCTTCCTGAATCCACACTGACTCGACAAAATCCAAGTCTGCTCGTCAGTCACAGGGAGCTACCACTTCATTCATGCGTTTTCCTTCGTTTGTTCCTGCTCCTGCACAAGGACCTGATATGAGCTGTGCTCCTCTGGAAGACAAACGTCCCTCACAGGAGTGTAATAACTCCACATAACTCGCCCGCCACTTTCACTATGCAGCAAGCACATGATACTAATGAGCCAGGAACAGAACCTGCCGTTTCTCTTCTTTAACGCACACAATCAGAACAACAGAACTATGACAACGGACATCTGTTACACTTCTCTCTGAACTGTGGGAGGAGGGGACTGTGACAGAGAATATATATAAATAAATCAGTGTCATGGAGCAGAGGTATTTGTTTGAAGAATGTGGCCGTGCAAATTATTCAAAAACCAGTTTGAGAGTGAAACCTGACAATTACATAATAGAGAGGATCAATGCAGAACTGTCACCCCGGAGAATCACATTTTGATATATACGCCATCTTAAATAGAAATAACACAACACATTTTTACAAACTGAGCACTGAAGTTTTCGGTAAACTTTACTTGGGGACTAGTTTCAGCTGTGGTTTAATACACTGATTTGGCCTAACTACACCTCCACGGTCAGGACCTGCAGGAGCAGGAGGTCTGAGTTGGACAGAATCCAATTGGTAACTGAGGAAGTGAGTTGACCGGCTGGTTGTGGTTGTCGCCTGGTAAAGCTCGTGACTGTGACGGCCGGGGTCCTGCGGGGCGTTGCGCGGAGGGAACCGAGCGAGGCACTGTAGCAGGGACTGTGCAAACAGCAGGACTATGGGTTTGTTTAACAGCGTGTTTGAGCAGCGCTGGTTAACTCAAAGAGAGGGAGCGTAGACAGGCAGGGTGTGTCAGCACCAGGTTAATGGTTTGTTCAGGCGACTGCTCCCTCGTTTCTCTGAGACATAATGAGGTTTTCATGAAGTGAGACAGACAGAGCCGGACTTTCTCTCCTTACATAACTCAGGAGGCAGAACTCTGACACCAGCCATGTCGGCCTCTCCAGAGGTGGAGTCAGCTGGTGCAGCAGCAGGTCACTGACAGGAAGGAAATAACTCCACCGATACAGTCAACCGTGGTTCATTAACTCTATATTGTTAAGTAGCCTCCATTAAATCCAGAGATTACAGAGGACAACTCTGGGACAAAGCTGTCGATGGCTGGGGACAGTTGTTATTTCATTTTAATCTGACGTGAGCCTTTCAGTTTCCATCCCCTGACTCTGAGGGGTCAGAGGTCACGGTGAAGCAGAAGACTCAGAGCAGGACTCATAAAAGCAGCAGCTTTGGAATGAAGATCGTATGCATGTTTACGTGGACAGCAAGCACGTGGACCCGTCTCTGTCTCAAAGGATCACAGAGGAGCACTGGGACGAGATGCGAGGCTTATTCTTCCCTGGCTCCTTTAAGAAGTTCTTAAAATGCCCATTTTGCAGTAAAGGGACACAACCCCTCCAAGGACTCCCTGACTCCGCCCATACATCAGGGGCGTTAGTGGACACCACGGCTTCAGGCGGGTCGTCTGAGCGTCCTCACCAGCCAGGAAAATGCCTCGGTGCATTTAAAGAAGTGGACTGTGTGCAGCTCTTGTCACCGCTTTTAGGAAACAGATGATTAATGATTACATGAACGGCCCAGGAACAGGTTTCTGCTGTGATTCAACATCTGAATGTTTTATGAGTCTATTGGGTCCAGCTGCCATTAACGGGCAGTAAAGACATTTTCTCTGTGCCTCTTCTTGCCTCTCATTTGTCTTTTAGTCACCGTGCCATGCACTTCCTGTTGGCGTGGAGAAGAGGAAGTGCATGGCAGCTGGTCGCCATGTGACTTCTGCCTGGTTCTGTTGCTTTGCATCCTATTTGTGTGTCTCTGTGTCAGCTGAGCACCTGCCACAGAAATTCTACACAACCTTTAAATCTGTCCCAACTCCTGTTCCTTCAAGGTCTTTGAAAATCTCTGTGAGGACGAGGACAGCGTTCACTCCAAACAAGGATTTCAAACCAACAATAGCTAACCCTTACAGACAGTGGAGTATCTCAGAGTGTTTTATAGAGGCACACCCTCTTTTGAAATCCACTCATCCTTGATGTGACACCACCTCCCGCTTCCTGTTGACTCATGTCCATTCATCCCTCTTTTTCCAACTTCAGTCCACAGTTCGACACCGAATCCCTCAAGTGATGTCACGCAGCTTCAACCGCATTTAGAGGATTCATATAAAAAAACGCAGCCATAACCATCACTTACAGTGGTGGGTAAAACTAAGCAAGTCTGCAGCTCACTGCTGAGAGACATGAACCATTCACACACACAGACAATCTCACTGTCAATGTGCTTTGAAGAGGAAAATGAAATGTCTCATTCAATCATTAAGCAAATCCTCGTGAAGCGAATTAGACTGAGAAAAGCTGGTGGGGGGAAAATCAAAAGGAGGAAGAAGAGAGGAATAGAGGAGGAAGGATGAAGGAGGGATGGACGTGACAGGGGGATGAAGCAGAGAGAGGGAGTACAGTGGAAGGTCGATGCCCCCCCATACAGCGTGGACAAATCAATAAGTGGTCTGTCTCTGTCCAGTGGAGCTGTGAAGGTCCCATGAAGCTCCTGCAGGACGACAGTCTGATAATGAGTATTGATGACATCATGGCCTGTGACCTGTGTTCAGACTCAGAACGTCACGACGCCCCGAGGAGAGCTTCATCTGCTTAATTACACATGAGTGTGAGAGATTCAGAGCTTGTGGCATCGTGTCCTGGTAGTTTACCAACATGGCACAGAACCAATGGGGGCACTCCTGCCATCTGCTACACACACACACACACACACACACCCTCTCGTTATCTGACTGGTGCGCTGCTCACTGTTCTCTCCACAGGAAGTCTGCATGTTCTGTCACGTTTTAACCAAATGAGACCTGCACCATCGTCCTCACATCAGTCGTCTCTCGGGTACCGTGCGAGGACCGCGCACTGTTCCAAACAGGACTGAGATGAAACTCAGATGTACAAAAACAAGAAATCTACCCACGGGAGGAAAAAAGCAGAAGTGCAACACGCATCAGAACCCACTCAACTTCCACTTCTCCATAATGACACCAGCACACTGGACCAGTGGAGCAGAAACAGACCATCCTCTCTAATGAACCACGACAATAAATCAGAAGAGAACAATCCAACTGCAGCGAGTCCATTAAACAAAGCATGAATCTTTTTAAAGGTTCGAGATCCAACCAGTTTCAATCATCTCTGTTCATTACTTCCTGCATGTAAACCCAAATAAACTGTAATACAATCAATGTGTTTACGAGAAACAGAACCCAAAAGGCTTTCCTTTACAGATAAAATACATTCACGAGCAGAATCCATTCTCAGAAATTGGGCAGTGTCAAAGTCTGGCGTTTCACAACAGGAATTTCACAACTGAGCAGGGCTGCGAGGAATTCTGTGACCTATCCGGAGGTTCTTACACAACAATCCTGTCAGGCTGAATCATGGGCTCTGGGCTCATGAGTCGTTTACACAGGCTGATGATGATGATGATGATGATGATGATGATGATGCCAACCACTCCTCAGAAATACGCAGATTAAGATGAGGGTTTGTTTCCTTTTCCAGAACTTTTACTGCGATCCGCCTGCAAAAACATCCCAACGAGCACGTGTGAGAGCGGAGCGGGGAAACGACACGTTCGCAGGGAGCAAGCGGACGCCCTGATGACCCTTCTAAATACACAGCTGTCACCAAACAGGAAGAAGACAAATGTCTCAGGATGAAAGCGAGGAGCCATACAGGGAGAAGACCGGAAGATTCCAGAGCCCAAGGACAAGCTGGGGGGGTTTTTCCTGCCAAATTTGGGGTAACAACACACATTTGTGAAGCATTTAGCAGAAAAGAGAAGTCACAGAAAGTGTGGTGGATGGTTGCGTTCTCAACACACGCCCCTGCAGGAGCCAGGCTGAAGCAGAGGATTCACTCCGCGCAGAAGCCGGGTTGGAAATAGAGGCCATCTGAGAGCAGCAAAACTCAGACAGACAGCAAAGGGCAGCCCGCTCAACAAACATCAAACAGCCCACAGCTGGTGGAAGCCCCCCCCCCCCTCCCCCCCCCCCCCCCCCCTCGCAGCCTCTCATACGGCCCACTTCCAGCTTTGACCTCTGCTCATTCATTACACAATCAACATCAGACCCAGCGTCTCACACAGCGTCAGCAGTAACACATGCCAAGGCTTTTTAAGGATGCTCAGCCCGGGTCGGTTTCTGCGTTTCCGTCACGAAGGCGACCATTTTCTCACATTAGCGTCTGTTTGTTTGTTTGAAGGATTACACAAAAACAACCAATGACAGATTTCCAGGAAACTCAGAAGAAAGAACCCATTAAAAGGTTTCCACTTAACGAGATAAGAATTATTTTCCGCAAAATAAATAGAACCTGGAGATGAAAAAGCCGACTGGTGTTGACGAGTGTGTGAACATGGAACAGTTGACTCTCAGGGGATTGGAGGATGTGACCACGGAGTTCTATTTAAATGTTTTAATCCCTTCAGTGCTTTGACTCAACCAGAACCTAAAAAGGCAGATAAACCATTTAGTGGCCTCGGTTTTAAAATATCAGACATTTTAACTTTCAGGTATAAGTGCATGCCAATACTGTTTTTATGCAGCTATCAGCCCAAAACAAAATTTCACAACTCAGGATCAGGTCTCCAGTTGACTCACAGCTGATCCGTCATCAGGGGAACAGGACGCTCACGACGGAGCAGTCCACTCCAGACAAACTCTTAATCTCATCAACCTTCTGTTATCTTTGTTACTGCTGCTGTTATTAGCATGTTTCCGTAGGTTTCACCTCTGTGTCATGACAACACAGATATCCCAACCCCTTGCTTAATTCAATCTTTTACTAACATTTAATGAAAAGATTCCATTTTCAGCCCATGTCCTCACACGGCAGCCAATCAAAACAACTGACCCGTGTTTTATTAGCATCATTCCACTATGTTTGTTTTGTTTTCTGTTTCTTACCCTGAATGTACTCTCCCCATAGCTGTGAGGGATAATTACTAATAACTTCAAACCTTTTGCACGTAAATGTATTTCATGGTGGTGTGTGTGTGTATATATTTATGTCTATATGTATATATGTCTATATGTATAGATTTTTCTTTTTATTACTTATTCTGCTCTTCCCTGAGAGACTAGACCTGCCAGAAACAAACCCCTTGTGTGTAAATAAGGCCGTTTCTGATTCGTTAAAGATCTGGAGTAAGAAAAACTAGAAACAAAAAGTGTTAAAGTAAACCAAAGTATTGAGAAGAGGTGGGAAAAGAAAGGATGATACAAATGTGAGTTTTAGATTCTGTTTTTCTTCCAGGAGGAAAGTTTGAAAACAGTGATAAAGAGTCAGAGGAGCTGTAGAGACTTTTGAGGACAGATGAGCTGCAGATCTCCTGGAGGTTCTCTCACCTTCATGTCGTTCATGATGAGCTGGAAGAGCCCTCCCAGGGCGCTGCATTCCTTCTCTATACCCGCATCCATTTTTCCACAGGCTCGGGGAAAGAATCCTCAACTTCTCCCAAACTTTTTTCCTCCGCTTTCACCTCCTCCTCCTCCTTACAAACCCACAGTAAAAAAAAAGCTCCGGAGGTTTCAGTTAATGCTCCTCCGACAGAATGAGGCTGGACTCGGGGAGGACTGGAGTGAAACCGCCCGAGAGCGAAGAGCCGCTTTGAAAAGAGTCGAGACAAGAGCACAGGCTCGGGGAAAGAATCCTCAACTTCTCCCAAACTTTTTTCCTCCGCTTTCACCTCCTCCTCCTCCTTACAAACCCACAGTAAAAAAAAGCTCCGGAGGTTTCAGTTAATGCTCCTCCGACAGAATGAGGGTGGACTCGGGGAGGACTGGAGTGAAACCGCCCGAGAGCGAAGAGCCGCTTTGAAAAGAGTCGAGACAAGAGCGAGGTTCGACCCGGGAGAAGAGTCCATGTCCGCGGACCAGGCGCCAGGCTTCGCTCAGCCGATGCTAGCAGCCGGCCAGCGGGACCCACGTCCCGAGAAACAGAACATCGTGGCCCGGTGTGCGGAGCAGGATGCGTGGGGAGTGTCCGGCCGCCTCCGGTAACTTTAGCTCGGGTCCCGGTGGGTCTGTGGTCCCGGTGGAACGACGGTTGGGGACACGAAGAAATCGTGGGGAGCTAACGTAGCTAGCTCGGTTAGCGTCAACTTCGCTAGCAACCTGTGACTGTGTGTGTGCGTGCGTGTGCGTGTGATTCCAAGCGAAGATACACACATACACACACACAAACCAAGGGATCGATCAGTGATCCTCTGACCCGCTCTCCCCCTGCTACCCTCCGGGCTCCGGCTCGGATTCAGACGCGCTCCCGGTGCGTCTTGTCCGGGCGGCACCGCGCTGATTCCCAGTGAGTTGACCCGACAGGAGGACGCTTCCCTCCGGATACTTCCAACGAGAGACTCGATCTGGAGCGACTGAGAGCGTTCGATCCCCGCGACAAGTTACACACACTGAGCCGGCCGACATCCGGGGCACGAGGTTTCAAAATAAAAGCCCTTGACGATACGATGATACGTGATCTCCAAATAAAGTTCAGGTTATTATTAGCTATAATCTACAGAACATAACATTAACAATTATTATCTTTCAGAAAACTGGAAATGATATTAAAGTCTATAAAGTCTACAAAGTCATTTGTAGACTTTGAAGATCTACACATAGATCAGCCCAACAGCAACAACAAAATGGTTGTGTGGTTGTTGTTATTGGTTTGATTGGCTTCTAATCGGGCCACCAACAACAACATAACAATTAGGGCAATGCAACTACAGAGAAGAACAGAAGAAACGAAAGAAGAACGATAGAAACTAAACTACAGAAGGAAATAAATGAAGCAAGTGGCGGCAATGCAACTACAAACAAGATCAAACCAACAACAACAAGTGCTGAGGACTGTTTGTGTCCAGTCGAATTCTGTGCTGAAAAACAGGAGCATCATTAACATCATATTCAGAGCTGAGCAGGCAGCAGCTCCAGGAGAGGAGGGGTTCAGAGAATAGAAGTGTTTGACCCCTTTTGACCTCATAACGAGGTCTGTATAAGAAAATGTATGTATGAATACACTGTATGAATACAGACAAAATGTGTTTTTTTTCTGGCAAATGTGAAGATGACAAACAAAATTTTGAAGGAGTTTTTATGTTGTTATATTAATGTTATATTAATATTTGGTTAATAATAACTTAAATAATTGAGTTTACTTTACTTTATGTGTTACAACGTTTAAAAAAAATCCAGACCATATTTATTAATTAAAAAAAAAAAACTCGAACAAGTAATTAAAAAAAACAGTTAAAACATTTTCTACAATTTATTTTATATTATGCGTTTTTTCAGTTTCCTGTTGGTACGGGGAGGGGGGGTGATGTGTGTGGTGGAGGGGGCGGGGCAAAGAAAAAGTTTGAACGAAGAACAAAGTGACTTCACTCACTTTTTAAAAGTTTACTTCGAATTCAAGAGTTTTGTAGAAAGTAGACAGCAGGGGAATGAAATACAGTCCTGAGGAGGAGACTACATTTGTCGTAGTGTTTTCATCCACTGAATTATTATGAAATATAACAGTAATAAACTGTAAAATACTGGCTTGCATAGTTTGGGACAAACAGAGAATTGGTGGTGGTTCCCAATACGTGGACAACGGAACAGAATACGTTCACAGAACATTTCCTACAACTGAACAACTGAATAAGGCCCATGTAACTTTACACCCTGTATTTGCAATAATTACCTCTGTTGTATTTTCCCCCCACATTTCCCCTGATGTTAGAGTCGGAGCGTGAGCACGATGTGGTTCAAAGAGAGCGTCATCAGCGATGGAAGAGTCCAGACTGATCCACAGAGAGTGAGAGCGAGAGAGAGGAGTTGGATGAGGGGAAAGGTCAGAGGAGCCAGGGAGCGTCTGATGAACTCATCATGGAGACACTTTGTGTGAATATAAGACACAAAGAAAGGACAGCAACGTGAAGAAGCAGTTGTAACTGTCAACTGTTTTCCAGATGTGAACTCTGGAGTGTGCCCTATCTCAGATTTCACATCTGAGCTATTTCTTTTCTT
This sequence comes from Pseudorhombus dupliciocellatus, assembly GCA_016785235.1. Classification (NCBI taxonomy): domain Eukaryota; kingdom Metazoa; phylum Chordata; class Actinopteri; order Pleuronectiformes; family Paralichthyidae; genus Pseudorhombus; species Pseudorhombus dupliciocellatus. Next base: position 1,848,579 of record JAFBJW010000312.1, read on the forward strand.
TTTGTTATCCAGAGGTGTTACCACAGCAACAGCAGGAAACAGACCTGGACATTCAGTCTGGATTATTTCAGGAGACAATCTGGAGTAAAGTTCAAAGCTTGTTAAGATCCGGCTTGATTGGAGAAGATGAGCCATGTAGCTGACATGTACTGGACATTAATGAACCTTTCAGCAGCTTACACACACTTGATAACGCGTCATCATTGCCAGTGGGGAGGCCCATCAACCGTACAGTTTTCTTCCTTGTGTTCTATGAAACCGATAAAAGCTCCGACAGTGACAGTGATGTGCGGGGCAGGAAACCTCTGCTCGCTGAGCTGCAGTGATAAAATGCTGCTGGACCTGGCTCAACCGTTATCACGTGTTCAGGCCGTTCCTCTGGTTATCGTGACCAGCTGATAATCCTCACACGGCATTTGCCCCCCCCATGTTCCTCATGCTGTGTTGGACGGAGTCTCCAAGCAACGAGCTGAGTCACAGGAACCGCAGGCTTCCTACCGGTGTGGTTACCACGTGTGTGTATCAGTGTGAGTGTGTCACGTTGAGACCATCGCCATCAACACACCAAACACAGAGGTGGTTTCTATGGAAACCAGAGCATCAGTGTTTGCGCGGAACAACATTAACACATTTTATATGTTTATGCTTCCTGTTCTTTAATCAAAGTTTGGAGGATTTACATATATATTTTACAATACAGGAAATGCGGGCAGGTCAACTTCTTGTTGGGTCCCGGAGCAGGACATCGTCATTAGACTGACAGATTGATTCATCACATGGTTGACTGACAGAAAATGTCTATGGAACTATTTTAATCAGTGTTAACAGGATGCTGGTGCAGCCATGTTCTACCCCAGCAGTGGAACCAGAGTATTGAGGTCCCACCCACACGCTCCTGACCAATCGTAGGTCGGTGTCAGCTGTCAGCTTTAAATCATCAACAACACTTGAACAGTGTGTGTGTGTGTGTGTCGGGTGGTGTGAACTAAAATGGCATGATGACTAAAATCTTCTTGACTTTGACTTTTTATTTTGGTGGATGTCTGCCAACGTTTAGGAGGTGGGATCATGACCCCTGCAGCGACCCACCAGGCTCGGATGGTTCCATATTCATCTGAACAACAACAGGAACTTTCCCAAGTTAATCCAAAGTTTTGATGAACTTCAGTCTGAAGAGTTTTGCTGGATTTTGATTAGAGCGACAGTGACACCTGCTGGCCAGTGGCAGTATTGACTTAATAAGCAATAGAAACACTAAATCGTTAATTGAATATGTTGTACCCGCCTTGCCAACACATATTTACAGACCAAAGCTATAAATACTTAAGTACTGACAGAAACATATATATTATTACACTACAACAGCTCAGTTTAATTTTAATTCAGTAACTTTTGATTCTATTTCTTTTTGTTGTTTATGCATCAGTTAATGTTTTGAGCGGGAAGCCAAGTTTTTGTTTCAACTTTATTTTATTTGTACAGCATTAAATTAACCTCCATTGCCTCACAGCTCTTTAAATGATCGGGTCTCAACCATAGACTGTATATAAGGTCTCAACCATAAACATTAGAGAGAAAGGTGAGGTTCAGTTTTGCTCAAATCTATTAAGTAAATTCTGAAATGGACCTGAACGCAAATCAAATCTGGTGAATGTGAAAGTAATTGTTGTATGTGTTCACTGTATGAATCCATGAATAGTCAAAGACCAAAAGACAAACACAACAGGAGACATTTGCTTTTTTTAATAGAAACTCAGAGTCGTACATTGAGCACATTGAATCAGAGCATTCATGCAAAGAGAACATGTACAAACAAGTAAAAAAGAAGCTGGACATGACTTTGACTCGATGACATCAGAGACATGGAGACGGAGGAAGTTCAGAGACATAAGGCACCGTAGGCTCCTCAGGTCAGAGGTCACCCTCAGGAGCCATCAGGTCAAATCCACCAGAGAAAAGAAAAACTCACCCTGTTCACCCTTAAATAAAATGACAGGTAGGATTCACTGAAACTCTTCAAAAATAATTTAAAAATAAAAATAAAATAAAAAAACTGATGTAAAAATAATCGGAAGATCTTTTTTAGTTTTTTAGCTAATATTAAAAATATCATGACTGAAAGCATGTGTTGTCATTCATCAGCTAGATTCTCAATAATTTTAAAATATTTGCAGGTTTAGTTGTGCATAAGTTAGACAAAATAATACAGTACAGTATTGGTTCTTTTGTTTTTCAGTTTACTACAGTGAGGCGACTGTAGTAAACTGAATCCTAAGAAGTGGTTTTAGTGTATTTTATAATGTTGTTTTCTAATGGGTGGGTCACAAACAAAATACAGAGATGAGGGGACGAACCAAGCTGTTTGTGTCCAAACAAAAATAATAAGATCCAAATCATTGGGACTCAAACAGCAACCGAAATTGTGGGTACTGGATCATCAGAACACACAGAAGCAGCATAAGGTTCATCTGGAGGAAGCAAAGTGAAACAATGATAGCTTTTTTGTACTTTCTCTGAAACCCTCCCATTTTCATTTCAAGTTCCCGAAGTGGTTTTGTGCCTCATGAGGAAGACAGAAACAGTGATGGTTGACGGTCGTTCTTCTGTCGCTCGGAGCAACTGAAGTACAGTTGCACACACATATATATAGGTATATTTCTCTATTGTTATGTCAAGTATAAAATATTTTTATGGAGATTTAAAAAGACGTCAGGTAGAAGTTCAGGCTGCGATAAAAATAATGTCGGCATATAAAAATAAAACAGTTCAGATTCACCAGATACAAACACCCACAGAAAGGAGCACAGTTTGTGTTGGTCTGAGGAGAGTCATGAAAGATCGTTTCACTCTTCTACCTTCTCTCTCTCTCCATCTCTTTTGCCCTCCATCTAAACACCACCATACTTTATTCTTCCACTTCCTCTGTGTGGGGTCTCATGTCCCAGCAGGTGGCGCCATATTGCAACAGTCATGTCATTTGGAGTCTGATGTATTGTCCAGCCACCAGGGGACTTATTTAACAGACTTCTAATGGACCAATAATCAACGCAGGGATCTGGAAGAATCAAGGTCAACAGTCATTTAAGGCAAAGTCCAGAGAAAGCCACTGTCCTCCAACCTGTCTGTCCTCTGTCTCGTCCTCGTCAGTGTGTTCCTACACACTGCCTCTGTGTGGTCATCTGTCTGTCCAGCCATTTTTCCATTAACGCGTCCGTGGTCCAGTCCCCATCGCCACCTTCCTCTCCCTCTCGCTGTCTCTTGGCGAGGTCACTGGCAATAGCGAGCGCCCCTCCCTTCAGGAACCTCACAAAGTTCTCTCCCACCAGCGGCCCCATGGCGTACATTCCAGGGCCCTCGGCTGCCACCACCCTGTTCGTGAACGGGTCCACCTCGATTGGGTTCCTCCGGCACGTGATCGGCTCTTTGCTGTTGATGCCGAGTTGTCGTCCATTGTCCCCCAGAAAGGAAAGGTTGGGATGGGAGCCGATCAGAACCAGAGCCTTGGAGACCTGGACCACGGTCATCTGGCCGGATTCGGACTCCAGAATGCACTTGCGGTCTGGTCTGAACGCCACGACCCGGTGACACGGGAAGCTCAGGTATCCCGAGTAGGAGGAGGGGGACGAGGAGGGGGAGGGAGCGAGGGGGAAGGGCATGGAAGGGGTGGAGTCTGGATTCTGGGCGTGGTCCTGTGGTGGAGTCGGCCGGTACTGCTGTTGAGTCATCATCTGGTGAACCTGGACGCCACAGGACACAGAAGCAGAGGTTCAGTGATTACTGATTATTTACTGAGCTCTACAGAGCCGGCTGGGTTCTAATCCTCAGCGACGGGTTGCTCTCTCCACACCTTGTGGTATTCTGGGTACAGAACTTTGGGCAGCTGGTTGAAGATGAGCCCTGGGTCGGTGACCGAGCGCCTGAGGACCTGGTAGACAGGCGTGTTGAGATGGTGAGCGGCCAGCACTGCGTCGGCCGCCGTCAGCCCGGCGCCCACCACCAGCACGGGATCCGATGTGTGGTCCAGCTCGCCGCTGGAGATGGCCTCCTCCAGCTCCCAGAAAGAGTGGCAGACAAACGGCAGAGATTCGCCCTCAACACCGAGCCTTGCCGGGATGTCGTGGGTCCCCGTTGCCAGAACCACGTTGTGGGCCAAGAGGGAGAAAGGAACCTCCTCCGAAACACAGGAAGCATCTAACGGGAGGAAGAAGGTGGGAATGGTGATGGTGGCTTTTTCTTTCCTGTTCTCACAATGACGTGAACCAGGAGAGAGAACGCGGCGTACCTCCCAGCTCCTCCCCCTCACGGCGCTGCAGTCCCGTCACTCTCCAGTAGGATGGCGAGCCCTCCTGGTTGCTGAGCTGCCTGGTTACCGAGGTGACGGTGGTCCCGCAGGCGAAGCTCTGCTCCAGGGACATCTGGGAAACGTAGTGTTGATAGTAGGAGGCGATCTCAGCGGGCGTGGCCCGGTCGTTACGGACGTTCCTGCAATGAAAGAGATTCAAGTATTTAATATTATATCAGAGTTTTTGAAATAACAAATTTGTCGCGCGATGCGCCGCAGTTTTGACGATGTCATCGCGGACGGGCGAACCTTCGCTTCTCTCTCATCCAGTCCTTCAACTTGAGTCCAGGCAGCTCCATCCAGTTGGCCAGGCTCAGAGTCAGCATGGAGCCCTCCATGGCCTGGAACAACAACAACACACAAGGTGTCAGACTGGGTGAGCCCTGCACATCTGCAGGCACTGTGTGCTCTACAAACACCTGACAAGGAAAAACAAACACGTCAGCATCCGGCCTCACGGCAGCCTGGGGCGGCACCATCAGTCCGATTTATAACGTGTGTTCTTACATCAGGTGACCCGTCAGTGTGACCCATAACCTCTATGTAATCTATAATTCCAGCAACGTACATGCCACGCCCCCCCGGGCAGACCTTTCCCCAGCACCAGGTGTGGGATGGCGCGTTCCGGCTCAAACCTCCACTCCAGCGGGGAGGTGTGGTCAAGGCCGAAGTCGCTGTCAGGGAGCAGCAGCGAGTCGAAGAGCACAGCCATGGGGTTGTTTGAGCGGCCCTCCAGCCCCTCACACAAGTACTCCAGATCCTGGAGGAGCAGACGGTCGCGTTTAGACTTTTTTAGTCATCAAATCAACCACGAACACAGTGTGTGTGTGTTTATTACCTGTTCCAGCAGCGGCAGGTGAGGCTGCTCCCCCAGCTTGCTGTGCAGAAGAGGGTTGGGGTGCGATGCCCCAGGCGACAAGTAGGGGGTGTAACCTGATAGCAGGTAGGACAGACAGATCCCTGACGGGCCATTACCTGAGGCGCAGAGAGGAGGAGACGGGTGGGAGTGTCAATACTCTAATAATCCACACCATGCTCTGACAGTGGACTTATTGTGTGTGTCTCGTTGGTTTCCATGGTTACAACTACTGTTTGTTTGTCGTCTAGATTAAAAATGGATTGAAAGCTGTAAAACATTCCAAACACAACAGAGAGGTTAACTTGTCAAGTTTCAGACTTCCAGCAACGTTTAAAACAACCAGGCAATGACTCAGCAAGATCACACACACGTGGCGTAGTAAAATATCTAATTTGCCTGCAAGTGAAGACAAATGTAAACACATACGTAGTACACAACACAACACCGTGTTGGTCTTCCTATAAGTGAATGAGGCGCAAGAAGGTCACAGCTGCTCTTTAAACAAACACTGGGGAATAAAAACACGTTGCTCTATATGAGTGGCTCTTTATCTGTGGCGAAGAATTCGCATCCCACCGCCCTGAAAACATCCACACTTCACCTGTCGTTATCTTCAAAAATTGTCTCAATGCCAACAGATGCTTCTGGGATGTGACGCCATGTGACCGTAGTGCTGTTCATCCATTAAAGTCAGCATCGTATGTGCGCGTTTTCCTTTACAGTTCAAAGTGTGTTCAGGTGCTCGTGAGAAAACAGACCTGTGCTATTTCCTTGTTAGGTGTCATAACCATGTATCATAGCAACCACAGGGCCCTGCGCCTCTGAGGTTTCCTGTGACATCACCAAAGTCTGAGTGTGTGTGTGTTTGTCTTACCAATGATAACCACAGGCAGAATCTCTCCAGAGACAATTTCTTTATCATCCAGATCCATTCTGACTGAAAAGAGGAAAAAATATTTGATTATGATTTGAGCTCTGACTCATTTCTCTTATCTGAACCGTCATCTTCGGGTCAGTGTCAAGGTGAGGTAGTTAATTATTGTCGAGTGCTGTCTGAGGTCACAATGGTCATCAGTAGATTTCCACTGACACTCCCTCTCTCTCTCACACACACACAAACACACACACACACACACACACACACTTCCCCTTGACCTAAATGCTCAACAAAGCAACATGACCTCAAACAGACACCCAGTGTGTGTCTGTGTGTGTGCAGGCAGAAACCACAGTAACATTTTTGTAAAGACATTTAAACACACAAATATAAAATCTGACTGTTTTGATTTAACTGACTGTGGTAGATGAGAAGAGCTACTAAAGAATTCATCACAAGGAAACGTGTCAGTTGTGGAAGTGCTGAGTCATTCCACACAGGACAGGACATGGGAGAAGCAGTTCAATAATTCATCATCTTTGTTTTGACCTCGAGCTAAAGCCTCAAACTCTATAAATACGTTTCTATAATCACACAGGTTCTTCTGAGGATTGCAGCCTGCATGTGTTCAGACAGAGCGCTGCCCTGAGGCAGACTTCATCTGCACGCAAAACACGAGCAGCTGGGTCCAACATCTGGACAGAACCAGGACCTGGCACTCCAACACCCAGAGCCCCTCAGGGTTATCATTCATGTTCTATATGTTCCCTTGTTCTTGGTTTTTAACTTTCATTTGCATTAAACACCAAATGAGTAAAGACCGAGCGGTTTCCATCAAGCGGGAACTTTCCTCTTTGTCTCGGTCTCCACGCCCCCAGACCGAACCTCTGCTGAGTGACGTGTGCAAACCTTTGGAGGCTTGAACTCTCTCACGGGTTTTCTGACAGGCTGAACGGAGGGCGACCACCGCGAGGGCGCCGTTATCGGGAGCGTTTGACAACCTGCACAGTCATGATTACACAGATACACAGAGACAGGTACTCGGAGGAGGAGGAGGAGGGTGGAGGGTGGAGGGTCGAGAGGAAGGCTAGGGGAGAAAGGTGGAAAGAATGAGGAGGAAGGAGTGAGAGAATTTGGGCTGAAGACAGACAGTTACATAACGGCTGAGCGGACTCTGGCTCAGCGCCCAGGGCCTCTAGTAGACACACACACACTCACTGTACACGGTGGCCTGCAGCCCCACTGGCCTACTTTGAGGAGCTGATCTCACTTTCGGGCAGGAAACTGCGTGTTCCTGGAACAAGCAGCTGGTTTACAGTACAGACCCCACCTCACCAGCAGGCTCAGGCCCGGAACTGGTTCTGCTCCGCTTCTGCTCTGTGTTTATTCCTCAAAGACGGAGGAATGAACCAAGGACACAAGCAAAAACAACCTAAAATGTCTCACACGTGGCTCACAGTCATTACATATATAATAATGATAACAACAACAATGTGCTGCCTGGAGTGCTGCTGTTCCTGGAGACTGGGCCAAACCAAACCAGTTACTGGATCGAAAAGGTTGTTCAGCTCAGTATTAACAAAGAGTTGGTTTGGAATACTGCATACTACTTACCGTAATTTCCGGACTATAAGCCGCGACTTTTGTCACACGCTTTCAACCCTGCGGCTTATACAATGATGCGGCTTATTTATGCATTTTTTCTAACGCCCGCCAGGGGCGCTCGAGCAGAAAAGGTAAGAGCGAGACAGGTGGAATATATGTGTCGAGGAAGATGCAAGTTTAATGAGAAATCGTTCACCAAAACTGGCCGCACGCGAAGAGCAACTTTTGCACAAGTCTGCCAGTGGATCCTGACAGCGTGGAGCAGTGTGAAAACATCCACCATCACCAACGGTTTTCGAGAAGCCGGTCTGCTGCGTGACGGAGAGGACAGCACAAGCTCACGAGTGAATTTGCCTCAGGATGAGAGTGACACTGACAGCGACAACGAAAGAGAGACTGAGGGAGTGTGTGGCGAAGTATATCTGACGCTATTCCAATCCCACACTGATACTGTTATGAAAACTCTTTCCGTGTACCGTTTTTCTTCGTAAATATCTCATGTTTCAATGTGGGCACATGCGGCTTATAGTCAGGTGCGGCTTATAGTCCGGAAATTACGGTACTGTGTGCAGTAGTAGCACTCATGACTTTAAGATGTTTTAAGATATATATAATCACTTTATGCAGTACTACTTCTAGTACTTATTCACGTTTAAATGAAGCCAATCTGTCCATTCCATTGTGTTTTGTTCAGCTCGTCTGGAGTCAGGTGACATCGGGTCTGCTTACATAACCACACTGCCAGACAAGCCCCTCCCATCAGATCCACCTGTGAGCTCAGGCGTAGGGACGAGCGTGCATGTGAAAGTGAACGTTGTCGTCAACAAACCAGATTAACTGTCCACGGCACGTTTATTACATGATTATAACACACCGACAAGCGCCTCCAACAGCGGTGACTCAGCACTCGGCGTGCAGGTTTGGCGTGTCAACACTTTATGATTCATCACAACAAGTTCCTCCGGTTGTGAATCAGTTGCTCTCGCCAGAAACATTCACTTTCACTGTGAGTTTTCACTCTGTGATTAATATTATGACAAGAAGGACCCGCCCGACCACGACTCCTCTCCTCCTCCACCCAACAGGCTGAGGGTTTCTTAATTTCTTCACGGCCAAATCTTTGCTTGTTGTCGTGGCTCCATGTGACCTTCGACACTTCAAACTTCTGCTTCACTTTTGTGTGTGGTTGTGTCTCTGACGAGGACGTGGCCACAGTCCAGCTGCTGCAGAGGTTGCAGGTCTCTGACTGTACCTTACACCTGGTGCTCCACGTGGCACCTGCTCCCTCTCCGGCCTGACGTCATCCTCAAGCCGCCCGGCCCATCTGCTCTATGCTGCCACCAGACGGCTAATGAGATCCTCATTATTCCTCCTTTGAAAACCGCTGATGCCGATGTCTGCCGTGTAGTCAGTAAACTGAAGCCTCAAAGCCGTTGTGCTGACAACTAATGATGACGTTGTTTACTTTTATTTTTGATACAAGACAAACAGCTCAGTATTGTACTCTGTTACCGCAGTATTTGTACTGCGGTAACCCTTGACCTAGTGAAGGATATTTGTATTCGTACATGTAATTACACTTTCTTGTTTTTCCTTCTCTGAACTAAATATAAAATGAAATTAAATGTAAATTATAAATGAAGTTTTATTTGAGAGTTCAAGTTAAAGTTGAATTTCGGATGGGGGAGGGGGAGGGGGAGGACCCAGTGCACCCCCCTCCCCCCACACACGCCCACCCCTCATCCTCGGCTGACCTCCATGACGCCACAGTGATGCGTGTTGGAGCCGCCGCGTGCACCCTTGGTTACATTCGATGTATAGAATGGAGAGTACTCACGCACACACAGAGGTATCGTCCTGCTGCGTCTCTTCGTCGCAGACGCTCACGCGCTCATGTCGCTTTGTTCCCTCGTCGCCTGAGATCGTGCCACCGGAACTCGTGCGCGTGTCACGTAGAGCTCGAGCTGCAGCAGCCAGCAGAGCGCACCGGGTCTTTATACCGCCGTTCGCCGGCCGAGCCGCCAGCCAATCAGCGGCCATCCCACCGCCGGCTCGCTCCGCCCGTCTGCGTCCGTGTTGTAAAACTCAAAGATCGTCTATGACTCTGCGCGATGCGTGGGACACGCGTGCGGCCGAAGATGAACGACGGAGACAGAAGCGTTTGTTGCATAACAGCCGTGAAGGCGGGGTTCGAACATGTGTCAGTAGACTCCCATGGGTCTCGAACATCACAGATCCCCCTCTGTTTTAAAGATGTTTGCAGAATATGATCAGAGTGTGTTGCATTTACAATAAGAAACTATATAAACGTCTTTTCTCGTTCTCTTTATGCGTGCTCCTGTAGTTTTAAACTCGGGTCTGGAAATGTAATCAGAGTGAGACCTCTCGACTTTCTCTTTTTCTCTGGTGTCCAGAGCCCAGCAGAGACGGAGTTCGGTCAGTGTTTCCAGAACCCTCTGGCTGTGACGTCGGGGTCCTTTGTCCGATGATTGTCTGCAGGAATTCATGATCCCCAGAGGACACACCCCGATGATCCCTTGCATGTGAATTCAGAGTCATTAGAAATAGAGAAATGGAAATAGAAATAGACATAGAAATAGACAATACAGGATATTAAAAAAACAAACCATTCGTGTTCTCCAGAGGATGAACCTCAGTGGATTTGGTGATCTGGTGATCCAGATTTGGACATTTGGATTTCTGAGTTGTGCAGGTTTGCAGTGAAACATCTCAGCCTCGACTCAATGAGCTGACATGACATTCATTCTCTTCAGAGGATGAGCCTCACACACGAACAGCACATTAACATGTGGATCTTTTCTTAACCATTTGTGTGTTCCTATTAAAACATGATTTTTAAAGTTTGACTGTGATTGAAGGTCGTAGTTATGTTTTATTTTTCTAAATATTTGAATAATCAGCCTCACTCTCAAGTGTTGCATGTTAATATTATTACTGACTGATGTTTATTGCTCTGTATTTCCTGTGGTAGGACTAAGACAGGATCCTCTTCTTTCTTCTCTTCTCTAATGTTGTCTTATCTTGATAACCTGGTACAATTATGAAGTCTAAAACCCGTCTGAATGGAAAATAGTTAGTATAGACATAATAAAGGTTCTGTCCCCTGGTCGTCTTGCTTTAACCCTGGGGCTCTCTGGCTCTGGCCTCTGGCCTCTGGCTCATTCCACGGTGACGTAACGCACCGGCCCCTCACCGCTGCAGCGCTTTCCTCATCGCTGACGATTCTCATTGGCCACAGTCACCAGAGTCCACTTCAGGGAGCCAATCAGTGACAAGAACATAGAGACTGGACGTATGTGCAGGAGCGTCACCGTGACAACACCGGGAGGTTGTTGAATGTGTGACCCAGAGGCTCCTCAGGGTCAATGGGACATTTAAACTAGATCATGAGATGATCAGGAGATGATTATTAGAACACTGAGTGCGGACACCTCAGCAGAGGATTCTTCCTCTTAGGCCCGACAGACACTTTTTCCTTCACCCAGTCATGTGACGATCATCCTGTGGATTTGTGTGTTGTGCTGCTCACTCACACAAACATGTCAAAGCATCACTTCCTTGGGGGAGGGGGTGGGGGCAAACCCGTTTAACCTGTCAGGGTCAATCCCAATCCCAATCCCAGGAGAAGGGGGGGAGTGGACCTCAGGGTCGTCTAGAGGCGTAATCTGCGTGTCTTTGTGTTCAGGAGGAAACATCTTCAGTGACTAAAGCTGATCCTCCCCTCCAGCACTTTCAGTATTTACTTGTACACAACTTCATCAGCCTGTGGCCCAAACTGTTGTTTCACCTTTCAACCGTATTTGAAGGTTATGACCTTGGATGTGATGGATGGGGAATTTACAGCAGTGGGTCCAGACCCAATCAGCTGCTGGAAACGCTCCTGTTCACGGAGGCGGAGCGCGGCGGTTTGTAAAGGTTCCTTTGGGACACGCAGCGCCGCTCAGAGTCACCGTGTAATCCCACCCAGGAAGAGGCCCCCTTGTCTGCGTGTGAGTGCTCCCGACAGCAGACATCACAGGCAGAGGATGAACAGATTAGGGCTGGACAAAGGGTTAAAAGCACACGAGCATTCCTCCTCCGGCTCTTTTCCACGAACAGAGGGAACATTTGAACGAGACAGAGACAGAGGAAGGGCCACAAAGGACATACAAAGTCCACACAGGACAAAGAAAACAACAGCGGATGAGACGTGAAATAAACGAACATGGGCTTTTTATGGGCTCATCGCTCTGTGCAGGGACGAGCTGTCACATCACATCAGAAGACCAGAGACCAACGGCTTGGTAAGACTGACCGTTAGCCTATTCTTTCTTTAATATTATGATCCCCATCGATCAGCCCCATAGATTCGTAATAAAAAAAAAAAATCAGAAGCCTGAAGGCAGAGCCTGGATCTCAGGCCCGTCCCCCTCCACCCCCACAACGTGTGTGGACAGTGAGATTAAAATATTACATGAAATAAGATTATGTAAAAGCGTCTGTGTGCAGAGGCGCTGACTGATTAGCAATGATGTAATACTTGCTGAAACTGCATTCTGACCACAGATGGGATTTAACACCTCATAGCAGTTTGTGTCCATGCCTTCCTCGCCCACTATCAATGCTTTGTGGTCTTCATCAACGTCTTTGGATGTTGGCTCTTTTCTGTTTGTCGCACACTCGAAACATCTCGATTCGTGTGTGTTGACACTGGAGGGCCGGAGCTGGAGGGCAGGAGCTGTGTGAGCACCGGTGGCTCTAATACATGTGTACGCTTACCACTCACTGAAGTCAGCGTTAATCCCTCGCGTTTCAAACAGCCACAGGTGACTGAGGAGCAAACAGGATTCAAAGTGAATGTAAACAGAATCACCAATACATGTTTAACATCATATTAGAACAGCTTGTTATTCCTCCCTCAGTTTTATCAGCAGCAGAAGAACAGAACATTTCACACAACACACACACACACCAAGTTGAAACCTGTTTCTGGACAAGCCTGCTGGTGATGTTCCAGGGATCATTTTAACAGAATGATTGATTTGCTCACATCTCTCTATTCGGTTATCTGGCATCAAGCTGCGTTATCGTCAAAACACAGACCTGCTGCACAACTTTTAATTGCGCGTCTTCTTCCCATCACGCCCCAGCAAAGCCTCAGGAGTGTTGGATTAAAGCTACAGACAACCAGTCAGATAATAAGCACAATCTAAACTTATCGACTCTGCCTAGAAGAGGATATGTTCCTCCTTGTGTTGTTTTGTTAGATCAGCAGCAGGGTTCCTCAGAGACTCCTGAACAGATCTCCGTGACAGGTGACGGAAGAACTGGACGTGGTCCAAGAGATGGAGACCAATTATGGAGACAGACACATAACTGACAGCAGACGCCTCATCTCTGCCAAGTTCATGTCGAAACTGAGCCTTCCATGACTGAGACAAAGTGAACTCAGGTCACATCAGTTTACTGATGGAATTACCTGCGGTTGAGTAGTGCCGTGTGTTCCACTGCCTTGTTCCCATGCAGGCCAGGTGGAGACGTGGAGGCCCAGGGTGGAGCTGCAGAGGGGACAGGAGAGGATGGAGATCTACGGGACAGGTTGATGCTTCCACATGTTTCCTCACATCTGTACAGCAAACCCCTGGTTCAGCTTCATGAAGCTCAGTCACGGTGGACACCACATACCCAAAATTCACACAGAAACTTAAATTCAGTTGATATTTTACTGGACCAGTCAGTGAGACATCAGACACCTCGTATATTAGACACAAATTGAGATTTAGAGCAGAAGGGACAAACACAGAATTATAATCAAACATGTCCCCTGATATTCCATTAAGCTGCACTAAAAGCTATGCAAAACGTGTTTGTAGACTTAGTTATTTTTAGTTTCCAGGATAGATTTCTGATTCTGTCCCACTTATACCCAGCCTCTTTTTTGGGGCTATATAATGATTGGAGATAAAATTACATGCTAATATTTGCAGGTGTTACTTTCCAAAACTCTGTCGAGCACAAGTTCAAAAAGTCACAACAAGTTTACATCGGGCTCCGTCAGATGCAGCATCTGCATGTACCTGCAGGAGGAGGGAGAGTTACACCAAGGAATGTTGAACCTCTGAGTCACACAACCAATAATCCATCAATCAGCACTGAAAAGGTTCAGGACAACGTCCTGCACCGGAGTTTTGAATTTTGAGGTCAGCTGCTCATCATGGTGTGAACACTGCCCAGATGTTGGTCAGCGCTGTGGACCCAACTCTTTGCTGAACCCAGAACAGAGAAGAATCAGAAAAAGTCTTCATTATCTTGAAACCTTAATGTTCCTGACATTCAATCTGATTTCTTTTTAAACTTGAGTTGGAAGTTGTCAGAGCTCTGCAGATTTTATAACATCTAGTTCAGCCTCCTACACAGAAAACTGAAAGTAGTTAACTCTAATGGGCGTAGAAAAACACATCTTTAAGCAGCTATAGGACAGCTGGGCTTTTAAAGCCTGGATCCACTGAACCTGGGTCAGGGAAGCTGGTTATTAGTAACCTGGTCGAGTCACCTCCAGCACCAACACAGTCATTAACTACCATCACTGATTACCATGTGTGAGCTCATCATGCGATTTGAGAAGAAACACTGCCACCTGCTGGTAAAGGTTGGAAGTGACGTGTTTAAACGACTTGGGGAGACGTTTCGCAACACAAAAAGGAATAATAAAATAAAATACATATTATTGTATATTGAGGCACAATTGCTAATAAATGTTAAAGATTAAAATAAAAACAAAACAATAAATTAAAAAGTAAAAAGGAATTAGTAAAAATTAAAATAGTAACACAAATAGAAAAATTATAAATAAGGTGTTTGGAGGAAAAAAATAATAGCAGAGGCTGGAATATTTGTCCTGGCCAAAGGCCACGGACAGATGGTGACAACATTAAAAGATTAGAACCACTGAAGTTGAAGTTTGAGGAATATGAAGAATAATTAATTTCTTTTATTGTCACACGGTTTCTGTTATTCTGCAGAGAAAGAAAAGAGTCTTTATTTTCACTATTCCAGATGCGTTTTAGAGACTCACAGCTTTTTTAAAAGACACACATTCAGATAAAATAAAAGGACCATTTAAATAATAAACATGAAAAAATAAAAATACAAATAAAAATCAACATATGTTCCATCAACTGTTTTGCGTTTATTCTTTCTGAGCACTATGGGGTGTAATGTAAGGGCTGAGGCTGGCCAGAGGGGATTTAAGTAATATTTTTGTACTCGTTGCTATGAATATATTGTGTCTGACTCATCTCATGCGTTTGTGTCATCAGGCTCCATTGGCTGCTGGAAATAGACTCAAACATGTGACAGTGTGTCACTGGTTCCTCCTGTGAGCAGCTGTTCTAGGAAGTTGAAACAATAAAGAATGTAGAGAAACATTACCCTGATTATTTTATATTCAATTTCTGCCGATAGTTCCCTTCCTACTAAATCTTACACACTGGACATGTGACACAAACACGCACACACACACACACACACACACACACACACACACACACACACACGTGGACACACCCACACACACGGACACACCCACACATACGCGGTCACGTGATTTCCAGTAACGGCAAACAGATTTCCACTAAAGACCAAGACAGAGGGAGTAGGCGGTGAAAGTGAAAGTAAAGGAAATGTAACAGGAGACCGAAGCTGGTGAGTTCTTTTCTCCATTTCTGTAAATCCTTAACACTATTTTAACAACATACAACATGTTATACCAGCCTCTGAGATATTGTAGGACAGATTATGTCATTTCAAAGTTCAGGCAGAGCAGTTTTATTTTCTTCCATTTCCTGATACTCTACTATTACTACTACTTAGTATTCTTTCTGCACCGTGTGGTTTTATCTGTGCATGGAAACAACAATAACATCAGAAAATCACAACTGAGAAATGTTGCATTTGTAAGAAAAGAGCAGAAACAAATGAAGACTTCTACTGCATGGTTGAGAAATCATGTGGATTTCACATTGTGTTTGTCTATATGAGGAATCACTGAATCTCTGGACCTGGCTTCATTGTGTGTGTTTCCTCTCAGACTGAAGATGAGTGGTTAT
This sequence comes from Pseudorhombus dupliciocellatus, assembly GCA_016785235.1. NCBI lineage: Eukaryota > Metazoa > Chordata > Actinopteri > Pleuronectiformes > Paralichthyidae > Pseudorhombus > Pseudorhombus dupliciocellatus. The sequence goes on from JAFBJW010000312.1 coordinate 1,864,370, forward strand.
GAAGAGGAACAGGACAGAGCAGAGTCTCCAGAGTTCAGCTGTGTGTCTCTGAAGAGTAATCGGTCCAGAAGTCCACCTCCATTGTTTAGTAATGAACCTGGACCTTCAGAACCAAAGTAAGTGACCTGCTTCAAATATGTGAAGCTCCAAACTGAAGCCTCAGAGAATGAATGAGTGAATGATGAGTTCTGGATGTGCATGTTTGTGTTTGCAGAGGTCAGGGCCACAGACTGAAAGCAGAGTCTCCAGAGTTCAGCTGTGTGTCTCTGAAGATTACTCCAAACTTGAGTAATGCACCTGGACCCTCAGAACCAAAGTAAGAGACTGTTTCTCCTGTGGACTGAAGAGGGTTTAATTTCCTCTAGTGTGGCCCCTGCATTAGGACACAGCTTCACTGAAATTGGTGACTAATCAGTCAGAATCAGAATCAAAGAGCTCAGACCTCCACCAAGGCCCAACACACACCTGATGAAACCACTTTGACATTAAGTACATGCTCATTTGATCTGGATCTGCACCAAATGTCAAACACTAATAAACATCAGTCCTCTGAACTGGTGCACAGACCACATCCTTCCACCAAGTGTACTGGTCATCTGTTCACTGGTTCTTAGAATCCCACTAACAAACAAACCAACACACAAACACACAGAGTAGAGACAAAACCACCATGACTGAAGTAAAGATGACCTGTGACTGTGAAATTTGAGTTATCAGGACATGTCTTCACAGAGGGAGGAGGAGGAGGAGTAGTCATGTTCCTGAGGAGGAGCAGCAGTCGCCCTGCTGCGCTTTGTGTCAGGACGTGCTGAAGGATCAAGTCTCCACCAGCTGTGGACACTGGTTCTGCAGACAGTGCATCACCTCATACTGGAACCAGTCTGGTTCTTCAGGAGACTCCTCCCTTCCCCAGTGTGGACAAAGATCCAGGACAGCAGCTGGAGGTCAAACAGCCGGTCAGAGCAATACTGTACATGTGTCTGCTGATGTCTTCAGTTTTGACAACATCACATGTTGTTTCATTTGTTCCTTCATTCAGCATCAACATGGAACTTCTAAAAGCACAAAGCTCCAAAGCTTTTATTTGTCTTTAGTCTCACGTTGTCTCTTGTCTTTCAGCAGGTCAGGGTCTGCAGGAGGTTTTAGATGAACATAGGATCAGTCAGAGGAGGAGATGTGAACATGTGACTGAAGGAGCTGAAGAAACAGGAAGTAGAACCCCCCTCAAGAGGATCTACACTGAGCTCTTCATCACAGAGGGACAGAGTGAAGAGGTGAATACTCAACATGAGGTGAGGCAGCTGGAGGCGACTTCCAAAAGGAAGAGCCGCCACGACACTCCCATCAAGTGTCACAACATCTTTAAAGCCTTCACTGACCAGCAGAGCAGCATCAGAGTCGTCCTGACCACTGGTGTCGCTGGCATTGGAAAAACCTTCTCGGTGCAGAAGTTCACGCTGGACTGGGCAGAGGGTTTAGAAAACGGCGATGTGGATCTGCTGGCTGTGCTTTCGTTCAGGGAGCTGAACCTGGTGAAAGACAAGGAGCACAGTCTTCTCACGCTGCTTCATGTTTTCTATCCAACGTTACTGAAGCTCCCGGCAGAGACGCTCACCATCTGTAAACCTCTGTTCATCTTTGACAGTCTGGATGAAAGCAGACTTTCTCTGGACTTCAACCACAGGGAGGTTGTGTCTGATGTTACACAGAGGACATCAGTCAACGTGCTGCTGACCAACCTCATCCTGGGGAATCTGCTTCCATCGGCTCTCGTCTGGATAACCTCCAGACCTGCAGCGGCATATCAGATCCCTCCTGCATGTGTTGACAGGGTGACAGAAATACGAGGCTTCACTGATGCCCAGAAGGAGGAGTACTTCAGGAGGAGGTTCAGTGACGAGGAGCTGAGCAGCAGAATCATCTCCCACATCAAGACGTCCAGGAGCCTCCACATCATGTGTCAAATCCCAGTCTTCTGCTGGATCAGTGCTACAGTTCTGGAGCACATGATGACCACAGACCAGAGAGGAGAGCTGCCCAAGACCCTGACTGACCTGTACTCACACTTCCTGCTGGTTCAGACAAAGAGGAAGAGCAACAAGTACAGTGAAGGACATAAGAGGAGAACCCAGAAGCTGACGGAGGCTGACAGGGACATTGTCCTGAAGCTGGGGATGCTGGCACTTAACCATCTGGATGAAGGAAACATCATATTCTACCAAGAAAACCTGGAGCAGTGTGGTCTCAATGTCTCAGAGGCCTCGGTGTACTCAGGAGTTTGTACTGAGATCTTCAGAAAAGAGTGTGTGATCTTCCAGAAATCAGTCTACTGCTTTATTCATCTGAGTGTTCAGGAGTTTCTGGCTGCAGTCTACATGTTTCACTGTTACACCAAGAGGAACATGGAAAAACTCAACCACTTCTTAGGAACATTCGGGAACACAGAGGGTACCTTCTACCTGGATGACCTCCTGAAGAGAACCATGGAGAAATCCCTCACCAGTAAAAATGGTCACCTGGACCTGTTTGTTCGCTTCCTTCACGGCCTCAATCTGGAATCCAACCAGAGAGTCTTAGGAGGTCTGCTGGGATGGACTGAGAACAATCTAAAGAACAACTGTAGAGTCATCAAGAACCTGAAGCAGATGCAGATTGATGACATTTCTCCTGACAGAAGCATCAACATCTTCCACTGTCTGACTGAGATGAACGACCACTTAGTCTATCAGCAGATGCAGCAGTTCCTGACGTCGGAGAACAGATCAAAGGAGGAACTCTCTAGGATCCACTGCTCAGCTCTGGCATACATGCTGCAGATGTCAGAGGAGGTTCTGAATGAGTTCGACCTGAGGAAGTTCAACACATCAGATCAGGGTCGACTGAGACTAATGCCAGCTGTGAGGAACTGCAAGAAGGCTCTGTGAGTCCAGACATTATCACTTCCATGTTCAGTCAGAGTAGATGAGTCAAACACACAATGTTAAATTAATATCCTTACTATTATTAGCTCCAGCCCCAGCCACTAATGGATAAGTGTCTCCCAACTACAGTCTACAAAGTCATTTAGCAGACACTTTTATCCAAAACGACGTACGTAAGTGATAGGTACAAGCACAAGCAAAGAACTAGGAACGAAAGGCAACATAAGTAAGTTCTTAGGACTGTTTGTGTCCATTAGGACTCAGTGCTGACAGGTAGTGCTGAACAACAACAGCATAACAACATAATCATAAGTGGGCTGGTGTCAGCTCTAGGATAGGAATTATTCAGAGAATAATAGAGTTTTGAGTTGTTTTTTGAAGGTTGTGAGAGACTCTGAGCTGAGCTGAGTTGATCTGAGACAGTTTGGAAGTTCATTCCACCACTGTCGGGTGACAGGAGAAGAGTCTCGGACTCCTTTGAGTTCTCGGAATCAGGCATGTTTCATTTGCTGAATGAAGGGAGCGAGATGGAGTGTATACTTGGATGAGGGGGTTCAGGTATTCAAGAGCTGACTTCATGATGGTTCTGAAAGCCAGACACAAGGATTTGAACTAAATGAGGGCAGGAACTGGAAGCCAGTGTAGAGAGATGAGCAGAGGAGTGATATGAGTTATTTTTGGTTGGTTGAAGACCAGACGAGCTGCTCTATTGTGGATCATCTGTGGTGGTTTGATGGTGCATGCAGGGAGACCGGCTAGTAGGGAGTTGCAGTAGTGCGAGAAATGGTGAGTGCCTGTATTAGGAGTTGAGCAGTGTGCTCAGACAGGTAGGACCTGATCTTCATCAATCATGACACCTAGGTTCCGAGCAGATTTCATGGAAATTGATGGAGCTGGTCCCAGTTGAATGTTGATCTGGTGTTGTAAAGAGGGTTTTGCAGGGATGACCAGAAGCTCCGTTTTTGAGAGGTTGAGCTGGAGGTGGTGGTCTTTCATCCATTCAGAGATATCAGACAAGCATGAGCTGATCTGTCCTGTGACTGATTGATCATCTATGAGAAAGGAAAGAGTTGTGTGTCGTCGGCATAACAGTGGTATGAGAACCCATGGGAGTGGATGAATTTTCCAAGTGAAGCACCGACCCCTGAGGAACGCCAGTGAGAAAGGAGTGTGATTTGGAGACTTGCCCATTCTAGGATACTTTGATTGATCTATTTGTGAGATAGGACTTAAACCAACAAAGAGCCAGACCGGAGAAGCAAAGTTTGTTGTGGATGGCTAGCAGGATTGGGTGATTGACAGTGTCGAAGGCAGCTGACAGATCGAGAAGCAGTAGAGCTGAGGACAGGCCAGCAGCTTTAGTCAAGCGGAGAGATTCTGTTACTGCGAGGAGTGCAGTTTCAGTTGAGTGCCCCTGTTTCAACCCTGACTGGTGTGGGTTGAAAAGTAAGTCAGAAACCTGTTTGAAAAGTACATTCCAGTATTTTAGAGAGAAAGGAGAGTAGTGATACCAGTCTCACTTAAATTCCGCACCTCTTGACTTGTGCTCGGTCTGTTAGGGTTCTGGCACTCCCTGCCTGATAAGGTTAGGCTCGCCAACTCCCTTCCAATTATTTTTTTCGACTTTATTGTTACATATTTGATATTTTCTTTCATCACAGACTCGGCGGTTGTGAACTCTCAGAGACTCATTGTGAAGTTGTTGCTTCGGCTCTTAAGTCAGAGCCATCACATCTGAGAGAGCTGGATCTGAGTGGAAGCGACCTGCAGGACTTAGCAGTGAAGCTGCTGTGTGCTGGACTGGAGAGTTCAAATTGTGGACTGGAGACTCTGAGGTCAGGTTCTTAAATCTTTGAATGTTCAACTGTTCCAATGTTCTGTCTAATTTGTTCTTTATCTACTGAAACTGAATCGTCTCAGTTCTGCTCTACTCACTGTCCCTCAGTCATATGTCACTCACCCAGCTTGTCAGTCACGTCCTGTGTTGACATGAAGACGATCCACAAAAACAGGAGGACATGTTCAAATATCCATATTTATTTATTCAGGTTGAAGAACTGCAGTCTGTCAGAGACCAGCTGTTCTTCTCTGGCTTCAGCTCTGAGGTCAAACCCCTCTCATCTGAGAGAACTGGATCTGACTGGCAACGTCCTGCAGGACTCTGCAGTGAAGGAGCTGTGTGGTTTTCTCCAGAGTTCAATCTGTCCACTGCAGACTCTGAGGTCAGACACCATGTTTTTAATGTGAAAGCTATCTAGTGACGATGATGCATGTTACAGCAGGATCAAAACAAGATCACTACTTGTCATTTCACACATCGACTGTGGGGACATTCAGATGTAGGGGTGGAGCCAAAACACTTATCTCCATGGTAACCATGGTTATGCTGCGTTAGGTCACAGGTTCACTGTGAAGGATTTAGTGGCGTCTCCAGGAGACTTCTAATGTAGTCTACTCATCTACGTTCACATGGACGACTCCTGAAGATGTCCAGCAAGACATTCAGGGACATCCAGTGGTGAAGCTTCTTTTAACATTCAAATGAACCCGGAGAACACAAGGACTTCAAGGACTTCTGTTTTTGGCTGGCTGCGAGTCCTTGGTTCAGCTTGACTCAGACTCCAGGTCTGAAAACAGAGACAGTGATGTTTAGTCTTTATTTTCATGCATGGACTCATTTTAATCTACACTTACTTTGACTCTTTACTCAGGTTGTATCACTGCAGTTTGTCAGAGATCAGCTGTTCTTCTCTGGCTTCAGCTCTGAAGTCAAACCCTTCTCATCTGAGAGACTTGGATCTGAGTAGAAACGTCCTACAGGACTCAGGAGTGAAGGAGCTGTGTTTTTTTCTCCAGAGTCCAACCTGTTCACTGGAGACTCTGAGGTCAGTACACTGATGGTTGTGGATCTCATATTTATAATACAGCATTTATACACCATTTATCTAATTTAATTCTCATTGAATATAATTCATCTTCATAACTTTAATTTATTAATTAATTTATGAGATTTTAAATATTCAGCAACTTCTTTATTTCATTGTATATTGTGCATAATGACAATACAAGCATTCTATTCTATTGTTATAACTCATTCTTTAGTTCTGGATATCCTGAACTGATCTGCAGGACAGAGACCAGGTCGAAAAAATATTGTGACTGAATCAGGACTCGTCTTTAGTCTAACATGTCTGATTTCAGATCTACTGTGTTATTTTCAAACATGAGTTTTATTCTTTGTTCAGGTTGGTTGGTTGCAGTCTGTCAGAGATCAGCTGTTCTTCTCTGGCTTCAGCTCTGAGGTCAAACCCCTCTCACCTGAGAGAACTGGATCTGAGATACAACAAGTTGCAGGACTCAACAGTGAAGGAGCTGCTGGCTCTAGAGCACAGTCCACATTATCGCCTGGAGACTCTGAGGTCAGTGGAAGGTTGCAATCAGTCCACATTGCCCTCACGGTCTGTACTGCCAAGCAGGATTTGTGGTTATCAGGTTAACTTCAGGTTTATTTTTTTCAGTCCAACAAAGCTTGTTCACTTCTTCAAGTTAAATCATCATGGAAACTGGTGAACCACCAACTGATAAATGGCTAACCTGCTCCAATTAAGCTGTATAGAAGCTCCGCCTGTATAGAAGCTCCGCCCACTGACCAATGTCACTCTTCACTGTTGTGTGGTTCAACTCATCCTGTCACCAAAACAACAAATTCACTCAGTCAGGAAACAGGCCCATGTGTTTTTATTGAGTCGTAATGTCTGTGTACACCACACTGTGTCCTCAGAGTCAGCGCAGACAGTGTCAACACTGATGTCTTCTTCTCTCAACAGATGGGGGCTGTAAATGTAAGTGTGAAGAGGATAGCATGTGTGGACTGAGGCTGAAGCAGCAGCTCGACTGGGCCTTGTTGCTGGGAGGCAGAGACAGAGCAGAGACAGAGCTCCAGAGGAACCAGAGGAGTTGATTTGCTTCCACTCTTCTTTCCTCCGTCCTTTTCTCCACTTACCCCAACCAGCTGAGCCTGGTTCTGCTGGAGGTTTCTTCCTGTTAATGAGGGAGTTTTTCCTTTCCATAGTCACCATAGTGCTTGCTCATTGTCTGAATTGTTGGGTCTAATGTCTATTACGGTTTGCTGCTATACTAATAAAATTGATCCAAAAATTCTTGGCCCAAAATGTTACACCTGGTTTTCGTTTTTCTCCAAATGAAGAGTGTGTAGGCTATCCGCATCAGCTGCAGAGCGGTGGTTGCTTTTCTACTTTCTGACCCACAGGTGGTGCTGTAGTACAACAGCAGAACACCCCAGAGGAAACAGAAGAAAATGTCTCAGAGAGAAAAGTTCTGCTTATTCTCATCTCTGATTAAACGCATTCCCAGCAGAGAGATTGTGTCCTGAAGACAGTGGACAGTTTAGGCCTGTTGTTATTCAGTGAAGACACTTGTCTCATCATGATGTCACTGAGTTTTAGTCCATCTCGGTAATGTCTGGCTTCAGGATGATAATTGTTTCAATGTACAATGAGATCTCTATTTGACTTTGTAATGGTCATCAACGCATCAAAAAAGTTGTGTGATATTTGACATAGCATTTTATACCGAATATCTGACATAATTCACAACATTCTCCAGTGAATATTTATTTCACTTCACAAAGGTTAAGCGTTGTCTTCAGTCTTCATCAGGTCAGTGTAGAGCCTGTCTGGGTCCCCGAGGTTCCACCACCTTGTTTTCTCCAGTTCTGCAGCACTGACAGCAGAACTGTCGTCTAATGTGGCTGTTGAACTTCTGGTCTCTGACGCCATAGATGAGCGGACTGAGCAGACGTGGCAGCACATTGGTGAACAGGAATGATATGAAGAGGATGGTGGTGCGGTTCTTAGGCCACATGGCGGTCAGAGCAATGTTGATGAAGGGCGAGATGAATGACAGCATGCAGATGAACAGCTGGACTCCGTGCAGCAGGATGGTGTTGTGGGCGTTTCTGGCCGAGGCCTGGTCACATCCAGAAATTGTCCGGGCGGTGCACAGGACTTTGAGGTAGGTGATGATCAACGTCAGGAAGATGAAGGAAAACAAAAGAATCTGACAGAGAGAAAGCCACCGTGATCTAAAGAAGTTTATACAATGTGTAGGACATTTTCAGTTTTAATAAAGAATCAACCTAACTTAACATGATTTATGTGAAGCCTGTGTCACGTGACCTCTCAATGAAAAGTGTAGCTCTAACAAACCTGAACCACCTGTCTCTGAGTCTTGTGGAGTGTTGTGTTGTACACAAATGATGTGTAACAGATCACAGGCCTAGAGTCCAGTCCAGAGATGGGTTGGGTGGCGAGGACGATGATGATGTCAGTGAGGCCAGGGATGAGGGACACGCCCCACATGAGACCAATCAGAGCGTAGGCTCGCTGAGCCGTGCACATATGGGAGTGGTGAAGAGGTTGACAAACAGCGATGTAACGTTCAACTGCCATGCCGGCCAGGTTCAGAGGACTGTTTCTGCACAGCGAGAAACACATGACACATATTCAGAGATTAGATCTGAGGAAATGTAAGAAACAGATATTCATTCTCTCTGCATCACAGTCACTCACCTGTTGGTTGCGGCTAAGATGAGCAGCAGGATGCAGCAGGGAGTGAAGGTCAGACGAACAGTGTAGGTGAGCAGCTGCAGTGCCACAGAAACTGATAACATGACCATGTCATTGATCACTAGGTGGATGTAGAGCACGTACCTGCAGGAGAGGAGAGAGCATCAGCAGAGTGGATTGACAGCACACACCTGTAGCTCAGGTAGCCAGTCACCTGGGGTCTCTGTAGAAAACTGGGCTCTTGAAATAGATGTAGACAAAAACTGCGTTGATGTAGTTGATGATGAAGCCGAGAGTGAAGGTGATGAAGTTCTTGGTCAGAGCATCGTTCTGACTGTCCAGGCGTTTGCTGGAGTTCATGATGGTTCAGCTGGGCTCAGTCAGACATGGTTATTTCTTCAATCTTAATGTAAAATGTTTTGTCTAGTTTAACAGAAGAGAAACAACGTAATGATTTCAAAAATAAATATCTACCTTAAGAATATGATCTCATTCATAATAGGACTACAGTTAAACTTTGATTGTAATTCGCGGTATCTGAGCTAATAGAATACAATCTGATCAATGTTAAGTTGAAATAATGAAGCTTACTTCAGCAGCGTGACGTGTGGAGCAGCTGGTCCCAGTGTGAGAGGAACAAGGAGAGATGACGAGATTTTATAGGGCAGATCGGACTTGGAAGGGGGGGGTGGGGGGTTGAGAACCATCATGTTATATGTAGGAGCCATGTTTCGGTGCAGTACCTCCAACCTCTAGGTGGCTGTAGTTCATTTGTTTTACGGACCTGAGTACATAGGTGTTGACAATGAGACGAGAAGCAAAACGGTTTTCGATTGTGCTAAGGCAGGTTTCTGTTTTTTATTTTATTTTTGGATATCTAAAAGGTCAGTTTGATTCGTGTTAAGCTGTAAGATGGAAGTGTCCCCTTATGTTAATGTTACACGCCCCAGGATGGATAGTGTATACATAGATAATAGATGTCCTGAAAATACAAGACAGTAGAATGATCTGGTGACTCCTGCTGCTGCTCGCTGGACAGATCGTCTCCAAATTTATTACAAGTTCAAATATACACTGTGACCTATATACATACGTATAAACATATTTCCAAACACATACATTCCGTATTAATTAAACAAGATTATAAACATATTACTTAAGACAACAAGTGTTATATTCACAATTATGATTGTTCTGAATGCACATTCTGTACATTCACACCCTTTTAAATTATACCAGCAGCATTTTCCTTTTTTTTTTCTTATGAACATTCAAACAATTACATATAAACACATTTCAATAACAAGTTGCATAAAACACTGTCTCTGTGTTGCATAAAACACTGTTGCATAAAACACTGTTTCACGTTGAGTTTCGTCATTTGTTTACTGCTAGAATTACGCACCACATCCGGGGAACAATAGCGACTATTACAAATGCATGTCAAGCTAACCCTTAGCATTCAGCGGCGTTACGGGAGACACAGTCTAATTGTCTGACACGCTCTGTAAACAGGACTGTCCCTCACTTGTTCTTTTACGATGTGCACAGTTTGTTCCCAATAGGACCTTAATTTTCCTGGTCCACCCCTCTCACTCATGTTACAAACAAGGACTCTATTTCCAGGTTGGAGCACAACTCCCTGGACGTGACGGTTGTAATATCTTTTTCCTCTTGTACTGGAATTTTTACTGTTCTCAGATGCAATAGGCCTCCCTCCCTCATTCTCTGCCCCCACTTCTTTGCATAAGTCTGTGGTGTTTCAGTCTGGTCTTTGGTCGACAAGCCAAACATCAAGTCCACTGGTAGACTTGGGTGCCGACCAAACAGGAGGTAATGGGGGGAGAAACCAGTTGCCTCATGCCTGGTGCAGTTGTATGGGTGTACAACCAGATGTAAATGGTCTTTCCAGTTATACTTTTCCTTTTCCTTCAGCATCCTCAGCATTTGGAGTAGTGCTCTGTTGAACCTCTCAGCAGGATTGCCTTGAGGATGGTATGGGGTTGTCCTGGAATGAGCAACTCCAGCCAGGCGTCTCAGGGTCTTAAACAAGTCCTTTTCAAATTCATGGCCTTGGTCGTGATGCAACTTGGCTGGGTAGCCAAACCGCGGGACAAAGTCATTGTAAATCTTTTCAGCAGCTGTTCTGCCAGCCTTATTCTTTGTTGCGTAAACCTGAGCAAACCTAGTAAAATAGTCTACAACTACTAGAACATACTTGTAGCCCCCTTTACTGGTTTCTAGGTGCAGAACGAAACAAGTTCTAGTGGTGCAGATATGGTAATGCTGCCCATTGGTGCTCTGACGTGTGTTACCGTTTTTTTCTGCTTAATGCAGTGGCATTTTCTGATCACATACGTCTCGATGTCCGTTTTCATGAACGGCCAGTAGAAGCGGTCTCGTGCAAGGTGGATGACCCTCTCTGCCCCCACATAACCCATGTCATCATGGAGATGTTTTAACACCATGGAGTGGTATCATGATGACAATACAAACTGTTGTCGCTGGCCAGCTGTCCAATACAGTAGTTGATCTTTCATGTGAAGCTTTCCCCTCTCATGCATCAGCCCTCTCACGGTCAATTTTGCCTTTGCTTCTTTCAGTCTGATCAGCTCACCGATAGCAGGATCCTCACTTTGGGATCTAACCAATTCACTGTGATCAATGGTGAGAGGTGACACACCTACTTCTAGCTCTGAGCATGTAGTCAGGTGCAGTGCAGCAACATAGGCAGCATCCTGTCTCCTGCACTCTCACAGCCCTCCCAATTAGCTTTGATGGTTTTCCTCACAAGCTCCTCAGTGCACTCACTTACATAGGTGTCAATATCAAGTGGCAGAAAGTGTGTCTGCATCTACATTCACATCTACATTCTAAACTTTTCACATATCGCCCATTTCAGAGCAAGGAACTCCAGTTTCCCTGAGTGCAAGTTAGTTTTTCTCAGTGGGAGATAGGGTCCCGGATCCATAAGCGATGACCCCCAATATTCCATCTTGACGCTGATAAGTCCACGATCAGAGGGGTCTGTGTGGAGCACAAATGGTAATTCAAAGTCTGGATAAGCCAGTATAGGTGGGTGGCAGAGTGTAACTGCTGCTCCAGTGTCCTTTGGTGTACATCTGTCCACTGAACAGGAGTCTTTGAAGGCAACTGAGCCTTTTTCACACTTTTGAGTTTCACCTGTGTCCCTGCGGAGCTTCCCTTCATTTTCAGGAGGTCATACAGTGGTTTTGCAATGCTGGAGAAGTTCTGAATATAAGCCCTATAGTAACTTACAAACCCCAGTAACCTCTGCACTTCCCCAACAGTAGTGGGTCTTTTCTCCTTCAGTGACAAAATAGCATTGATGTCTTTTGGGTCAGTCCACCATCTGCTGAAAACAACCTCCCTACATATCTGACTTCACGCTGGAACAACTCACACTTTGTTGGTCGAAACTTGACACGATGAGCCTGTAATGCTCTCAGAACTCTACATGCTCCCTCAACATAAGTAGTGAATGATTCTGAGTAACAAAGGATGTCGTCCAGGTAAGGAATACAACAGCTCTCCCGGAGGGAGTCCAGCATCTCTTTCATGCTGTGCTGGAAAGCAGCAGGAGCATTGGAGAAACCAAAAGGTATCCTCACCCACTCATACATACCCCAAGGGTTGATAAACTCTGTCATGTGCCGGAACCCTTTAGCTATGTAGCCCTGGTAATAGGCCTTGCCTTGATCGAGGATGCTAAACCAGCTGTGGCCTTTCAGTGTGTCTAAGAGATTCTATATGCGAGGGAGTCGATGGTGATCTGGCACTGTGATTTTGATTCAAAAGTCTGTAATCTATACATAACCTCAGGGACCCATCATTCTTCCTGACACAGACTACAGGTGCTGCATATGGGGATTTAGATTTAACTATCCCTTTGTAATTAGGTCTTGCACATATTCCTTCACCTCTTTGTAAAGGCACTTTGGCACAGCAGAATATGTGTGCTGGATTTGTAGGCTCGGAATACTCCCAATGTCCCCTTCATTCTGAGCAAAAGCCCCTGACTCCTCATACAACATCTGTTTCACCTCTCTCTGTTGCTCATCACTCAGGTGACTGACATCTACAGGTGGATGGTTTTGGCAGTGGGTTGGCTAACTGTGGTGATAATGAAGGGCTGACAATGATGGCCTGTGTTTGCTTGCCCTTGCTGGCTGGGATGTCTGTCTCTACCACCTTACCAATGGTCTTGATGGTGCCTAAAACATTTGAACTGGGCAGAGTTACAGCAGCTTTGGTGTGATTGGACACTGGCACTTTCACAAAGGGTCTGTCTGTTTTTTGAATCTCCATCAAACCAGCTAAGAGTTTGAACTTCAATTTCTTAGCCAACGCCCCACTAAGCAGATTCTCATCGGCCCCTGAGTCAATTACTGCTCCCTGATTGTGACTGTGCCCATTGATTAGGAGATTAACTGCAGTCAAGGTACGAGATGGGTACTGAGAAAGATGATGGGTGCTAACCAGTGTCATAGAGGTGCGAGAAGCGTGCAATTTGCCTAGGGCATGAGGCCCTTTGATGTCCTGCTTCTCCACAGTAAAAGCACCGGCCCTACCGCTGGCGTCACAGCCGCTCCTCTGGTGTAAGCCTGGCGCGCCCGACTTGCTTGGGCTTGTCCATGGCAGCAGAGGGCGTTGTGTCGACGATCCCGGGAGGTCCACTGGGGGGAGCCCTCGATTGAGGTCTCCACGGCTGCGAAAGTCGGGGTTGGAGCTGGTGATCGTTAGCCTCGTGGTGCCTCTCCTTGTCCCTCTCCCGAAGACGAAATTCCAGGCGGGTGGCTAAGTTGACGAGGGAGTCCAGGTCTGGAGGAGTCTGGAGGAGAGCGAGCAGGTCCTTGATGGGACTTGATAATCCCTTGCAAAAAGTGTCTCTTTGTGCCACATCATCCCGGCCACTGATGACCGGAAAAGGATGGAGTAGTGGGACACGCTGAGTTGTCCCTGTCGGAGATTCTCCAACGCTCGGACCGCTTCACTGGCTGGTGCTGTCCGATCAAAAACCCTCCTGAAGGCAGCAAAAAAGTTCTCCGCTGATTGGCAGGAGGGGGAGCCCAGATCCCACTCAGCTGTGGCCCATTCGGCTGCTCGTCCTGTTAGATGAGACACGATGAAGGTAAGCTTGGTGTACTCAGTGGCGTAAACAATGTTCATGAGTTTAAAATGAAGATCACACTGGAAAATAAAAGTGTGGCAATCTCCTGTCTCTCCGGAGAGCTTGTCAGGTGGAGCAAGTCTGGGGGAGAAACCTGGTGCTCTCTTGATGCCGAGGGGAGTGCAGTTGGCGAAGGTGGTGATTGTAGTGTGGGTCTAGGCGGGAGAGTATCTGCGGCAGCGCCTGGGTCATCTGTTGCATCTGTCAGCTCACGCTCTCTTGGTGGCTCTGGTGTTGGTTGGTGAGTTGTTGAACTGCATGGTTTAAGGTGGAGAGCTGCTCCGCCTGCTCGTGCAGCTTTCACTGCCTCAGTCTCGGCTGGGTCCATGAATGGCCAGTGCATTCTGTTACGATAGTTCACACGGCTTGGACTCACATACACGAAAAAGGCTCCAATAGTTTGCTAGCAACTAAAGAGAAAAGAACAAACAAGGCTTGGCGAGCAAACTACTTACAAAAACTGGAACAAAAATCTCAAGGAGCTTGTAACATGGCTTAGCATGGCGTGGCATGGTCCTGACATGAAAGACGCACTGGCAACAGACAAGGGAAAGGGGGAATATTTAAAGGGAGAGGATAATGATCACCAGGTGCAGACAATCAACAGTCAGGGAGGACGCAGACAAAGACAGATACAGTGCAGACAGGAAGAACATGCAACCCTTACCAAAATAAAACAGGAAGTAACAAAACCTTGACAAAAATCAACTTGACTAACACCGCTGACGGCGGTGTGTAACAGCTGACCTCTTCCTCCTGAAGTTGACCACCATCTCTCTGGTTCTGCCACATTCAGAAGCAGGTGGTTCTCACTAGCCCACTCCATAAAGTCAGCCACTACAGTCCTGTACTCCCCCTCCTGTCCGTCCCTTATTCCCCCCATCACCGCAGTGTCATCAAAGAAGTTGCAGGTGGCATGAGTTAGAGTCATATTGGAAATCAGTGGTGTATAAAGTGAACAGGAAGGGTGACAGTACTGTTCCCTGAGGGGCTCCTACATCACTAACCACCACACATTAGACAGACCACATCCCAGTCTAACATACTGTGGCTTACCTGTCACATAGTCCGTGATCCAGGAGATGGTGGGCATGTCCACTCCTATCACTCACAGCTTCTCCCCCAGCAGCAGTGGCTGAATAGTGTTGAATGCACTCGAGAAATCAAAGAAAGTGATTCTCACAGTGCATCCACCCCCATCCAGGTGTGACTGAGCTCGATGCAGCAGATAGATGATGGCGTCATCAACCCCCATATTGGGCTGATAAGCAAATTGTAGTGGGTCTAGTGAGGACTTTACCTGCAGTCTGAGGTGGGCCAAGACCAGCTGCTCCAGCACCTTCATCACATGGGATGTCAGGGCCACTGTTCGGTAGTCCTTGGGTTGGATGGTTGTCACGGAGAGGAGGGAGGGAGGTGTGCTGTGTTGAGGAGGCCATAGTGGGCTGTGCTGGAGACTGTGCACTGAACCTGTTGAAGAAGAGGTTCAGCTGATTCGCCCTCTCCACGGTGTCCGCTGTCGGTTTCTCCTTCACACGAAATCCTGTGATGGTCTTCATTCCGGACCACACCTGTCTCATGTTGTTCTGCTGGAGTTTGGATTCCAGCTTCCTCCTGTATTTGTCTTTGCCCCGCCTCTGCGTAGCATCTCTGTCCGCCCGCACTGTTAAAGTTGAACAACTTCACTCTGTGCTCAGGGTCAGAAGCCATTTTGTTCTAACTCAGTGGCATATCAATGCTGTACTTGCCTAGTGGGCCATTGGACATCAGTTTGAAAATATGTGCAGAGAAGCTGCTGAAGAGGCCTTGTGAAGCATTTGGTATAGACAAAACATGATAAAATTCCTGAGCACTTACCTAGCACAAATAACATCATGATGCTTCATGTCTCAGAAACAGTGCACAAGGGGAGTGATTTATGGACAATATAACCCGAGGTAGTGAGATCAGAAGTGAGTCCTACTCTTAGCCCGATAGTCTTGACTGGTGGCCGGAGAGGGGCTTGTTCCCCAGCACGACACATCCGTGGGGACAGGCTGAAAGGACCCAGAGATCTCTGTAAGGTAGTTCTATAGAAAATAAACATTTTTATGATCACCCCAACTTAATATATTGTTTATTGTCTCACCGTTCCTGAACACTGGGCGATTTCATTGCCCGCAGCTGAGGGCAGCTACAGAATCTGAACAAATTGGTGACCCTGACGTGATTCATTTTGGAAAGGATCGGTGAGGAATTGAAGGACAGAAAAACGACACCTCCTGAAATCTACAGAGAGCGGAAAAAAGAGCTCAACTAAAAGGTATTACAGTAACCTTCAATAAAATACTGTCAATTGAATAATCTAAAATATTTTCTGCTCAAAGTAGAAAGTAAGATCAGTCTCTGTAAAAACAGTAATAAATATAAACGTAGAGTGGTGATCATAAACTGTTTTAAAAAAAGATATTATTTAGTAAATACTGGGGACGTAACGGTCTGACCGAGGAAATACCGAGGGTTAAAAAAACCTGATTGAAGATATCTGGAACTTGTATTCCGGATATTTATGAATACCGAGGGCACCGCGCCTGATCGATGAGTGATGTTCTACCGAGGGTGCTTAATAACTGATCGATGAACTGCTTTGCTGATGAATACCGAGGGCACCGCGGCTGATCGATGAGCGATATTCTACGGAGGGTACTTAATATCTGATCGATGAACTGCTTTGCTGAAGAATACCGAGGGCATTGCGCCTGATGGATGAGCATTATTCTACGGAGGGTACATAATACCTGATTGATGAACTGCTTTGCTGTCTGTATTATTGTATAAATAAGAAATACGTTCACTTAAACAAATAATAATAATAATCTTACTAATAAATTATTATTATTAAGAATAAGAGCAAGAATATAAAAAAATGTGGACTTTTGAACAAAAATGGGAGCACTGTGTTCAACACGAGTCCAATGAAAATAAGACAAGCACTCCCACTTTGGCCAGAGAAAATTGTGAATTAATATGTGAATTGGAAAGTAAAAAACCTTATTGCGCTGATAAAAACTCCACAGCACCCGTAGCTGAATTGTTTAAACTACAAGCATTGAGTGCGTGTGCCACTGTTATACATGCTCGCTCAGAGTTGGAAGAGATTATGGCTGCAGGAGGTTTGCTGTCCTCTCACAAGAATAATAAAAACAGATGACAGTGTGATGAAGCGAAATTCCATTGTACAATGCTGGAAAAATTTGCTGACGAATTAAAAAAGATGGAAGAATATGACCAACTGCAGAAAGGCTCAGGGACAAAGAAAGAAAAGAGCGTGCCCAAGAACACTGCTTCCCCAAGAAAATCAAAAAATTCAGTCTATTTACAGGAACCGAGCATTCCTCCACCCTGTTTAACCGTTCCTCCTGTTACTGGTCTTTATCCTGTGTTAAAATTTGACGGAGAGATCCAACTACAAGGCAACATTGTTGGCCTTGACTCAGGCAGGGAGGAAGAAAAAAAGGAAGTGTGCGGCGCAGCGGCTCGAGCTGACTGACTGACAGACAGACAGACTGACTGATTGTGTAAGACTGCAGACATTTTTGGTGACATCTTCAACTGACGTCAAAAAGACAGCCACTTCTGCATTGAAGGAGCGAAAATTTAAAATATTCAAGAAAAAAAGAAAAAAGAGACAAAACAAGGAGGTCATAAGGGAAAATGCACCCTTCCAACAAGAGAAATTCATATGCGCCACTCAGCAAGGAAAATAGGGAACTACATCACCTCTGACTGCAACGAATCTGAGACTCGTGTGTAAAAGCTGTTGATGGTACCAATCACCAGACACAGCTTCCCCAAACGAATCAGGACAGATAACGGTTCTCACTTCAAAAACCAACAATTGGCTCAAGTTGAAAACCTGTTTAGCATTACACACAAATATGTCTCTGTGTACCAGCAACCAGAGGCCACACTGATGCCCACAGATACACCTGAATGTCTTATTGGATGTTGCTAACAAGTGCTCTAGTGTCCAGGGGCAGCCTCACCTGAGGCACAGGAACTCATCGAATCTGACCAGTGGGGTGTTTCTGAAAAGATATCAACTCTCCTGGAACGAGTGATGTTGTTCAACTTTAACAGTTTTAACAGTACATGTGGGAAAATATGGAACCAATTGGATTAAATGAAGGTGAAATTAGTAATTCAGCAGGGTGTCGTTTTAACAGTCCCTCTCTTGGCGTGAATAACTCATGCCACACAAAATACTTGAAAATAACAAAAAATATAGAAAATCATAAGGCCTCCAAATCATAAGGAATAATTGAAAAATAAATGCAATACATAAAATGAATTTCTATACAAATTGTTCCTCAAATTGTCCCTCAGTCAGATACAAATCATTTAACAATGTTTATAAGACACTATGTTTGGGTTCACTTAATCTTTCAGTATTCCCGTAGCCTTCTTTGGAGTGTGAGAGCAAAAAACCTGTTAGGCAGCTATCTGTCAGTTATTAACCCCCAATCAATCAAGACAGGAAAATTCTCTCACGGCCCCTCTGCCCCAGGCAGCCACATATTAGTACTCCACCTAATGAAGAGATAAATTCTAAAAATTAAACAAAGCATCAAAACTTTAAAGTGAAAGAAACAGCAAGGCAATAATAACGCTAATGGCAGTAAGACCTCTAAAATGATAAAAGCTGATCACCCCTGTAAGCAAGCAAGCAATAATATAAGTAATAATAAGAAATATTGATCTATTAAAACAAAACATTATGTGGTCCCACGATGTCGATCTTCTTATCTTTCTGACTCAGCATCCGTGTTGTTTGCAGGATTTCAGAAGTACAGAGGTGCACACTTGATGTGCCTGTCCTGGATCTAACAGTGTATTTCTCCAGTCCCCGAGAGTGTGGTGTGTCTTGGTTTCCCTTTGTTCTTCCATGTCGTCCTCATTGTCGCTGTAAGACCATGCAGAAAGGTCTCCCGTCTGGGGCACGCTGGCCCTAGCGCACTGGTTGAGATGGAACCGCGTGCCTGGACGTTCAGCAACTCTCAGAGTGTCAAAGGTGCATTCAGTCACTCTGAAGGGACCTGACCACCATCACTCGTCCCAGGAGCGTTGATATCTTTTCAGGAACACCCCACTGGTCAGGTTCGATGAGTTCCTGTGCCTCCGATGAGGCTGCCCCTGGACACTAGAGCACTTGTTAGCAACATCCAATAAGACATTCAGGTGTTTCTGTGGGCATCAGTGTGGCCTCTGGTTGCTGGTACATAGAGCCATATTTGTGTGTAATGCTCAACAGGTTTTCAACTTGAGCCAATTGTTGATTTTTGAAGTAAGACCTGTCATCTGCCCTGATTAGTTTGGGGAAGCCGTGTCTGGGGATTGTTACCATCAACAGCTTTTACACACGAGTCTCAGATTTGTTGCAGTCAGAGGTGATGAAGTTCCCTATTTTCTCTGCTGAGTGGCGCATATGAATTTCTCTTGTTGGAAGGGTGTACTTTCCCTTATCACCTCCTTATTTTGTCTCTTTTCTCTTTCTTCTTTTTTTTCTTGAAAATTTTAAATTTTCACTCCTTCAATGCAGAAGTGGCTGTCTTTTTGACGTCAGTTGAAGATGTCACCAAAAAAATCGCCAGTCTTACTCCATCAGTCAGTCAGTCAGTCAATCATTGATACTGCACACACACACTTCACACGTTCTAAGCAAAGCAGTTCATCGGTCAGGTATTAAGTACCCCCGGTAATATATCGCTCATTGATCAGGTATTAAGTACCCTCGGTAGAATATCGCTCATCGATCAGGCGCAATGCCCTCGGTATTCATATATCTCCAGAATTCAAGTTCGGCAGATATCTTCGATCAAGTTTTTTTCATCCCTCGGTATTTCCTCGGTCAGACAGTTACATCTACGGTATTTACTAAATAATATCTTTTTAAAACAGTTTATGATCACCACTCTACTTTTAAATTTATTACTGTTTTTACAGAGACTGATCTTACTTTCTACTTTGAGCAGAAAATGTTTTAGATTATTCAATTGACAGTATTTTTTTGAAAAGGTTACTGTCATACCTTTTAGTTGAGCCGGCTCTTTTTTCTGCTCTCTGTAGATTTCAGGAGGTCTCGTTTTTGTGTACTTCACTGATCAATTCCTCACCGATCCTTTCCAAAATGAATCACATCGGGGTCACCAATTTCTTCGGCTTCTGTAGCTGCCCTCAGCTTTGGGCACTGAAGTCGCCCAGTGTTCAGGAACGGTGAGACAATAAACAATATATTAAGTTGGGGTGATCATAAAAATGTTTATTTTCTATAGAATTACCTTCCAGAGAGCTCTGGGTCCTTTCAGCCTGTCACCACGGATGGATCGTGCTGGGGAACAAGCCCCTCTCCGGCCACCAGTCTAGACTCTCCGGCTAAGAGGAGACTGCTCCCATCAAAGAAGGACTCTCTTCTGATCTCACTACCTCGGGTTATATTGTCCATAAACCACTCCCACTGTGCACTGTTTCTGAGATATGAAGCATCATGATGTTATTTGTGCTAAGTAAGCGCTCAGGCATTTTATCATGTTTTGTCTATACCAAATGCTTCACAAGGCCTCTTCTGCAGCTTCTCTGCACATATTTTCAAACTGAAGTCCAATGTCGCATTAGGCAAGTACAGCATTGACATGCCAGTGAGTTAGCACAAAAGGGCTTCTGACCCTGAGCACAGAGTGAAGTTGTTCAACTTTAACACAGGAGATAAAGTGAAGCAAACAAGACAATGTGAATAAATGGCATCACTGTGGGTTCATATCTTTTTATTGTGATCAAAAACTTGTGAATCAGTTCTGGAAAGTGTTGACATCATACATCATGAGTATAAATGGATGTGGATGGAAATTGCAGCTCAACTGGTTGGAGGTGAAGAACTTCAAGTCTGTAATTCTTGTTTGTGAAAGTGTCCAAGAACAGATTTTCACTGTGGCTTCACTCCACACAACAGATACCTTTTCAGATACCCCCTGAAGGTCTTGTCTCGTACGCCGTAGATGATTGGACTAAGGGATCGAGGCAGCATCTGAATTATGACATGAACAGCAAACATGGAGTCAGTGTAATTCTTAGGAAACCATTGCAGGAGAGCTGGTTTTAACACTGGCTCTATGTACGTGGTCATACACAACAGCACCTGAAACCCGTGGAGGAGGATTGTGTTTCTGGCCTTCTTAGCATCTTTGCTAGCTGCTTTAGCTGTGAATATTATTCTGAAGTAGGTGTAAAAGATTATGACCCAAACTATGACCAGATAGATGATATAAGTGATGTCCCATTTCCTGTGGACATGGGGATTTGCAAACACAGTTTCTTTTAGACAGAACACTCTGGAGTGGAAGAAGTCCAGTGGCTCTGTGGCCAAGGTGATGAAGAGATCAGGAAGAACTGACACCATGCTGGTTGCCCAAATTAAACCAATCAACATCCGAGTTCTCTTGACACTACAGATCTGCACGTGGCGTAAAGGGAAACTGATGGCGATGTAGCACTCGATGGCCATGCACGCCAGGTTCAGAGGGGTGTTCTCAGTGGTGAACAGAGCAACCAGAACAAAGATGCAGCAGATAGAAACACTGAGTTTGTAGATGGTGTAGCTGATGACGAACAGAATGACGCTCAGCGTCAGTTGGATCATGTCGTTGATGACCAGGTGAATGAAAAGGATGTAGCGAGGATTCATGTAGAAGATCTGGAGGAAAACAAATGGATTATAAATATGTTTTATTGAAGTTAAATTGAAATAATCCATTTGTATTAAAATATTAATGTCTTACTGCGCCTTTAACCAGAGCTGCAGTTGATTCATTCAGTGATCAGTAGTCATACACACAAAAGGATAATCCCACCTGGTGTTTGCAGAAGGTGTGAATGAGGCCTGCATTGATGTAGTTGATGGAGAGGCTGAGAACCACAACAATCACATTCTTGGTCACAGCTTTAGTGAAGGAGTCTCTATACTCAATGACCACGGTTTCATTGGTGGATGATGTGTTCATGTCATGAATCTGAAGATCTGACAAACAAGAAAACATGACAGTGACAATTGAATGTTTTTGTGTTAATGACAAGGAGATTTACAGAAAATATTTCTCTCAATATCATAGTTAAAAGAACATGTTTCTCAAACTTAGGAAAACACTTGAAGTTTTGTAAGTTTTTCATTTGTTTAAGTAAAATTCATTTTCAAATTAAATGTGACAGTTTAATGAAGTTTGTAGTCCAGACATGATTTGGATAAAGGAGTGGATTCAAATTCTCATTTGCTTTGTTGAGTCA